>OY987195.1:14309432-14376487 GCA_963920755.1 Cartodere bifasciata
CACGGGTAATTTTCTTACCATTAGGCATAAAGTGCGGTAGAAAAAAAATTAAAATTATAATTGGAAGAGGCACATTTGGGGGTATCATGGGGGTTGCTTACCCCCCTCTTTATTGTGTGTTACTTTTTTGGTATTTTCATAAAATAATTAGAAGCCCTAGAATATGATCTGTAAAATTAATGTCCTGTTCTTTTTTCATAAGACCAACCGTTTTCGAGAAAAAAATTCATTGCCCAAGGGCAACAAAATTTCTTTTTTTAGTTTCGCTTTTTTATGTTAATGAAAATAAAACATAGTTAACAATGAAGGGTTAATTATTTCTTTTAGTTCATTTCTCTAAAGGAAATGTACTATTGTAATTGCAATTTCTGAAAATCGATGTTTTTTTGAAACTGTGCCTAAACGAAGCAAGATACGTGAATGTTAAGGGTGTTGGAAAGATGCTACAAAAAATTACCGATCTTTTGATACTAGAATCATGTCGATCGGACCATCCATTGGGTTGTTATTAAAAAATATCACTTTGGTGTATGTTAGGATGGATGGATGGATGGATGGATGGATGGATGGATGGATGGATGGATGGATGGATGGATGGATGGATGGATGGATGTATGGATGTACGGAGCAAAAAATTTCTTTAACAGTAATTTACTCAATTATGGTACTAGGTAGAAGGTTCAAACTTGGCATAAGTAAATACCAAAGTCTTGTGGTCAAGATGACCACAAGGTCATACTGACCACTGGTCAAGGTTAGTAGATATTGCATGCAAAAAAAAAACTAGCCCAAAATATTGTGATTTTTTTTTACTTAAACATATTCTTTCGGAGAGCCCTTTGTGTTAAAACTTTTTAAAAAAAATTCTATGTCTAGGAAAAAAGCTATGACGTTTTCAAATGTCAATGTTTGCATTGACATAGCTCCAATACTACAATAGTTAGAGGACTCAAACTTGGAGGATGGATACACAAGAGACAGAGGTTCAAGGTCATGTCAAGGTCATATTGTTTAAAAGGTCAATAGCATTTTTATAATTAAAAACCTATGTTACCGTAAATGAAAGGTAAATGTTCGACATGTTTTTGAAAACACAAAAGGTTGTTCTTGTGTTTCGAACTTAGCAAGCCATCTTCAGGGAACGATTTATAGTTTGACTTCAATTATCTCATAAACCACAATAGTTAAAGGTCTCAAACTTGGAGGATGGATAACCAGAAGACAGGAGTTCAAGGTCATGTCAAGGTCATATTGTTTGAAAGGTCAATAGGATTTTTTTTATAAAAAAACTATCTTAAGTTAAATGCAAGGTAAATGTTGGACATGTTTTTGAAAACATAAAAGGTTGTTCTTATGTTTCGGACCTAGTAGGCCAACTTCAGGAGACGATTTATAATTTGAAGATTAGTCAAGTCAAACTTAAAGAATGGATAATTAAACGACAAGAGTTCAGGGTCATGTAAAGGTCTTATGGTTTAAAAGTTCAGTATAATTTTTATTTTTTGTTAAATGCAATGTAAATATTAGACATGTCTTTGAGAACATAAAAGGTTGTTTTTATGTTTTGGACCTACTGGACTATCATCAGGAAACGGTATAATTCTAACAAAAAAATGAATTTATACGTAAGAAATGAACTCAAGAGTCGGATCTACGGCCTCGACTCAGCTAGTTTTTTATTATTATTTCAAATAAATATCTGGTTTAGCTTTTTAGAAATCTTAAGATTAAAATTTTTTTTGAGAAATTTTGACACCCTGTATCTCAGAAACGAAAGATTTTCGGACATATGTTTCAATTAAGTAGAAAAAAATTCAGGGGGTAGTTCCTGAACCCATTTTAAGAAAAAAGTTCATATGAACATGTGTCCGAAAATCCTTCTGAAACTAGGCGAAAAATCTCAAGGTCACTACTGATTATCTAAATAAAAATTCAGTACTTACCCACGATTTTTACTAGTTTAAATAATTCCCGGTGTTAGACGGTGCCGGCCAGCTAGCCGTGAGGGCGTGGATTAAAATTAAAAGTTGGAAATTAGGGCGCCAGGAAATCTCAAATTCCAACACCGTACAAAAATATCCAAGGTCAAATATCAAACACCGATTTCCTGGTATTAATAATTTGGGATTTATCCAGTACTCATTCAAATAAAAGAGGCAGCAAATAAATTTTTATACATATATTAATATTCCGACTACAAATGGCAATAGAATAGTGATCGCTTGGTTGGTAAATATAAATAAACAATAATAAAAAAAAATTAGACCTGCAGTTACGTAACGTTCGGCGCACACTAATAAAGAAATATTTACCAAATTAATTACTCTCAGCAAAGAAACATATGTAAAATTGATCACTTTCGGTAAAATATGAAAATGGTAGGTTGTAAAATTGACTTAAAGTGTAAATTGTAAAACATGCGTAAATAAAAATCATCAATATTTTATTTCTTATGAATTGGTAAGGTCTTACGGTCTTGTCGAGGTACCATTCAGGATCATAAACTCCCAAGGAGGGCAACACGTGGAACAGCAACCCGACAGCTCGGAAAATAGTACCCCAAAAAGTAATCCGAAAGAAAAATTGTGACCCAGAAGAAAAACCCTGAAATGATCAGTGCGTATTAGTACTAGGTACTAATAAAGAAAGCGTAAACCACTTTACATTAAATAAAATGATAAAATTTACCTTATAGTTGAAGGGTTTTTTCGTCCAAAACTTTTCTCGCAAAATCACAGGAACAATGGGAAACCGAATTCACACAAGAATGAGTGATTATCCATCAACATTTAATTCACAGGTTACACATATACTAGAAAGAAATCCACAGTTACTAATGGACGCCGTGCGGCTTTTCGCTTTCAAAAACTTACCAATGAAAAATCACTTATACTCCCAAAATATTGGAAAATGTGCCTAACAATAGCAATCCATCAATTGGAAATCAAATTCTATATAATTTGGCACATAATTTGTGAAGAAAGGACCCTAATCCAATTAAGATGTCACACGATTAATATTTCATGACCAACGGTCACCTTCTCACAGCGATTTTTCTAATTAAAATGGCACCTTGTTCTTGGTAACACTCAACTCGCATGCGTAATGTGTAGAATTTTTAAGTTCTACCACCGACGACCAGACATTCAAAAATAAATGAATTGTGCAACCCATAAATCAAATATTACATTCATGCAAAACGCATACTAACAACAAAACAACTCAAATGCTATTTTTCGAAATAGTCTAGAACAAATCTCCAACTATAAATATTCTGTTATTGCAATAATTAGCAAAACAGGCGAAGCAGACCAATTCTGAAGGCACCGCCATCTAGGGGACAGACCGTGAAGGTTCAATAAATGCCTACTAGGTAGGTAACTTATTCATGATGTTTTATTGGTTGCCTACTAAGTAGGTAACTTATTCACCGTGAATCGATACAATTGATTAAGACCTTATTGAAACCGTAACAATCCCCCCTTTCTTCAAGAAAATTTCCCAGAAATTTTCACAGCATTCAAGTTGACACAATACAACAGATTCATTCATTATGATTCATTCTCCAAAATATTTACGTAAAATTACTAAGCAGTATTGGTGCTTCACTCAATAACCCGGAATTTACGCAACCGTTCATTGACCAAATCACCAACGCAACTATAACAAAGAAAAAGACTCCCTAAACCTAAGTGAAATTGCTGTGTGACATTCTTGTACCAGCACGGGGCGTGCGTCGCTTTCGATACCTGGTATAATCATCCAAAACAACAAGGGTGAATAAAACTAATAACCAAAAAAAAATGTAGTCAGAATTTTAAAAAAATTATACTTGCGAAAATCAAAACCTCTAAGCTTTCGCAGTATCCCATCCCAATACTATACACCAAAACATAATGGGGGGTGGCAAGCGTATATGAATGTGCTACACAAATTTCAAGGTCACCAAATAAAATGGTATCAGTTTATCGGTTCTGTATATTTACGTCCACATAACAAATATCACCAATTGACTTAACAGCCCGGACTTGAATTCTGCAGGGGAAACAACACCACAGCTGTATATTTACGACTACAGAGGTGGTACCGAATTCCAGACAAAACTCAGCCTAAAGCTCGAGTTAATCACTTGGGAAAACAAAAGATCCAAAATATTAAGATATTTATAGCACATTCATATGCAACATACATGGCCCACCATTCATGTCAACAAAACCCATACAACAAGGACGAGAACACATTGTTTCGGATTTCTAGGGACAGCCAAAAAAAAATGAATACAAAAAGGGTAGCAGCAGAGGGTCCTTGATAGTGTGTACGGTCGGCAATCCAGTTAAACCCCAAAAGCAGCGTCCAGGCTGCCAAGCTCCTCCAAGGGCTTAACGGTGTGGAACTAGGAGTTAGGTTACTAACCCCTAACCACTCCACCCTCAAAGGTTTACCGGACAAGCCCAGACTTTAATCCTTACGGAACACGCTCGTATCCAGGTTTAACCGCCAGTCGACCCCCACACACCACCAAGTCTCCACCACGCCCTATAATATCAAAAAAACTACTACAAAAAGGTACGTCCCCGTAAACCCGAAACAATCGACACACACCGATTCAACAGTGGCTGGAAAACGTTCACCTGCTCGCCATAAAGCACGGATCATTACGAGGAGAAACTTCCAGAGAAGTTTGGTTCTAACAACCCCTCGGGAGAATTCTTTTAGACCCCTACCCGCCGGGTCATGCGTGAAGAGCCATTCGTGAACTTCGGTAGAGGGTTTCAGCCTCTACCGAAGGCCACTACCGACCAAACAAAAGGAAAACTAACTAAAAAGGAAAATAAAAGAAAACCAAGAAAAATGACGTATAAGTTTAAAATGACATCCGCTAAATCAGAAATGGTTATAAGGTGGAAAAAAAAAGCAAAAAGTAGTGTAATTGTTAGTACTCAGTTTAATCCTCATGAAGAGAAATGCACCGATTTTCCATACCACAAATACCATTCGGAAGCGAAAAGAAGTATCTACCACAATAATCCGTTGAGACAAATCACAAATTCAAACGATAGGAGCAGCCCACACTCACTAGTACAAGTTGGGTCAATACCCCACGAGTATGTAGACTTCTTGAGTACTAACAATTAATCATAAACCATTTTCTGAAAGCGGCTATCATCATCCACCCAATACGTCACCAAAAAGAAAAAGACTACAAGGTTATAAAAAGGCAAAATCGAAAAAAAAAAAGAGCAAAGCAAAGTCTAGCAAGGACAAAGTGGGGTCAATCAGTCAACGCGTTAACGGTCATCATCACCGGGGTCATCATTAGCCGGGTTGGCACGTAGATCCTTAATATTCCAGACGCCTTTCTGTTTCCCATCATCATCACGAAGTTCATAAGACCAGGGGGAAACTTTACGATTTATGAGAAAAGGTCCGATATATTTAGGAGCTAATTTACCCGCAAAGTACTTATTGGCGTCTGATAGCACGTAATTTTTCCGCCACACTAACTGATTTGGTAAAAACTCTTGGTACCTACGACGTAAATTGTACCTATCAGCACTATTCTGACCCGCGATTTCCAACTTCTTACGGACTTCCTTATAAAGGTCATTAAATGCTTTATTCCTGGAGATATCATCAAAATTTTGGGCTTGCTCTACCTCGAGTAAATCCCCTTCTCCATAATCCTTACCAGAAAGCATCATTCGACGACCAAAATTGACAAAAAACGGTGAGTAATTGGTGGTTTCATGTTTAGCAGATCGAATGGCACACGCAATTTTTGAAAGATTTTCGTCCCACGTTCTGTGATTATCCGAGACGTACATGGAGATCATAGTTTTGATGGTTCTATTGACCCTCTCGGTGGGATTAGAACGGGGATTATAATGTGGAGTAAACTTGATCTTACATTGATAATTATCACAGAGGTTTTTAAATTGTTTACTCTTAAATTGCGGGCCATTGTCACAGATTATCACCTTCGGAACGCCGAAGAGTAAGAATACATCGTTTTCTACTTTCTGGAGGATTTGATCTGTCGTAGATTTTCTGATAGCAAAAACTAAGGAAAATTTACTGAGGTAATCCGTGATGACAAGGATAAAACAATTTCCCTTCTTGGATCTTGGTAGCGGCCCCATAAGGTCCATAGAAATAACTTCCCACGGTCGACCTGGTTTCGGGTGTGATACCATCATATCAACTGGCTTCGATGTTGACGGTTTGTGAGCTAAACAAACTTTACATTTCCGAATACAAGTCGTAACATCACGCCGCATTTTCGGCCAATAATACTTATCACACAAACGACCGTAAGTTTTGTAAACGCCCATATGGCCGGCCGTAGGGGGTTCGTGGGCAGCTAAAACAATTGACAACCGGTTTTCTTTGGGTACCACTATCTTCCAAGAATCTGATGAATGAGATAACTCCGGAAAACCTGACTTAACGTATTTAAACAACTCTTCATTCTCTATACGCCAGTTGGAGAATTTTAAAGGATTCTTCCGCACATTCGCTAACATCCTTAAGTACCACTTATCCTTCACCTGACCTCCAAACTCAAGGGCATCAACTACTGGGACTGACCTAGAAAGCAGATCCGGTACGATGTGTTCCGCGCCTTTCCGATGAACGATCTCAAACTGAAATTGCTGCATACGAATACTCCAACGTGCTAAGCGACCAGTTGGGTCTTTTAAATTCTTAAGCCAGACCAGAGAGTGATGATCGGTAACAACGGTGAACGGGATACCTTCTATATAGGGACGTAGCTTTTCCACCGCCCAAATGACAGCTAAACACTCTCGCTCGGTTGTGGAATAGTTACGTTCCTGGCGGGATAACGACCGACTCAAATAACTTATTACTTTTTCACCACCCTCTGGTTGAGGTTGCGATAAAACAGCACCAATGCCGAATCCGGAGGCATCCGTCTGGATCTGAAATGGCAACGAATAATCTGGGCAGCTTAACACGGGAGCTGAGACTAACAAATTTTTTATCAACCGGAAAGACTCGTCACACTCCTTGGACCACTGGAACTTAATGGATTTGCGTAACAAAGCAGTTATGGGTGCAAGAATGGTAGAAAAACTAGGAATAAATCGTCGATACCACGAACAAGTTCCAACGAACCTTCGAACATCGCCCACCGTTGCTGGAGTAGGTATTTCAAGCATCGCTTTCACTTTATCAGAATCAACATGCAGTCCATTGGAGTCGATAATGTAACCTAAATATTTCAGTTGGGGTCTGCAAAATTGACACTTTTTGACACTAACTGTTAACTGTGCGTCCCGAAGTCTTTTAAATACCTTCTCCAACACCTGTAAGTGCTCCTCGAAAGTCCGGGTTACTATTACTACATCATCTAAATATACAAAAACATGGGGTTCTAGATCATGTCCCAGCACCTGATCAATCAGTCGCTGCCATGTAGCAGGGGCGTTGTGCAGACCGAAAGGTAACCGTACAAATTGAAATAATCCTCGGTTCGGAACAGTAAAAGCTGTAAAAGGTCGCGACGACATAGCCACCGGAACTTGCCAATATGCGCTTTTGATGTCTAATGTTGAGCAAAATTTAGCGTTGCGAAGTTTATCTAAGGTGTCGGCGATCATTGGAATAGGATAACTGTCGCGTTCTGTTACCGAATTCAATTTCCTATAGTCAACACAGAACCTAAAAGTACCATCCTTCTTTTTCACCATGACTATCGGCGACGACCATGGGCTGTTTGAGCGTTCCACAACACCTAATTTTAGCATCTCGTCTAACTCAGTGTCGATGTATTTTTGCATAACAGGGGATACCCGGTAATATCGTTGTTTAATCGGTACCGCATCCGTTTTAATGACGTGTTCGACCAAGTGCGTACAGCCAAGAGTTTCGCCCATAAGTTCAAAATTTTTGCTCAACATAGAATCCAACTGTGTCGCTTGTTCTAAGGTTAAAACGCTTCCGCTATGTAAACTTTCCACCGCGTTAACTGTAGGAGGGGAGTTAAGGAAGTGCCATTCCTTAAGAACCGGAACCAAACCAAACAGCTTCCAGAAATCCCAACCTAGAATCAACACGTGGGACAGTTCTGGGATTATTTGTACGTCGATAATGACCACTTTGTCTCTAAACTTAATGGGTAAACTACACACCCCTATTACTTTACATCTTTGACCGTTAGCGACAGTACAAAATCCCCCCCCTTCCTTAAAATGGATTCCCAAACTGCGAATTAATGTCCACCCTTCGCTACCTAGAATTGTTTTCGTTGAACCCGAGTCCAAAAGTCCGAGTACCGACTTGCCTAAAATATCAACCTCGAGATAAGGACGTTCGTCTGTGCCTGCTTGGTTGGAGATGAAGGATAAGATGGCCATGATATCTGATGTCGGAAAACAACTACCAGCACTTCTAATCCGACTATTTAGGAGTGCGCCGCGTCGTTTTTTGGTCGGTCGTTTGTTGAAGTTGTTTGACCTTGACAATTAGGGCAGGTACGAGTTGTGAAACCTTCCTTTCTACATCGATAGCAGATCAGACGTCGTGGTTGTAGGCAACCGATTGCCTTGTGTCCTGGTTGGTTACAGTTAAAACAAATGCGCGACGCATCGAACTGCTGGCGGTCTTCTGGTTGAACCGGTGAAGGGTTGTCATCGGCCACGTATGCCAAATCTGGTTCGAGCATATTTCTTCTTGTTGGAGTAGAAAAATTGTCAATATTTTCGCGACACGATTCCAACCTTTTGCAGTACTTGCGAAGCTCATCGACGGTGTTGATTTCCGTTAAGGCTAGTTGGCTTTGATAAAACGGGGCAATATTTCGAAGAAGAACCTTTAAGCGAGATTTGTCAGAAATGGTACATGTTAATCGACCGAAGAGAGTTGACATAATCGCAAGATAAACGCCGATTGACTCGTCAGTTCCTTGCGTTCGCTTTTTGATCTCGTCGAAAAGCTTCTCGTTATAATCAGACGTTTGGAATTCTTCACGGAGTTTAAGTACCAATTCTTCCCAATCGGACACATCGGGTTTAACTCCTCTGTACCAATACAAAGCATTTCCTGCAAACAAATCCACTGCAGAATCGAATAACAGTTCCTTGGAAACGTGTCTAGCGACGCAAAGCTCATCCACCCGTTCCAAAAAAGCGTTCACTGAGAGCCCCTTTTTATCGCCTGTAAACTGTAAATTCCATTGGCCAACCGGTACAGGTTTATAGTTGCTTCGAGGTATTGGGGTGCTTGATAGCTGGTTATTATGCCTGCTAAAATCGTTTGCATCGGCCTCTAACACCGAAATGTTAGTGGGAACGTTTGTTTGACCAACAACGTTTGACTGACCAACAACACCAGCCTGACCGACAACATTTGTCTGACCAACAACATTCACCTGACTAACAACATTCCCCTGACCAGCAACATTCGCCTGACCAGCAACATTCGGGTCCGGTAAAAGGGCGTCAATTTTTTGAGAGACCAAAGCAGACAACGCTAACACTTGCGCACACAAATCCTCTTTCTTTTCCACCTGAACAGCCATATCATCACCTGCCGGAGACATTCGATCAATTCTCCCCATCAAATGAGCAAGTTTAGATCTAATTCTGGAAATAGAATTTGGGTTGGTGGGGACAAAGTTACTTTTTGAAGCAGGATTGTCTGCACGAATATCCGACCCCAATTCAACGATTTTTTTTGTGACCATCGCCTCATCCTCCGAAAAAGTGAAAGGATTTGATGGATACGTAAAACTTTCTCCCGCCTTCTCTAAGCGAATAGCTTCTGCTAGGTCTCTGCGCATGTCATCGACCTTGGCTACACCTTTACCTATACCTCTTACCTTTAGTTCGTATATCAATTCGTTTTGGTCAAGTCTCTTTATCTCCATGCTTTTACCGCGCGAAGTTGCCATTTTAATTGAATGAGTACAAGGAAAAATGTTTTACTTTAAAAAAAAGAACCACAGGGCGCCACTGAAACTAGGCGAAAAATCTCAAGGTCACTACTGATTATCTAAATAAAAATTCAGTACTTACCCACGATTTTTACTAGTTTAAATAATTCCCGGTGTTAGACGGTGCCGGCCAGCTAGCCGTGAGGGCGTGGATTAAAATTAAAAGTTGGAAATTAGGGCGCCAGGAAATCTCAAATTCCAACACCGTACAAAAATATCCAAGGTCAAATATCAAACACCGATTTCCTGGTATTAATAATTTGGGATTTATCCAGTACTCATTCAAATAAAAGAGGCAGCAAATAAATTTTTATACATATATTAATATTCCGACTACAAATGGCAATAGAATAGTGATCGCTTGGTTGGTAAATATAAATAAACAATAATTAAAAAAAATTAGACCTGCAGTTACGTAACGTTCGGCGCACACTAATAAAGAAATATTTACCAAATTAATTACTCTCAGCAAAGAAACATATGTAAAATTGATCACTTTCGGTAAAATATGAAAATGGTAGGTTGTAAAATTGACTTAAAGTGTAAATTGTAAAACATGCGTAAATAAAAATCATCAATATTTTATTTCTTATGAATTGGTAAGGTCTTACGGTCTTGTCGAGGTACCATTCAGGATCATAAACTCCCAAGGAGGGCAACACGTGGAACAGCAACCCGACAGCTCGGAAAATAGTACCCCAAAAAGTAATCCGAAAGAAAAATTGTGACCCAGAAGAAAAACCCTGAAATGATCAGTGCGTATTAGTACTAGGTACTAATAAAGAAAGCGTAAACCACTTTACATTAAATAAAATGATAAAATTTACCTTATAGTTGAAGGGTTTTTTCGTCCAAAACTTTTCTCGCAAAATCACAGGAACAATGGGAAACCGAATTCACACAAGAATGAGTGATTATCCATCAACATTTAATTCACAGGTTACACATATACTAGAAAGAAATCCACAGTTACTAATGGACGCCGTGCGGCTTTTCGCTTTCAAAAACTTACCAATGAAAAATCACTTATACTCCCAAAATATTGGAAAATGTGCCTAACAATAGCAATCCATCAATTGGAAATCAAATTCTATATAATTTGGCACATAATTTGTGAAGAAAGGACCCTAATCCAATTAAGATGTCACACGATTAATATTTCATGACCAACGGTCACCTTCTCACAGCGATTTTTCTAATTAAAATGGCACCTTGTTCTTGGTAACACTCAACTCGCATGCGTAATGTGTAGAATTTTTAAGTTCTACCACCGACGACCAGAAATTCAAAAATAAATGAATTGTGCAACCCATAAATCAAATATTACATTCATGCAAAACGCATACTAACAACAAAACAACTCAAATGCTATTTTTCGAAATAGTCTAGAACAAATCTCCAACTATAAATATTCTGTTATTGCAATAATTAGCAAAACAGGCGAAGCAGACCAATTCTGAAGGCACCGCCATCTAGGGGACAGACCGTGAAGGTTCAATAAATGCCTACTAGGTAGGTAACTTATTCATGATGTTTTATTGGTTGCCTACTAAGTAGGTAACTTATTCACCGTGAATCGATACAATTGATTAAGACCTTATTGAAACCGTAACAATCCCCCCTTTCTTCAAGAAAATTTCCCAGAAATTTTCACAGCATTCAAGTTGACACAATACAACAGATTCATTCATTATGATTCATTCTCCAAAATATTTACGTAAAATTACTAAGCAGTATTGGTGCTTCACTCAATAACCCGGAATTTACGCAACCGTTCATTGACCAAATCACCAACGCAACTATAACAAAGAAAAAGACTCCCTAAACCTAAGTGAAATTGCTGTGTGACATTCTTGTACCAGCACGGGGCGTGCGTCGCTTTCGATACCTGGTATAATCATCCAAAACAACAAGGGTGAATAAAACTAATAACCAAAAAAAAATGTAGTCAGAATTTTAAAAAAATTATACTTGCGAAAATCAAAACCTCTAAGCTTTCGCAGTATCCCATCCCAATACTATACACCAAAACATAATGGGGGGTGGCAAGCGTATATGAATGTGCTACACAAATTTCAAGGTCACCAAATAAAATGGTATCAGTTTATCGGTTCTGTATATTTACGTCCACAGAACAAATATCACCAATTGACTTAACAGCCCGGACTTGAATTCTGCAGGGGAAACAACACCACAGCTGTATATTTACGACTACAGAGGTGGTACCGAATTCCAGACAAAACTCAGCCTAAAGCTCGAGTTAATCACTTGGGAAAACAAAAGATCCAAAATATTAAGATATTTATAGCACATTCATATGCAACATACATGGCCCACCATTCATGTCAACAAAACCCATACAACAAGGACGAGAACACATTGTTTCGGATTTCTAGGGACAGCCAAAAAAAAATGAATACAAAAAGGGTAGCAGCAGAGGGTCCTTGATAGTGTGTACGGTCGGCAATCCAGTTAAACCCCAAAAGCAGCGTCCAGGCTGCCAAGCTCCTCCAAGGGCTTAACGGTGTGGAACTAGGAGTTAGGTTACTAACCCCTAACCACTCCACCCTCAAAGGTTTACCGGACAAGCCCAGACTTTAATCCTTACGGAACACGCTCGTATCCAGGTTTAACCGCCAGTCGACCCCCACACACCACCAAGTCTCCACCACGCCCTATAATATCAAAAAAACTACTACAAAAAGGTACGTCCCCGTAAACCCGAAACAATCGACACACACCGATTCAACAGTGGCTGGAAAACGTTCACCTGCTCGCCATAAAGCACGGATCATTACGAGGAGAAACTTCCAGAGAAGTTTGGTTCTAACAACCCCTCGGGAGAATTCTTTTAGACCCCTACCCGCCGGGTCATGCGTGAAGAGCCATTCGTGAACTTCGGTAGAGGGTTTCAGCCTCTACCGAAGGCCACTACCGACCAAACAAAAGGAAAACTAACTAAAAAGGAAAATAAAAGAAAACCAAGAAAAATGACGTATAAGTTTAAAATGACATCCGCTAAATCAGAAATGGTTATAAGGTGGAAAAAAAAAGCAAAAAGTAGTGTAATTGTTAGTACTCAGTTTAATCCTCATGAAGAGAAATGCACCGATTTTCCATACCACAAATACCATTCGGAAGCGAAAAGAAGTATCTACCACAATAATCCGTTGAGACAAATCACAAATTCAAACGATAGGAGCAGCCCACACTCACTAGTACAAGTTGGGTCAATACCCCACGAGTATGTAGACTTCTTGAGTACTAACAATTAATCATAAACCATTTTCTGAAAGCGGCTATCATCATCCACCCAATACGTCACCAAAAAGAAAAAGACTACAAGGTTATAAAAAGGCAAAATCGAAAAAAAAAAAGAGCAAAGCAAAGTCTAGCAAGGACAAAGTGGGGTCAATCAGTCAACGCGTTAACGGTCATCATCACCGGGGTCATCATTAGCCGGGTTGGCACGTAGATCCTTAATATTCCAGACGCCTTTCTGTTTCCCATCATCATCACGAAGTTCATAAGACCAGGGGGAAACTTTACGATTTATGAGAAAAGGTCCGATATATTTAGGAGCTAATTTACCCGCAAAGTACTTATTGGCGTCTGATAGCACGTAATTTTTCCGCCACACTAACTGATTTGGTAAAAACTCTTGGTACCTACGACGTAAATTGTACCTATCAGCACTATTCTGACCCGCGATTTCCAACTTCTTACGGACTTCCTTATAAAGGTCATTAAATGCTTTATTCCTGGAGATATCATCAAAATTTTGGGCTTGCTCTACCTCGAGTAAATCCCCTTCTCCATAATCCTTACCAGAAAGCATCATTCGACGACCAAAATTGACAAAAAACGGTGAGTAATTGGTGGTTTCATGTTTAGCAGATCGAATGGCACACGCAATTTTTGAAAGATTTTCGTCCCACGTTCTGTGATTATCCGAGACGTACATGGAGATCATAGTTTTGATGGTTCTATTGACCCTCTCGGTGGGATTAGAACGGGGATTATAATGTGGAGTAAACTTGATCTTACATTGATAATTATCACAGAGGTTTTTAAATTGTTTACTCTTAAATTGCGGGCCATTGTCACAGATTATCACCTTCGGAACGCCGAAGAGTAAGAATACATCGTTTTCTACTTTCTGGAGGATTTGATCTGTCGTAGATTTTCTGATAGCAAAAACTAAGGAAAATTTACTGAGGTAATCCGTGATGACAAGGATAAAACAATTTCCCTTCTTGGATCTTGGTAGCGGCCCCATAAGGTCCATAGAAATAACTTCCCACGGTCGACCTGGTTTCGGGTGTGATACCATCATATCAACTGGCTTCGATGTTGACGGTTTGTGAGCTAAACAAACTTTACATTTCCGAATACAAGTCGTAACATCACGCCGCATTTTCGGCCAATAATACTTATCACACAAACGACCGTAAGTTTTGTAAACGCCCATATGGCCGGCCGTAGGGGGTTCGTGGGCAGCTAAAACAATTGACAACCGGTTTTCTTTGGGTACCACTATCTTCCAAGAATCTGATGAATGAGATAACTCCGGAAAACCTGACTTAACGTATTTAAACAACTCTTCATTCTCTATACGCCAGTTGGAGAATTTTAAAGGATTCTTCCGCACATTCGCTAACATCCTTAAGTACCACTTATCCTTCACCTGACCTCCAAACTCAAGGGCATCAACTACTGGGACTGACCTAGAAAGCAGATCCGGTACGATGTGTTCCGCGCCTTTCCGATGAACGATCTCAAACTGAAATTGCTGCATACGAATACTCCAACGTGCTAAGCGACCAGTTGGGTCTTTTAAATTCTTAAGCCAGACCAGAGAGTGATGATCGGTAACAACGGTGAACGGGATACCTTCTATATAGGGACGTAGCTTTTCCACCGCCCAAATGACAGCTAAACACTCTCGCTCGGTTGTGGAATAGTTACGTTCCTGGCGGGATAACGACCGACTCAAATAACTTATTACTTTTTCACCACCCTCTGGTTGAGGTTGCGATAAAACAGCACCAATGCCGAATCCGGAGGCATCCGTCTGGATCTGAAATGGCAACGAATAATCTGGGCAGCTTAACACGGGAGCTGAGACTAACAAATTTTTTATCAACCGGAAAGACTCGTCACACTCCTTGGACCACTGGAACTTAATGGATTTGCGTAACAAAGCAGTTATGGGTGCAAGAATGGTAGAAAAACTAGGAATAAATCGTCGATACCACGAACAAGTTCCAACGAACCTTCGAACATCGCCCACCGTTGCTGGAGTAGGTATTTCAAGCATCGCTTTCACTTTATCAGAATCAACATGCAGTCCATTGGAGTCGATAATGTAACCTAAATATTTCAGTTGGGGTCTGCAAAATTGACACTTTTTGACACTAACTGTTAACTGTGCGTCCCGAAGTCTTTTAAATACCTTCTCCAACACCTGTAAGTGCTCCTCGAAAGTCCGGGTTACTATTACTACATCATCTAAATATACAAAAACATGGGGTTCTAGATCATGTCCCAGCACCTGATCAATCAGTCGCTGCCATGTAGCAGGGGCGTTGTGCAGACCGAAAGGTAACCGTACAAATTGAAATAATCCTCGGTTCGGAACAGTAAAAGCTGTAAAAGGTCGCGACGACATAGCCACCGGAACTTGCCAATATGCGCTTTTGATGTCTAATGTTGAGCAAAATTTAGCGTTGCGAAGTTTATCTAAGGTGTCGGCGATCATTGGAATAGGATAACTGTCGCGTTCTGTTACCGAATTCAATTTCCTATAGTCAACACAGAACCTAAAAGTACCATCCTTCTTTTTCACCATGACTATCGGCGACGACCATGGGCTGTTTGAGCGTTCCACAACACCTAATTTTAGCATCTCGTCTAACTCAGTGTCGATGTATTTTTGCATAACAGGGGATACCCGGTAATATCGTTGTTTAATCGGTACCGCATCCGTTTTAATGACGTGTTCGACCAAGTGCGTACAGCCAAGAGTTTCGCCCATAAGTTCAAAATTTTTGCTCAACATAGAATCCAACTGTGTCGCTTGTTCTAAGGTTAAAACGCTTCCGCTATGTAAACTTTCCACCGCGTTAACTGTAGGAGGGGAGTTAAGGAAGTGCCATTCCTTAAGAACCGGAACCAAACCAAACAGCTTCCAGAAATCCCAACCTAGAATCAACACGTGGGACAGTTCTGGGATTATTTGTACGTCGATAATGACCACTTTGTCTCTAAACTTAATGGGTAAACTACACACCCCTATTACTTTACATCTTTGACCGTTAGCGACAGTACAAAATCCCCCCCCTTCCTTAAAATGGATTCCCAAACTGCGAATTAATGTCCACCCTTCGCTACCTAGAATTGTTTTCGTTGAACCCGAGTCCAAAAGTCCGAGTACCGACTTGCCTAAAATATCAACCTCGAGATAAGGACGTTCGTCTGTGCCTGCTTGGTTGGAGATGAAGGATAAGATGGCCATGATATCTGATGTCGGAAAACAACTACCAGCACTTCTAATCCGACTATTTAGGAGTGCGCCGCGTCGTTTTTTGGTCGGTCGTTTGTTGAAGTTGTTTGACCTTGACAATTAGGGCAGGTACGAGTTGTGAAACCTTCCTTTCTACATCGATAGCAGATCAGACGTCGTGGTTGTAGGCAACCGATTGCCTTGTGTCCTGGTTGGTTACAGTTAAAACAAATGCGCGACGCATCGAACTGCTGGCGGTCTTCTGGTTGAACCGGTGAAGGGTTGTCATCGGCCACGTATGCCAAATCTGGTTCGAGCATATTTCTTCTTGTTGGAGTAGAAAAATTGTCAATATTTTCGCGACACGATTCCAACCTTTTGCAGTACTTGCGAAGCTCATCGACGGTGTTGATTTCCGTTAAGGCTAGTTGGCTTTGATAAAACGGGGCAATATTTCGAAGAAGAACCTTTAAGCGAGATTTGTCAGAAATGGTACATGTTAATCGACCGAAGAGAGTTGACATAATCGCAAGATAAACGCCGATTGACTCGTCAGTTCCTTGCGTTCGCTTTTTGATCTCGTCGAAAAGCTTCTCGTTATAATCAGACGTTTGGAATTCTTCACGGAGTTTAAGTACCAATTCTTCCCAATCGGACACATCGGGTTTAACTCCTCTGTACCAATACAAAGCATTTCCTGCAAACAAATCCACTGCAGAATCGAATAACAGTTCCTTGGAAACGTGTCTAGCGACGCAAAGCTCATCCACCCGTTCCAAAAAAGCGTTCACTGAGAGCCCCTTTTTATCGCCTGTAAACTGTAAATTCCATTGGCCAACCGGTACAGGTTTATAGTTGCTTCGAGGTATTGGGGTGCTTGATAGCTGGTTATTATGCCTGCTAAAATCGTTTGCATCGGCCTCTAACACCGAAATGTTAGTGGGAACGTTTGTTTGACCAACAACGTTTGACTGACCAACAACACCAGCCTGACCGACAACATTTGTCTGACCAACAACATTCACCTGACTAACAACATTCGCCTGACCAGCAACATTCGCCTGACCAGCAACATTCGGGTCCGGTAAAAGGGCGTCAATTTTTTGAGAGACCAAAGCAGACAACGCTAACACTTGCGCACACAAATCCTCTTTCTTTTCCACCTGAACAGCCATATCATCACCTGCCGGAGACATTCGATCAATTCTCCCCATCAAATGAGCAAGTTTAGATCTAATTCTGGAAATAGAATTTGGGTTGGTGGGGACAAAGTTACTTTTTGAAGCAGGATTGTCTGCACGAATATCCGACCCCAATTCAACGATTTTTTTTGTGACCATCGCCTCATCCTCCGAAAAAGTGAAAGGATTTGATGGATACGTAAAACTTTCTCCCGCCTTCTCTAAGCGAATAGCTTCTGCTAGGTCTCTGCGCATGTCATCGACCTTGGCTACACCTTTACCTATACCTCTTACCTTTAGTTCGTATATCAATTCGTTTTGGTCAAGTCTCTTTATCTCCATGCTTTTACCGCGCGAAGTTGCCATTTTAATTGAATGAGTACAAGGAAAAATGTTTTACTTTAAAAAAAAGAACCACAGGGCGCCACTGAAACTAGGCGAAAAATCTCAAGGTCACTACTGATTATCTAAATAAAAATTCAGTACTTACCCACGATTTTTACTAGTTTAAATAATTCCCGGTGTTAGACGGTGCCGGCCAGCTAGCCGTGAGGGCGTGGATTAAAATTAAAAGTTGGAAATTAGGGCGCCAGGAAATCTCAAATTCCAACACCGTACAAAAATATCCAAGGTCAAATATCAAACACCGATTTCCTGGTATTAATAATTTGGGATTTATCCAGTACTCATTCAAATAAAAGAGGCAGCAAATAAATTTTTATACATATATTAATATTCCGACTACAAATGGCAATAGAATAGTGATCGCTTGGTTGGTAAATATAAATAAACAATAATTAAAAAAAATTAGACCTGCAGTTACGTAACGTTCGGCGCACACTAATAAAGAAATATTTACCAAATTAATTACTCTCAGCAAAGAAACATATGTAAAATTGATCACTTTCGGTAAAATATGAAAATGGTAGGTTGTAAAATTGACTTAAAGTGTAAATTGTAAAACATGCGTAAATAAAAATCATCAATATTTTATTTCTTATGAATTGGTAAGGTCTTACGGTCTTGTCGAGGTACCATTCAGGATCATAAACTCCCAAGGAGGGCAACACGTGGAACAGCAACCCGACAGCTCGGAAAATAGTACCCCAAAAAGTAATCCGAAAGAAAAATTGTGACCCAGAAGAAAAACCCTGAAATGATCAGTGCGTATTAGTACTAGGTACTAATAAAGAAAGCGTAAACCACTTTACATTTTTTATTTTTTTTTTTTATTTATTTACTCCAAGAAATTAACAATTTTTACAGGAGTTTCTAAGTACTAAGTTCTAAATATTGAATATTGAATTGCATATAGAAAATAAAGAAAGATAAAAGACAGTATAAATTATTTACTATCTACAAATAAGAAATTATTCAAACAAGAAAAATTAAACAATGCATTTTATGAGAAAAAAACAAAACAATAAAAAATTATGGAAAATTAGAAAAAAAAATCTAAGATTCTATTGATTAATATAATAATATTTTAACTTCGTCTTAAACGAAGAAATCTTACATGATTTTAACTCTATTGGTAGTGCATTATACAAATTGGTACCTCTATTAAATACCGACTTTTCACCGACTTTTGAACGTATTGGTTCTAAATATAAATTTTTTGCTTGACGAGTATGGTGAGTGTGTACAGTGTCAACTCTACGAAGTTCAATGTTTGAATGTTTGGTTTTTTTTATAACATGATGAATATAAGTACATATCTTTACCTTGTAAATATTGTCAATACATAAAAGCTTATATTTCTTATACAGAAGAACAGTGGAAAAAAGGCGTGGCAACCTATACATATTTTTTACAGCTCTGTTTTGCACAACTCTTAATGGTTGCAGATACTTTTTGGAGGCTGTTCCCCAAACTGATATTAAATATTGCATGTTAGAATGAATATGAGCAAAATATATAAGTCGTAACACCTTTTCGGACAAAATAAACGATAGTCTATAAAGTAGTCCAGCAATAGAAGCTGTTTTTTTACTAACATGTAAGATATGTTCATTCCAGTTTAGTTGACAGTCTATTACAAGGCCGAGAAATTTGATTTTACTACAATATTTTAATGTAAGCTGATCAAAGGTAATCGAAGGTTGCACACCAGGATTTCTAGATGAAATATACATGTAGGACGACTTCTCTATATTTAATGACAATTTATGAGAGTCGAGCCAATTTTTTAATATCACTAAATCATTTTTTATTCTTTCTTGTATTTCATTCTTATTTTCGCCGTGATAGAATATGGTAGTGTCGTCAGCGTAAAGTTTAAGAACTCCGTTTAAGTGCAGTTTTGACATGGAGTTTATGTAGATTAAAAAAAGAGTGGGACCCAGTACGGATCCTTGTGGAACTCCGCATAAAACTGTCTTATTATCACTTCTTATGTTATTTACGCTTACATATTGCGACCTTTCAGAAAGATAATTTTTGAACCATTCTAAAGCGACACCTCTTATGCCATTTTTATTTAATTTTTCGAGAAGTATGTTATGATTAACTGTGTCAAATGCCTTCTGCAGATCGAGGGACACTAGGGCGCATAATTTGCCTCGATCTAGGTTTAGTTGGATTTCAGATATCAAATCAGTAGCTGCTGTCTCGGTGTCGCTCGATCTACGGAAGCCATATTGACCAGAAAATAGAATGTTATTTTTTTCTAAAAACGTTAGTAATCTCGTATTCATGCAAGTTTCGATTACCTTAGATAGAACAGGAAGCACAGAAATAGGTCGATGATTGGATGGAATGCTAAGGTCACCTGACTTAGGAAGAGGTACAACTCTAGCCTCTTTGAGGCTTGACATTAAATAAAATGATAAAATTTACCTTATAGTTGAAGGGTTTTTTCGTCCAAAACTTTTCTCGCAAAATCACAGGAACAATGGGAAACCGAATTCACACAAGAATGAGTGATTATCCATCAACATTTAATTCACAGGTTACACATATACTAGAAAGAAATCCACAGTTACTAATGGACGCCGTGCGGCTTTTCGCTTTCAAAAACTTACCAATGAAAAATCACTTATACTCCCAAAATATTGGAAAATGTGCCTAACAATAGCAATCCATCAATTGGAAATCAAATTCTATATAATTTGGCACATAATTTGTGAAGAAAGGACCCTAATCCAATTAAGATGTCACACGATTAATATTTCATGACCAACGGTCACCTTCTCACAGCGATTTTTCTAATTAAAATGGCACCTTGTTCTTGGTAACACTCAACTCGCATGCGTAATGTGTAGAATTTTTAAGTTCTACCACCGACGACCAGACATTCAAAAATAAATGAATTGTGCAACCCATAAATCAAATATTACATTCATGCAAAACGCATACTAACAACAAAACAACTCAAATGCTATTTTTCGAAATAGTCTAGAACAAATCTCCAACTATAAATATTCTGTTATTGCAATAATTAGCAAAACAGGCGAAGCAGACCAATTCTGAAGGCACCGCCATCTAGGGGACAGACCGTGAAGGTTCAATAAATGCCTACTAGGTAGGTAACTTATTCATGATGTTTTATTGGTTGCCTACTAAGTAGGTAACTTATTCACCGTGAATCGATACAATTGATTAAGACCTTATTGAAACCGTAACACTTCGTTTTTGAGATACAGCTCCCCCAAAAACCCCTAAAAAATCAGTTTTTTTGCTATAATTTCGAAAAGAATAATTTTTTCAAAAAATTTTATAGGACCTATTTGATTTATCTAATTACTAGAAATATTTTTCCTTTTGTAAAATTTAAAAAAACGGGTTAATAGTGGGGGCCCTCAGGGGGCTGTAAGAAAAAAAAAAGTCAAAATCGGGCATATGTTTATAGGAACTTTTTTTCTTAAAATGGGTTCAGGAATTACCCCCTGAATTTTTTCCTACTTATTTGGTAACACCCTGTATTTTAAGCTTAACCTCCGCACTATTTATTAAGGGTATGAATTTACCAAATCTAAAATGATTGACACCTGTTTTATGCTATTGGTGCATATCGGAACCACGTATTAGAGTAGAGTCGATGCATAACAGTAAGAAAGGTTTTATGTTTATGTAACAAAGCGATGTAAAAAGTTCCTCACTGGACACTGGACAGTCAAAAACACCACAATCAACAATTTCTCAGCCATAAAAAAATGTTAAAGTTGACTTATACATGGCAAAACTCCAGTAAGCTTTTATTTGACTGCGCTAAAAACTTTTTGACTAATATAATCGTACAGGGACATTGCATATAAAATCGACCAATCATAGTAGCTATTATTTGATTTGTTTTATATTTGGTGGGTACAATCCTTACCCATGGTGAAGGTGGAATTTTTTTTTTTTTTTGAATTTTCATGATTTTTCTTGGCGTAGATTAAAAATTGAATTTTCCGATATTGCGATTTTGGAAGATTAAAAATGGTAGTAATTTTAAGTTGACAATAGACACTTATTTTTATTAGAGTGCCTTGATGTCATATTGACAGTTATTGTCGCCTTATAGAGTGGCGACATGCATCATTCTTTCTCTGTCATACAGATAACGTCATCCACATATTAGCAAAGATGACAACAAATACAACTTACAAACACAATTGATGACGTTATCTGTATGACAGAGAAAGAATGATGCATGTCGCCACTCTGTAAGGCGACAATAACTGTCAATATGACATCAAGGCACTCTAATTTTTATTAAAAAATCAGGAGGTGCATATTTGCACTTCTTCTCTATTATTAAGTACCTCAAACTTTTGAAAATGTTCAAGTTTAGGTCTAAAAAAAGCTATGGGTAAATTTTTTTTTGATAACTTCAAAATGTTAATGTGCCAATGGAGATTCATAAAAAAAATTATTTTTTTTGTGATTTAACTTCGTTTAGAAACAGCAATGCTTTTAAAATGTTACCGAGTACGTTAAATTTAAACAAGATCAAATCATATTTTAAATTCTTGGAAGATTAAAATTAGTACTAGTTTTTAGTTGACAAAGGACACATCTTTTTATAAAAAAAAATATGAACCGCATATTTGCACTCCTTATCTATCAGGCAGCTATGGAAAATGACCAAATATGGCACTAAAAAAAGTTATGTGGGACTGGGTTAATTTTTTTTTTTTTATTTTAAAATGTTGTAGCGGTAATAAAGACGCATGAAAAAAAAAATTTGGTTTGTGATTTAACTTCGTTCAGAAGCAGCAACGGTTTTAATATGCTACATTTACACAAAATCGAATCACAAGACCGTTTATTTTTTTATTGTTTACTATGTCCTTGGTAACATTTTAACCTAAAAATAAAACAAGTTTACTCACTCCCACATAGCTTTTTTTAGGTCCAAATTTGGTCATTTTACATAGTTTAAGGTGCTAACTATGAGGGAAGGAGGGCAAATATGCAGCTGCTAATTTTTTATTAAAAAGAAGTTACCAGGAGTAAGCACTGGACCAAACCTCAAAAGGATTTAAAATCGTGCAGCAACTCGAAATCCGAATTTTGGTCGATTATACATGGAATCGGCCTACAGCAACTAACAAATAATCTACCTGTAGCCTAATGCTTTCGGCTACATTTTTCATCGAACCCCAAAGCCTGACACAAGGCGAGGTAGAAAGCGTATTTCAACAGAAACGGATGCCAACTTAAAGATGGAAGCACCATGCGGCGCTTAAAGCAGCCCATTTTTTACAGGTATGACGAATAATATTCACTTGGATGAACGTAATCAGTTGAACTTGGAAATTTATTATCGTATTTACGATTTTGTTAAGATTGAGCTTTTTCGATGGATGTTTTTCTTTTTTACTCTGCCATGCCAGTATAATCTAGTATAATAAATCTGGTTTAAATTTATTTTTTGTAAACGTTTCCGTTTTTATTATTGAAGATTCTATTTTATCGCCGGAAGAAGATTGTTTTTTTTAAACCATCCGTGTCTGTCTTTTAATACCAAACATTCAATTGATGAAATATAATAATAATGATGAATTCGGAGATTTTAAATCTTAAATTTAGTTTGATAGACCTAAAATTTACACAATTATACGTATTAAGTTAAAATACTCTGCGAGAACAAAAGTCTAAATGCATCCTTAATGCGCGGAAAACCCATATTTTCGTCTACAGCAATTCTTAATTCTCCCTTAAAATTACCCCATTAAAACAACTTAAAGTCGCGAGTTATGAAACTCGAGGACATCTATTAAAGCATTTTTGGCCAAACTTCAAAATTGCAGCTGATAAAACTTGCAGTGCATTTACTTAGCACATATCAGAGAACAAACGACTCATGACTCTCGGAGTTCTCCAACAAAGTGTTCCAACTCAACTTTATAAATAATATCTTTGCGTTATTAGTATAGATTCAATGCTGGAGTGGTAATAAAACTTGGGCAATAATCTAAAGTGGATAAAGTGGGGTTTTGGTGTTTGATCCTATCGAAGCACTCACCAACTTCTTACTTTATGATATCTTGTGCAAGTACCTTGATATAAGTTGATTAGAAATATCGATTACTGAAAAATTTAAATATTAATTTATCCTTATAAGGACAGTCACGAATTTAGAAGAACATAATATAAATTAGGATGTCTCTAAAAGGTTAAGAATCCTTGCAGCCTAAAATTCCTTGGGGTCAAGACATAATTTCCATGTTGCTCCATTTTAAAATAAAAAAGTGGAATCAAAAAAAAGACATGGGGAAAAAATATATGCTTCATTATAACAATGCCAAAACCAACCGTCTCAATGAAGAAACCATTGTAATGTTTAAAAAGAATTTTGCATTAAGTGTAGAATTTTAAATACAAGTGGGAAAAGTATTGGTCCTTCGGGTACGCCTTGGATTTTATTTTAAAACCAACATGGCCAACAAACACATAAACTTATCTGTTTAAAAAAAGTTCATTACCAATTAATTTTCTTTCACTTATAACGTGTTATTTACTACAAAAATAAAACTGCAAAAGTACATAGTCTTAATACAGAATTCTGCATTTAAAACTCTTAAAAGAATGGGCAACTTAAACCATGTTGACTTGACTCATGACTAATCAGGCCAACAACTGGGTATATAATAGAAGTGTATTCAGGTAGGAAGCTACGTATGTTTCACAGTGATTCACAAGCTTCATTGTTTGCATGATAATTGAGCTCTTAACTTATTGTGAAGGTATCCAAATACGTACTATTGTGGAATCAATAAAGTAATCGATTTTTTATCTACATGACTAGATTTTCGTAAAATTGATGGGTGTAAACAAGGATTAAAGACTGTCATATTTGTTTTGTCACTTTGACAACAATAAAATTGGCGTCGTCAGATTTATTTTGTACTAAAAATACAACTTAGAATGTAATTCAGGTAAAAAGCATTGTGGAAACATATTTACTTTCTTAAATTTATTTGTTTTAGCACGAGAAAAAGGTTGCAATTATTGCAAAAAAGTATAAAAAGGTAACCCACTTGCACGCACTTTAGAATTTAACTTAAGATTTGTAAGCTGCTATATGACCATAATCACAATGAAAAAAAGCGTCGATTATACTTTATTGATTCCACAATAGTACCTAGGTACTCTGCCTCTATTTGTTTTGTTTAGTTTTTGTTAAATAAATCAATTACATGTGAAAGTAAAGTAATTCAGTTTCAATAGTTCGTAATCATTGAATGCATCACTTGAAAATGAAAAAACAAAGCTGGAAAATGTAATGCTATTAATGAGACTGTTTTCCTTACTTTAACGAGATCATTTTATTACTGCTTAATTAGTTTTTTATGTAAAATATAATAGACATATCAGGTTTTTCATATTGGGTGCACAAACGCGACGGTACGTTATTGGGGCATGTCTAGGACTCCCTAGAAAAACTTTAAAAAAGTCCATCTCATGTACCCTTGGAGATATGAGGTTCCAAAGTGCAGAACTTTGAACGCGCATACCATAAAGATAACATAACATATTACCGAAAAAAAAAAATGGTTTAATACAAAGCTATAGTCTAATTTAAACCATTTCACTATTTTTATTTTTTATCTTATAAATGGTCGAATTACATTTTTATAATTAATTTAATTTTACAAAATGTTCATGAAATGAAGCGGACAACAATGTCAATAAAATCTAATGCATAAGTGTGTAATCAAGACTCATAGATGGGATTTTTAGATGTATTTTCCTAGACTGTGTGGCCGAATTTATGTAACTTTCGCATTTTACTCAATGACTACAAAAGATGATTTTTTTTAACAATTTACCAGGAATGCTCTAACTACGTACAGTCGCGTATGCGCCAATTTTTTGACATCCTTTATAATATATTTTAGGCAAGCAATAAGTTGAATATATTAATTTTTCTGTATATATAGGTACGGTGTATATATAGGTACGGTGAGTATGTCCAGGGACATACTGCTCCTTTACTGAGTAACAGGCCCAAAAAAAGCTTAAACCAGTTTTTTCTCTGTTGTAAATTCAAAATGAAATATGATAATATGGCGAATGCGCCGGGCAAAGTTTTGTGTACTATAGTTTTTTTTTTTTAATTTTATATAATTTTGCTAGTTTTTGGTTTATGTATTTACTTTTGAATAATAAAAACGCCAAAATATGTTGTTTAGTCTGTTTAAATAACACGGTACACGGGCAAATAGTCCGTGCCGCGACTGATTATAAAATATTATAAAACTAAGTGCCTGCACTTTAGAGCCTTGTGCATAAAAACTAGATTAAGGTTCGTGAATTTTGATTAATACTGACGGGTTGCAGTCCATACTTAATGTCAAAGAGTTGCCAATTTAAAACTTATTCCTTGACATTTAGTATTAATTTTCCAGTCACCTTTACTGACATTTCACCTATACCATCATTCAAAATTAAAATTACCCAAATTCGTACGAACTGTGTACATTTTAAACGAAATAAAATTTAAAGACACATTTCAAAAATAACTTTTAAATGACCTAAAATACTTCAATAACTAAATTTGGAAGTTTTGTTCGTTGGCCTACTTGGATGACATTTAAACTTTTTTTATTTACTTTACTTTTAATTTTTTTAACTATTTGTACATGTTTAGAAGTAGCAAAACAGGATTTATATTGTGTGATGCATTGCTATTATAAATGACAGAAAGAAGCTAAATGGACTTTAGGGTTAATAAAGAAAACTAAGGAAAAGTTTTATCTTATTTTAGTAGATATAGCAAAAGTTGATTCTTTCGTATGGATTCGTGATAATAATAGTAATCTCTTGAGAATATTTCTCAATTAGTTAAAAACATCACACTTCCACAATACTTTTATGTGGCTTTTATCTTTTTCTTTATAAAAGTTACTAAAAAACCTGCCGACAAGCTATTAGTTAATTTAAATTTTTATGTTTAGTAAAAACTATTTTGGAATTGCTTTTTTGTTTATTAAAACACTTTCTATTTATTTTTTTACAAAAAATTGTTTAAATGACAATCTTTTTATTTGGTTATGATAAATAAATTCCTCATTGGAAATAATAGGTCAACCAGTTTATTTTTATGCAAAACTAACGAATCAAACTTATTTTAATTAAATAAGCTTAAAAATTCGGATGTTGAAACTCAAAATATTTCCAGCTGAAATACCTTTATTGCCTTTTGAACTTCTAAAACTTATAGCTTTCTGCGCGAAATATTAAATTTTTCCCTAGGCAACATGTTTTCAAACAAAGTTTTGGTTAAATCTACCTACTCTATTAAAATCATGAATAATGAAATTCTAAAAAATTAACAATTCTATTTTAGATATAAAATGATGGATATTAAGATTCAAAACGTATCTAAGCGGAACTTCCAAGTTAAAAGATATCCTTCCTTATTTCCGAAAGTGTGGCCGGTCTTATTTAAAACAATGAGCTTTTAAAACGAATTCGACAGAAACGCTCGGTTATAATTTGATTTTGCGGTGTTTTTTGTTATTTTTTTATATGCTATTTTATGTACTATCGTGGACATGGAATTTAAAACGATTTATTATCAGCCACCTTTGGTATTTTGAATTTTGCTCTATCGTAAATGGTTTTTTTTTTATGTTAGTTTTCGAATGTTATTTTGACAACAAATGCGTCAAATGTTTTTTTTATATTTGCGTTCTATAATATGCACATTATGAAATCCAAAATTTGGTTTTTTAAAGTTTCTGAATTGCTTCATTATTAAACCCAAAATTTTATTTTATTGGTTGGTTTTCCTTATGCAAAAAGATGAATTTTTTTCTTGCAAGGTACTTTTTATTTACAAATTTTACTATCATAATCAATTGGGGGACATAGTTTTTTTGTAGAGGGAATAACTAGAAGAATTGGAGAAACGATATCAATGGTTACATTTTCTCAAAAACGCCTATTCATTCAGTATTAAATGAGTAAAGTTTACAAATGTCATTATTCAATATGTCTAACTTTAATTTATTTTTTACTTCAAAATGTCATATGTTATGCTATAAGGTTGGTCATAAAAACAAAATTTCATCTTAAGTTTCTAATTCAAATTAAAAATGCTTTTTAATGAATTAAATGATGCAAATATAAAAAATAGTTTAAAAAACTCGTTTTATAAGGCGTTTTTTATCACTTGTCCATTGGAAAACTCGCCGCTGCGCGGCTCTTTTTCCAAACCTGGACGCGTGCTAAAAAACGTTCCTTATAAAACTCTATGTTTTAATTTACTATTATTAAAATAAATTATGTAAAATGTTCTACCGGCGAGAAAAATAGTAAGAATATTTTTAAATATTTTTTTTATATTTGCGTTCTATAATATGCCCATTATGAAACCCGAAATTTGGTTTTTTAAAGTTTCTGAATTGCTTCATTATTAAACCCAAAATTTTATTTTATTGGTTGGTTTTCCTGATGCAAAAAGATGAATTTATTTCTTGCAAGGTACTTTTTATTTACAAATTTTACTATTATAATCAATCGGGGGACATAGTTTTTTTGTAGAGGGAATAACTAGAAGAATTGGAGAAACGATATCAATGGTTATATTTTCTCAAAAACGCCTATTCATTCAGTATTAAATGAGTAAAGTTTACAAATGTCATTATTCAATATGTTTAACTTAAATTTATTTTTTACTTCAAAATGTCAATGTTATGCTATAAGGTTGGTCATCAAAACAAAATTTCATCTTAAGTTTTTAATTCAAATTAAAAATGCTTTTTAATGAATTAAATGAAGCAAATATAAAAAATAGTATAAAAAACTCGTTTTATAAGGCGTTTTTTATCACTTGTCCATTAGAAAACTCGCCGCTGCGCGGCTCTTTTTCCAAACCTGGACGCGTGCTAAAAAACGTTCCTTATAAAACTCTATGTTTTAATATACTATTTTATATTTGCGTTCTATAATATGCACATTATGAAACCCGAAATTTGGTTTTTTAAAGTTTCTGAATTGCTTCATTATTAAACCCAAAATTTTATTTTATTGGTTGGTTATCCTGATGCTAAAAGATGAATTCTTTTCTTGCAAAGTACTTTTTATTTACAAATTTTACTATTATAATCAATCGGGGGACATAGTTTTGTTGTAGAGGAAATAACTAGAAGAATTGGAGAAACGATATCAATGGTTACATTTACTCAAAAACGCCTATTCTTTCAGTATTTAATGAGTAAAGTTTGGAAATGTCATTATTCAATATGTCTAACTTTAATTTATTTTTTACTTTAAAATGTCAATGTTCTGCTATAAGGTTGGTCATAAAAAACAAAATTTCATCTTAAGTTTTTAATTCAAATTAAAAATGCTTTTTAATGAATTAAATGAAGCAAATATAAAAAATAGTATAAAAAACTCGTTTTATAAGGCGTTTTTTATCACTTGTCCATTGAGAAACTCGCCGCTGCGCGGCTCTTTTTTCAAACCTGGGCGCGTGCTAAAAAACGTTCCTTATAAAACTCTATGTTTTAATATACTATTTTTTAGGATAACAATAAGGATCTAATCTTCGTAAAACATTAGAGAAATGTTTCTTTCTAATGTCCACTTCGCATAAAACTTGAGATGTTTAAGCCACTATTTTGACCATTTTTACAATGCAAAAATTGATCGTTTTAAATTCCATGTCCACGATAGTAGAGTGCCTTGAAGAATTGACAGTTATTGTCGCCTTATAGAGTGACGCCATATATCATTCTTTCTCTGTCATACAGATAACGTCATTAATTGTGATTGTAAGTTGTAATTGTTGTCACTTTGGCTATAACGTTGATGATGTTATCTGTATGACAGAGAAAGAATGATGCATGGCGTCACTCTATAAGGCGACAATAACTGTCAATTATTCAAGGCACTCCACACGATAGTGTACTAAAAAACAGTGAAAATGTTTTAGTTCCTCCAAATAGAGGACAAAACAAAAGTGTTTATTATGGTAGTAATAATTAAAGTGAGTTATAAATAAATAATGTTCATTTAGCATAAAAGAGTTTGTGTGAAAGTGAAAATAATGGAGTTAACAAAGTTATTCCAAATGAGATAGCTTTTAAAAAACAATATAATGGCTTCAATGCGTGTCTGATTCGTTCAAAGAAGCAATTTAGGCAGAAAGCAAGTGCTTATCATCAACTTGCAATGCGCCTTCTTCTCTCTGAAAATTTTAATTTTCTACACAAAATGAGCGAGACTTGCATACAAAGAAATGATAAAAAACCTTCATTTTGTAATCTATTTTTGGAGCAATAAAATACTCCCATCAGGTAATTTTCTACGTCAAGTTAAAGTGGTATCCAGAAAGCATTTTTATATTTATATTATCAAAAAATTGCCAAATCATCACATAATTAATTTCTAAATTACATTAATTTTTACCTAAATAAATTTTGTCCAGGACTGCTATACTGATGCAGAATAAAAAAGAAATATGTCTGTCACCATCAGCAACTTACAGCAAACTTTTAAAAGATAACAAAATATGACATTTCCAACTTCCAGATAGTACGTGACTGAGTCTTAAAAAGGAAAAGCATAGCAAAAAAACTTCAAGATATCCGCTTATAAAAAATGTCAAGATGCAACCCCTCTTGCTTCGATGGCAAGTGACATGTAAAGCTTAATTAGAAACTAAAGATAGCTAAGTCGTTTTAAAATCATCTGTTAGAAGACCAGCAAAATGAAAAATGTAAAAACTAGTAAGTTATTAGTCTAACCTAATAATATGGCGAATGCGCCGGACAACTACTGCTGGTTCTTGTTATTTTGTAAGCATGCTTAACAGGCCCCTAATAGCACTATAAGTACTACCTCGTAAACCATATTAAAACTTGTCCATTTGGGACCCATAAGGACGCCGCTGCCGTAGTTATTTCACAGGAGGGTATTTCTCACCCCTACATGTCTGGAGCAACAACCGTGCGTACATTCCACTCGCCGCCGCACCGCGCGCCAAACTTTAGCAAGGGGTGAGCGACGGCTCCAGCCTTTCAGGACTTCAGGAGTTGGTATTTCGTAGGTAGTTGAAACAACTTTCTCCTTCTGCTTACCGTTTCACTCTCTTTGCTACCCTTTCCAATACATTCCTCCAGGACTGACAAGACAGCAGTAGCAATACAATACGTTTGAATTGCGAGACACTTTTTATAAGCTGATGAAAAACTGATGACTTGAAAAGAGTGTTGTGTTTTTCAGATAAACACGCGTAGACAGTAGGCACTCTTGTGAAAGAAAATGTAGCAACGGAGTTTTATTATTGCTTTTGTAGGATGTTTTTTCAATCAATTTTTTGTAACTTTTACACCGTTACATAAAACTGTTTGCCATATACTGATCATTGCAAGGTCAAAACTGGGTCTGGGTGCTTTGTGGTTTGCTTTATTATTTCCAATTTCATTCCAATTGTATCCCCAAAGGCAAAATGTATAGCACATTTTTTTTATTTAAAAAAAGTCGTTGAGTAGAATCTTTATTATAATCCCTACGTTAAAAAAAGTGAAATTTTATAAAACTTTTTTAAGTGCTGTAGAATGCAAACTATAGTCTGCAGAAGTTTTAAACTTTAAAAACTCTGCATAATGTGAATGCCCAACAAGCATTAAAATTTCAATGTTAGACTGTTCTATTTGAGTATGTATTTCGCAAATATCAAGATTTTACAGCAGAATTACCACATCTTAAAACTCTCTTTTGAAAGTGTCTACACTTGAGTTTGTTCAAATAAACACGCAGTAAATTTTGACACTGAGAAAAATATTATTTATAAGCATACTGTAAACCGAGCTGTAAAACTTTTTTTTTGTCCTAAATAAACGGCAATATAATATAACATTTTTTGCAAGTAATGTTTCAGTTTCAGAGATAAAACAAAGGGTAATATAATGTTTCATCTTTCTATAAACAAGTCATTTTTGTATACCGTGTTTACGCTTTATTCATAAAAGTTTATTACAGGTGTACATTTATTTTTAGCACGATATAATCCCAAGTAGGGTTTACCATCGGATAGTTCACCGACCGAATAGTTCATGAGCAGGATTATTCACCGACCAGATAATCGCTAATCGGTGAATCAACCATTTGACGAATCATCTTGGAGGTGGACATCCAGTCGGTGAATAATCCGGTCGGTAAAATCATCCGGTTGGTACACTATCCAGTCGGTAAATTGCTGTCGGTGAATTGTAGCCGGCGAACTACAGTGGAACCCCTTTGTAATAACTGAAGATTCGAAGAGTAAGAAAAAAAAGTTAGTGTACAAAAGAAAGAAACAATTTACCCTAGGTATATGTTTTCTTTCTAATCACTTTTACACTTCTTGTCTTCCAAAAAGTAGGGTTTACAAATCGATAACTTGATCTTTATAAACTTAGTTTGACGAAAGTAAAGAAAGACCCTCGGATTCTTAGAAAATACAGTATACGCAATAAAATAAAGCAAGAGTGGCTCATAAAAATTTGCAAATCTTTGTATAAGTTGCCGAGGTAAGTTGTTTACAAGAAGAATCCTGCCACTTCTATGCAAATCAGAATAAATGAGTCACTTTAAACAGATAACAAACTGCACAGTTAATTTAAAAATAAAACAGACAAATGATTTAACTTCACGGTGTTGTCTTATCTGCAATAGCCAAAGTAACTTTTGGCTTTTCATTGGATTTTACTCGTTATTTAACTGTCAGATGGAGTTGTAAGCTTTCATTTTTCATTGTAATTATGCGTAACTCCCTTAAGTATTTGGATGCTTTGTCAAGTAAGTAGATTTTATAACAATTATACTACTAATCAGTAATCGGATTTGTATAAAAATTAATTTAATACGATACCTTTTTTTTTCATTCTTAGTTCATAAGTACTATACCTTAAATTGTTTTTCATATTGGTTACTTCCTTAATATAGGTAAAATTAAATCATTATTTTTTTCTTAAAACGTCAAAAAAACATCACTTTAGTGACGTATACTGGCTGTTATTTTGTAGACTTTACTTGCGTTTTACTTAGATATGGCTAATTGGATTTCCATGAAAATTTCTGGAGTGACCATTTAAGACCTGTGCTTGCGACTGGTAAACGAAGTTTCAATTGGTTTATTACTTTTGCAGAAAAGGACGGTCATTATCTTGTTCTTACATTTTTCTGGAAATATTTATTTTTTTTTTCGAAAAAGCATTATTATTTTACATTTAAATTAGTTTTTACATATTAATAAAGAATCTTCGTTGTTTAAAAATAAATTTATAAAGTTTCTTAAAATACCTGGCTAAAATGGTTCTTTTTTTTATTTAGGCAGGCGTTAAATTTGTTTTGCTCTTATACGCTAAGTAAGTATCTCATTTTATCGATGTGCGCGCCACCTACGTGACTATCGATAGTTCCGCATCGCACACTTGACTACGCGTTGACGTAAGGTTGTCAAAACTAAAATTTCAAACTTTTAAACTGAAAAATGTCTGATAACATAAATGTTACAACAAGATGCCATTTTCAGAGTGTGAATGTTCCCAAGGATTTCCATTTTTACTAAAAATAACTACAGTAGTACGTCGAAGTAAATAAGAATTTTGTAATTAACATAAAGAAAAACATATCATAAAAGTACTTACAGTGTTCGTCCCACGCCGATCTTTTTCCTAGGGCATTTTTGGAAAGTGGTAAAATGCAATATTTTTACCACAGCTCCGGGATTTGCAATCTGGAACGCAACAATTGTGACCACATTTTCTTTTTTGCGGCATTTTATTTAAATTTTAAATAAATGACATTTGAACGACAGAAGTTTTCTAAGATCATAGAACCAGTTTCGTCACTATCTATGAACTTGACTATCGATAGTTCGTTTTTGGGGGCGCCACTAGAGATACTTATTTTAGGGCACTTAAAATCTAAATACTACGTATTTATGGGTAGAGCGGAAACCGTATCCAAGCATTTTGCTGGTCAATTTGTGCAAAACGTCAAATGAAAGAATTTGATGTTTAAAATTTTTTACGTTATGAATTATGTCAATTTGATTACAGAGCTAGAGACAAGTTAATACTCATGTCACTAGTCTACTAGTTTCTAGTTAAAGAATAAATAATATTTTAAATTTCTGTGTTTCTGACATAATAATCTAAAAACTTCACATGCGTCAAATTTTAAAAAATACAGCAAATTATATTTAAAAAAACTCTATAAAATGTAATAAATAATAATAAAATAATTAATTATTTATTGGTGAAGAAAATGATACAAATATAACATACGACCGAAGTTTTTCAGACTTAAAATGTAATAAAATATTCAGAATTTAAGTTTGGTGCAATGAAAATGTAATTTTAAAAATGTTTACTCACGTAAATTTGTGGCCAATAAACGTATGTATTTTAAAGAAAAACATATTATTGCTTGTTCTTGTATAGTCAGATTGATTATTTAAAATTTTGGATAGACAAATTGTTTCTTAAATTGCATTTCACCACAATGTTAAAATGTTAAAAAAGTACGTTTTTTCCAAATTTTCATGTTTCAAACTTCAGTATTCTATCTTGCTTTTATTTCCAAACATCCAAAGCACTATCTTCTTTAAAAATATTTTATTTTATATAAATATTAAGATACCGTAAAATGGGGCGAAAATTCCAATCAAGAAGTTCTTTTGTCAACAGTATCTACATGCATTTAATGATAAAATATACCAAAAGGTGTTTAGAGTAAAATGTTCCTTTAAACTACGATTAATCGAAAAAAATAACACATTTTTTGGAACCATTTTTGACATTTTTACTAAAAGTGAAGTTTTGTAAGTTTTTTGGTTCAAATCTGACTTTTTGCACAAATTGACCAGTAATTTAGTCATTTGTTTCATTACCCGTGTCCGCCATACCTATAGAAACGAAGTTTCTAGCAAATGTAGTTGCCTTAACTTATTTAGCGTATGACACTAATTTCTTTGACGTTATTAACAATAAATTACGATTATCATAATTTGTCAACAGAATAAGAACACAGAAAAATTTAAATCTGTAGCCCATTTACCTAAGATAATGTATAAAAAAAAAGAATAAATCAGCCGACTATGTTAGGAAAACTTAAATTAATTAAATCGATTATGAATCAATGGTAAGGTTTATTAAAAATGTAAAAAATGATTTGTAAGTAAAATAATTCAGATTTTATGAAAAAAAATAATTATTAACATAAAAATCGATAATTATGGTAGTTACTGTCATTTTTTGCAAAATCAGTAGAGTTATTAAAATATTGTATTTACCAGTCGCAAGCACAGTTCCTAAATGGTCACTCCAGAAATTTTCATGGAAATCGAATTGCACATAGCTGAGCAAAACGCTAGTAAAGTCTAAAAAATAACACCCTGTATATGGCGAACTGTATAAAAATAACTTTTTAAATTTGCGTTCTATAATATGCACATTATGAAACCCGAAATTTGTTTTTTTAAAGTTTCTGAATTGCTTCATTATTAAACCCAAAATTTTATTTTATTGGTTGGTTATCCTGATGCTAAAAGAAGAATTCTTTTCTTGCAAGGTACTTTTTATTTACAAATTTTACTATTATAATCAATCGGGGGACATAGTTTTGTTGTAGAGGGAATAACTAGAAGAATTGGAGAAACGATATCAATGGTTACATTTACTCAAAAACGCCTATTCTTTCAGTATTTAATGAGTAAAGTTTGCAAATGTCATTATTCAATATGTCTAACTTTAATTTATTTTTTACTTCAAAATGTCAATGTTATGCTATAAGGTTGGTCATAAAAAATAAAATTTCATCTTAAGTTTTTAATTCAAATTAAAAATGCTTTTTAATGAATTAAATGAAGCAAATATAAAAAATAGTATAAAAAACTCGTTTTATAAGGCGTTTTTTATCACTTGTCCATTGAAAAACTCGCCGCTGCGCGGCTCTTTTTTCAAACCTGGACGCGTGCTAAAAAACGTTCCTTATAAAACTCTTTGTTTTAATATACTATTTTATATTTGCGTTCTATAATATGCATATTATGAAACCCGAAATTTGTTTTTTTAAAGTTTCTGTATTGCTTCATTATTAAACCCAAAATTTTATTTTATTGGTTGGTTTTCCTGATGCAAACAGATGAATTCTTTTCTTGCAAGGTACTTTTTATTTACAAATTTTACTATTATAATCAATCGGGGGACATAGTTTTTTTGTAGAGGGAATAACTAGAAGAATTGGAGAAACGATATCAATGGTTACATTTTCTCAAAAACGCCTATTCATTCAGTATTAAATGAGTAAAGTTTACAAATGTCATTATTCAATATGTCTAACTTTAATTTATTTTTTACTTTAAAATGTCAATGTTATGCTATAAGGTTGGTCATAAAAACAAAATTTCATCTTAAGTTTTTAATTCAAATTAAAAATGCTTTTTAATGAATTAAATGAAGCAAATATAAAAAATAGTATAAAAAACTCGTTTTATAAGGCGTTTTTTATCACTTGTCCATTGGAAAACTCGCCGCTGCGCGGCTCTTTTTCCAAACCTGGACGCGTGCTAAAAAACGTTCCTTATAAAACTCTATGTTTTAATATACTATTTGCTGACGCTACCAAATTTTTTTTTCTTAAAACGTCAAATAAACGTTATTTTAATGAGGTTTATTTTAAAATAAATAAAAATAAGTAAATTAAATTTATTATAAAAATAAAACCATTGTTTTTAGAAGCTTTAGGAAAAAGTATCGTTTACTACACAAAGTTAAAGTGGCTTTGTGTGCCTCGTCACACAAAGCATCACTTTAACTCTTAGTACTAAAATCTACTATTTTTAACATCTGAGGTAAATCTTAGAAAAAATATTTTGTTTTCTTATTCTTTTTTATCCAGGAAATTCACTACTTTTGCTTTAATTATTTGACAACTAAGATCGCTATAATATGTAAAAGATAGAGACATCCCTGGGGTAAACATTTTCATCAAGAGGGCTGGGTAATTTAGTCCAATTGTCAAAAAACAAATTTTAGGTTGGGTGATATACAAATGTCATCACAAAAATTACCTGTCAGATTTGTGAGTTATGTTAAATTTACTTTTATAAAACAAGAACAGCTACAAAACTAATATTAAACTGTTTAATTACAATCTTTACCTGTTCCAGTACTTCATCCTTGTGAATTTATCAAGATTTCTCCTAAACTTCGCTTGGATTCTACGACGAAACTAATATTGAGGACAAAGTGTTTTAATATGCTTTTTTTATTGTCCGGTGCATCCACAAGAAAAATATTCGTGTAAATGCAAGTAAAGTAATTGTGATTGTTGATTTTTAATAATTTATTGAAATAAGGAAAGTTTTTTAATAAAAAACGTGCACACATAATGAGATTTGTAAAAATATTTTTAAACACTTACCAATTGCCAAAGTTTTACCAAAATTAAGGCTTATTTTAAATAAAAGGGAATATAAAACATTCAATAAATATTAAATAACTCGTTCCGCACTTAAAGTAAGCACTGTGTTTTTATATTTTGTAAAAAAACCATTTCTTAACAGGGGTAATTGTCTGTCGCGGAATCCAAGCGGAGTTTTAAAAGAAATCCTGGTAAATTCACAAGTATGAGGTGCAGTCGCAGGTAATGTTTGTAATTAAACAGTTTTATTTTAATTTTGTAGAAGTTTTTGATGTATAAAAATGAAATTTATAATTTTCGCAAAAAAAAATCGATTACTGGCATTTGCATCAACTGACAGATGTCTTATTTGACAGTTCAACCTATATCTTTGGATTTTTAATTGCGGAACTTTAGTCAAAATCATTTGGCAAAATTTTTTGCTTTTTATTAAAGACACTAGTGTCTTTACTTTTTATTGATTTTAATATAATGGAATATATTGCAGTCCAAATAGTCGTCACTTAGATGCCCGGACCATGTCCCTAGGACTATCCCGGGCTTGCAAAAGTTGCCCCCACCAATACCGAACAACGTATTGTAATTTTCTTGTAACTTTAAGAAGAATCATACGAATATATATATTGATTTTAAAATCATTTCTATTTATAACTATTAAGTACGTTTTTTTTTTATTTAGACTGACTGTTGTTCGATAAAGTTTTAAGAATTAGCAAAATTAAAACTTTTTTTCACTACTACCTATAGAAAAGTCAATTTTTGACCGATCTTCGACCAGAGAAATCACATTTCTCTCCCTTGGTCAATAATAATTTCCATGTCTATGTACACTGTACAATAATGAAATGTCAAAACATATGTCAAGGTTTTATCATAAATACAACGGTACTTACAGCAGTTTTTGTGAGTTTTTTACGAAGTTTTTTTTATTTTGAAAACATGACTACTTTAAAATACTTCAAAACATTTTATTGCACAAATATTTTAACGAAAAAAAAAAAATTGTACAGTTGTAAACATGTCGCACTTTTTTCTGTAGCTGTGTCAGTGTTCTATCATTATCATTATATTTACAAATTCCTTATCAGTGACCATCATATTATTTAAATCATTTACGCCATTTACGTGCAAATTATGAGTTATTTTGGAAAAAACACTCATACGAAGAACTTTTTATTGTTTTGATTGATGTACCGTCATTGTCATTTCCATGGAAACTTCGATTAATTTTTTGTAAAAATCATATACAGGGTTTTGATAAAAATTGAACATATTTTTAAATTAACATTTTTCAAGAAAATGCTAGTAGTGAAAAAAATAGTATATAAACCACGGTAGAGAAGGTCATTATTGACTACGCGCAATTGTGTCCCTTGCCGCTGCGCTAGGTCAATAATGACCCTCTTCTCTACCTTGGTTAATAATGTACTATTTTATTATTCCGAGAATGGACTTTTCTTTCTAACAAACGAATCTACTTTTTCTTACCCCTTTATTATACTCCTCGCAGACAAAGTCAAAAAGGAGTATATTGTGATTGTTTTGAAAATTCTAAAATCGTCAAAAATCATCCTAGAGCAAAAATTCTTGCAGATTCGTCCGTTTCATCGAATTTTGAACAACTTTCAAAAAATCCGTCCGTCCGTCCGTCCGTCTGTCCGTCTGTCCGTCCGTCTGTCACGTTTTTTGTAGACACTCTAACTTAAGAACCAAAGGTCCCATCAAGTTCAAATTTTCAGGAAAAATCGTTCTTATTAAAATAGGTCAAGTTCGTTGTTGGTAAACTGGAGAAAAAATCATATTTCAGTTATTATACAATTTACAGAATTTTTATTTAGATAATATTAAAACCCTTTTAATTCTTTACAAAAAGTATACTGAAGTTTTTTTTGTCCGGCCCCAACTAGGCCCCCCATTTAAAAAAAACGGCGTATCTTCGTTATTTATCAATTCACAAAAAAAAGTCAAGTCATAAAAATGAAAGGAAATTAAATTCTGTGTTAAAAAGTATTTTTGTTTTTTTCTTTTGTCAAATTTTTAAGACAAAAAACGCCAAAAGAAAGGTTTTTAGTGATGAAAAAGTTCTAAGTCAGGTAAGTCTAGGCCCAGTCAAGGTGGCTTTGCAAAAAAAAATAAAACAAAAGCATCTTTCTAAAGTCTATTTAAATCCTAAACGTCAGTGTCAAAATTAATACTTATTTATGCTCTTCGCTAATAAATCTTTTTTTTATAGAAGAGTTAATAGTTTAACCTTTTCGCAGATTTTTTTTATAAAAATAAAAAAATTATTTTTTATTTTTAATTTTATTATTCTCTGACTACCTACTGCGAGAAGTATCCTATTAAATGTCGACATTTTATAAAAAAAACTCTAACAGGCTCACTGATCTAATCTATTCACTGACCTAACCTATCCACTGACCTAACCCGCTCTAGTTTATTGTGCTGGAAACGATCAAAAGTTTACCTGAAACAAAAACCAAAGCGTTAAACTTTTTATTTACAATTGCATATGAAATGATGACATTTCTGACTTTTTAAAAGTTGGAAAATGTCATTTTATTAGCTTTATTAAGCTGTCACTTTCCACCCGGGCGGAAAGTAACTACTTTCCGCCTGGGTAATAAAAACAAGTCGGATTTAACTCTTTTGTGGGAGCAAATCCTCTTCGGCCTTTTGCGCACACTTTTTTAATTCTGTACATTCGTGATCACTATCCGACATTATGCTTTTTTTTAATATTAGTTTGTTCAAAACTTTAAAATAATGCGAGAAATGACGTTTTTTGAAAATTGAAAATAACTATTTTTTTACTTCAATGTCAAGCAATTGTAATGTAACCATGGTAATAAATTAAAAAAAAATAATCATGTTAACTAAGATGTTAACAATGAATAATGTTAATTTGCAAAATTAAAGCTTTTTAAAATTAAACATAAACGTAAGCAGTTGTAAATAAAATAGTATACTAACCTCGTTGGAAATTTCCTTTCTGTCTCGAGAAATGGTTTACCATCTTTTTCTCTCGACAGAAATGAAACCCTTTCCACCCACGGTAGTAATATACTATTATTGAAACATTTTGTACAAAAAAGTTAAATATTACAGAAGCAAAATTTAGGCTCGAAAAATTAAACTTTTAACATAGGTAGTATTAAGTATTCTTTTGAATCACAAAATTAAAAAATAAACCATAACCTCAGTAAGGTAGGCACGTCAAATTTAAACTGGGCATTATTATGATTGCATTAACTCTAGTTTATATTAATCCTCACGCTTCTTGTAGCTTTTTTTCCCTAGGTCAAAACTCAAAGGTGAACAAGAAATATTGCAGCCTTGGTTGTAGCAATCCAGGTTTAAGTTTTGTGGGCGATATTTGAGCTTAAATGCTCTGCACAGCTGGTTTTAATTTAATAGATTTCTTGTCTTGTTATTTAAAAAAATACCGAGACATTTTTTTAGTACATTAGAGAATTTTTTTTTTATTGACAATTGCAACAAGAGAAATTTCCCATTTTTTGGCAGACAAAAAGTGATTTGTAGCAAGGCATTTTTCATTTTATCAGGCCGGCGCACTCTAATGTTTATTTTTTTGAATCCTGGAGGCCTTATTTTCTAGAAGGTCCAGTCTTGTGACGTCACAAAAATTAGTTTAGCTACTCGCTAACGGTATCGCTTTAGCCAGCAATAAAAGTGAATAGAGATATTATAATTTACCTTCTGAATGTTTAGTTAATAAAATAACACATAAATTATTGCAAGCATAACTTGAAAAATAACATTAACCTTTAAACTTTTAAATTGTTATAAAAGTAGGTGGTTAGAATATCATCAAATTAATTAAATTGAACTTTTATTAATGCGTCTATTTTATTATGTTTTTTTGCAGATGCACCTTCAGACCTTGGGCCAAAAGTGTACAACTGATAAGTATATTCAAAAATAAAATTACGTTCAGTAAGGTCCATTAAGATTTTCTAATACTATACCTAGATTGTGGTACACAAACACAAAGAACAACTGCGCATCCCATAATAAAAACAAATATTAAAGATATGTAATTTTATGATGACGAGTATTAAGCACGCATTGTTGTTATAAATAATTATCGGTACTTAAAAAGTTATCGTAATACACTAGACAACCTCGGAGAAATCGAATACGAAATGCGAGTTTTAATCGAGCCGATCAAAGTTTTATTTATTTTTGGAATATGTGCTTTGGTTAGATAGTTACTTTTGCAGTGTCATTTAAATAACAATTTTTGCAATGTAATTGTGAATCAAAAAGTAAAAAATGCTATAAAATTAATGTTCAACAGGATCCATACACACAATTTATTTAAACTAGGTAAGTCATAATTAAAATTACCTAGAATACCAACGCCAACAACATAAATATTTGTAGTTTATTAATTTTATTATTAAAGTAAACAATGTTATCTTTTAATTTCATTATCAATGGTTATCCTACAATTTTTTTAAATAAAGAAAGCCCATGTGTCATCTAGTTCAAAATACTACAAATATAATTTTAGCAGCAACAAAAGATTAATTTATCTATTTCTATTACAGAAAATATGGCACTACTTTCTTCATTTTGGTACTTGGACCTAACCATCTTACTCCTGACATTGGTCTTCATTCTTTACAAATATGTGACACGTAATTTTGGATACTGGAAACAACGAGGTGTGCCAGAGTTAACACCAAAGCCCTTCTATGGAAATTTAAAAGAAATGGTCAGAGTACAAACCCCAAACGCACAACTTTTCCAAAAGTTCTACAACATTGGCAAACATCCCTTTTTTGGAATTTACTGCTTTGATAAACCCGCATTGGTGCTTCGTGACCCTGAGCTAATCAAAGCTGTGCTAGTTAAGGATTCCAACATTTTTATTAACCGTACTTCAAATGCTTACGAAGAAAATGATTTACTTTCAGCTCATATTTTATTGTTTATGAAGGATGAGGAATGGAAGACATTCAGAACGAAACTTTCACCAGTTTTTACTGCTGGGAAACTTAAACTTATGACGAACTTAATTTTTGACGTCGGCAAAGACATGGAAGAATATTTAGAAACAATGCAAAGTGATACTATCTGTGCTAAAGAACTAGGACTTAATTTTTTTATTGACACTATTTCGTCATGTGTGTTTGGGATTAATGCAAATACGTTTAAGAAAAATAAATCGTCTGAGTTTTTAAAAATTGGCCAAGCGTTATTTAAAAGTAACGTTCTAAACGCCATAAATCAAATTCTTATATTTTTTGGTCCTCATATTGGAAAAATACTTGGCGCTAAATTTATTGACAAACAAACCCAGAAATTTCTTGCTGATACTTTTGAAGAGACCATTGAACAAAGAATGAAAAGCGGTACAACCAGGAACGACCTAATTGATGTATTGGTGCAGATGAAAAAGGAAAATTTTGGTATGATTTCCGTAATTTTTATCTGATTATTTGGAAAAATATGTTTTTTTAGAAATGATAAAGCTTGTTTCTCAAGCCTTTAATTTTTTTGCCGCTGGATTTGAAACATCGGCTAACACCACTTCATTTACATTGTTCGAACTTTGCCAAAACCAAGATCTTCAAAATAAATTGAGAGATGAAGTTACCGGACTGCTTGCCAAGTTTAAAGGTGAAATTACGTATGAAGCACTACATGAAATGAAATACATGGACATGTGCATAAATGGTACAAAATAAAAAATCTCTAACGACCCATTTATTAAACATTTTGCTTTTAGAAACTTTGAGAAAATATCCAGTTTTTCCAATAATTGAAAGAATCTGTAATCAAGATTACAAGCTACCAAATTCTGAGGTGGTTCTGGAGAAAGGGATCACTATTTTTGTGCCTCTACTCGGGCTTCAACATGATCCTGAATATTTTCCGGAACCAGAGACATACGATCCTGAAAGATTTTCTCCCGAGAACTTGGAAAACATAGTTCCATTTTCATATATTCCTTTTGGAGCAGGTCCGCGTCATTGTATAGGTAAATATTTTTGTTGTCAGATCTTCTACAAATAAAATCTGTCCTAATATTTGACCTAATTTTTTCAGGGGAACGTTTTGGAAGAATTGCCATAAAAGTGTGTCTGACCCATATAATTTCAAAATATGAAGTAATTAAGTGCCCAACAACTCCAACACAAATAGAATATGATCCAAAAGCTATAGCGATAGTATCCAAAACAGGATTTCCAATGAAAATCAAGAAATTAAAATAATTTTTAAAACATCCCCGTTTCTTTACTTTACACCCATGTAACAGAAACTTTGTAAATTAACAAAAAACTTGTTCAAAGCTAATCTTAAGAGTTTCAGAAAAGTATATTATATTATAATTTTTTTGTTTGACCCAATAAAATAAATGTTTTAGTTGTTCTTGTATTTGTAGTGCCTACATAAGATGTCTCCAGTAAAAATCCTCCAAGACATATGGGACATTCCATGTAAAATCGACCAATCATAGTTGCTATTATTTGATTTATTTTATATTTGGTAGGTACAATCCTTACTCATTGTAAAGGTAGTAAAAAAAACAATTTTCTGAATTTTCATAATTTTTCTTGTCTTAGACAAAAAATCGAATTTTCCGATTTTACGATTTTGTAAGATTAAAATTGGTAGTAATTTTAAGTTGACAATGGACACTTCTTTTTATTAAAAAATCACCAGCTGCATATTTGCACTCCTTCTCTACTATTAATTACCCCAAACTATAGAAAATGACCAAGTTTAGGTCCAAAAAAAGTTCTGTGGGACTGGGTAAATTTTTTTTTTGATTACTTTAAAATGTTATTGTGCTAGTGGAGTATAATAAAAATAATTTTCTTTGTGATTTAACTTCGTTTAGAAACAGCATTGATTGTAAAATGTTATTGATTACGTTAAATTTAAACAAGATCGAATCGTATTTTAAATTCTTGGAAGATTAAAATTAGTAGTAGTTTTTAGTTGACAATACACATATGTTTCTACAAAAAAAATATGAACCGCATAATTGCTCTCCTTCTCTACCAGGCAGCTATGGAAAAAGACCAAATATGGCACTAAAAAAAGTTATGTGGGACTGGGTAAATTTTTTTTTTAATAATTTCAAAATGTTGATGTGATTATTTCCTTCCAGTCATCTCCTGCTATCTGAGCTCGCATTTCCTGCGATTTAGCCTGATAACACCACGTTGCTATGACTCCGTTGTGTTATCGCAGCGATAACACAACGTTGCTATGACTCCGTTGTGTTATCGCAGCGATAACACAACGTTGCTATGACTACGTGGTGTTATCACTTAGGCATGGCTAAGCGTTCTTTTCTTCAAAACACTTAACTATGTCTTCCACTACAGGACTACCTCTGGTATTCCTTATCCCAAATAACTATGTGTTGAATCTCCTATATCAACCTAAATTTTGGATAATGTATTGGGGGAGTTGTAAGTTCTATGATCACAGTATGATCTGTGCAATAAGCAGACTTGATGTTACAAGTTGACATTAGTGACATAACTTGCACTTTTTTTTGATGTGTTGAAAGGTTCTTAAAAAACAGTTTAAAAATGAATGCAAAGATGCGTTTTGTTCGGTACACGTGTTTTGCAAAAAAATAAAGAAATTATGTAGAAAACTATGTATTTAATACCTGAAGACGAAAAAATTTGCGTTGAAAATGTTGTTGTAATGCTACTGAAATGGTTACTTAAATTTTGCAGAAATTTGGAATGTTTCTTATCCTAATTAAAAAAAACTGTAAGTAAGTTAAATTCTGTCAGGAAATAATCTTTCGAATACCACTCATGAATCGAGTATTGCACGATAATACTAATTTTTAATTTACTCAAACTTCGTTGCGTGAAGCAATTTTGTACTCGTCAAATTGACATTGACAAAAAAACTCGTGCAAGGGCTGCTTCGCAGCCTAGGCACTCGTTTTTTTGTCATGGCAATTTGACTCGTAAAAATTGCTACGCAACGAAGTTTTCGTATAAAATTTAGTATTACCGGCAATCCTCTCATCATTCGTGGTATTACATTTGATAATAGAGACGCATTAAGTAAAAAAAAATGTTTGTGATTTAACCTCGTTTAGAAACAGCAAAGGTTTTAATATGCTACTTTTACAAAAAATCGAATCACAATATCGTTTTTTTTTTTTATTGTATACTATGTCCTTAATAACATTTTAAAATAAAAATAATAAAAATTTACTCACTCCCACATAGCATTTTTTAGACCTAAATTTGGTCATTTTTCATAGTTTAAGGTGCTAACTGATGGGGAAGGAGTGCAAATATGCAGCTGCTAATTTTTTAATAGAAAGAAGTTACCAGGAGTAAGCACTGGACTAAGCCTCAAAAGAATTTAAAATCATGCAGCAACTCGAAAACCGAATTTTGGTCGATTATACATGGAATAGGCCATATAAAGACCAACTCGAGTTAAAGTATTTGCTGAAGCTTGAAGTTTGTATTTTATTTATTCAATCTTTGCTTTAAGCACCATTTTGCATATGGTTAAAATTTACCTAAATAATCCATAAAATGATAAGGATACCCTGAGCTTATCATAGGAAAATAATTTTAAACCTAAAGAGAATTAAACTTTGCAAAATTTAACACTAAACTGTCATGCTGTATCCCTTCGGACTCATTTCATTTTACTTGCTAATTTGAAACCATTATAACTTTCGCTTAAATTTCATGTTGTGTTTGTCTAGCAAATTGCCTCATTTAAAAATTCACTTTTTAGAACTTTGCAGTACAAATCCCTTTTCAGTTCATTTTTTAAAAAAAAGGTGAAGACAATGTATAATTTTTTAAAATTAAAATTCTTGCAGTTAATTGTTGGACTCGATTTAATAGGGTAGTTTTCAACCCTAGTAAATGATTTATTGTTTTCAAAACAACAGTAGGTTCTAAGAGGTTTAATTTATGAAAATGGAAATACAAAATGCGAAGACAGTTTCCTGTCGTAAAAATGTAGGTTATACCTGATAAATTTTAAATTTGGGACATTATCCAAAAAGGGGATTCTAAATCATTTAACTGCTGCTATAATGGATATAACCCAGATTTCAGTGTTTCCCAGTGTGCCAGGCATCATCCATAATGTATTAGCAAGATGTACAGGTAAATCGCCTTGGTGACAAAATATAGAAAAGCTCAATTTGTCCTACTTTCTGTTGTGGCAGTTTATATAAAATAATAGATTAACTTTCCAGCGGAAAACTTTCAAAACTTTAGTTTTACGGTTAATTTAAATTAAATATAAATAAAGCAATGCATGCAGTTGCTATTTCTGAAAATGCATAATGCATTAAAATCAAAATAAAAATCCTAAACCAAAAATAATGCCCCACTTAAATTGCATCAAATCTTTCTCAGGCCACCACCACATTTGCAACTACAAAATTAATAAGGAAATGCAATTTTGTATAAAGTAAAAGTTTAACATCGAAGACTATTTAAGCTAACCATAAAATTTGCTAAAGTGGTTAGGCGACAAACCAAAGCTCTTATTCCGCGGGTGGTATTATAGTGGCATTTACATGTTACAGCCCTTAGATGCTGTATTATACATACATGTTTTCAAGTTAAGTAAGGGGAGCATTCGAAATTGCTTTTAAATTTACAACTTTAACAAGTTTGCAAATCGATTATCAGCATTAAGAATACTTTGGCACTCTAAATCTTAGCAAACGGATTAAGTTTATCTTGCATTGTCAAGTCTTGTTTGGTCCGACAGATTTTTATTTCTGTCTCCAACATGCATAGGATAAATATGTCATTTCAAATGGTTGAATAATTAATCACGTTTCCTCTGCGTACTTTGCACTACAGAAAATTGACGTTACTACATTAAAAAAATTATTACCCTAGGGATCAAGGAATATGAGACTTGTGAGTTTTTTTATTTGCGAATTCATTACTTAAAAAATAACACTGCAGTGAACAATAGTGTCTGCGAGTCCAATTTTAATATGCATCATGTATGCTGATGGAAATTCTAGAATTATGCTCATTGCACAGATGCATTATTCTTTCATATCATCAGACAAAGTTGGAAATGAATGATCCTATCCTGTAAGAACAACTCTTTATTCAATTTGACGAGTTTTGGAACGTTTAAGCCACTTTTCAAAGTTTTATTAGGGCTTTATGGGAGAAATATAAGAAAAGGCACTTGAGAAACAATACCTTCGCTACAACAACCCTGGTAAATATCGCATTTCATGAACTGAAATGAATCCGGGTAATTACATCCTTAAAACATTTCTTTCAAATTCTTGACAAATGTTTAAGTTACAACTTCATATTGGTTTAAGTTTTTGCTGAAGCTGAGAAAATACATCCCGATAGCAACCCTATGAGAATATGGTTCCCCGGTCCCGACGATGCATCTAACCACAATATTCACTCTCTTGAGAATCGTCCAATGTGGGCTGATGCTGATGGTTGATTTTCCTTGTTTTATTTCTTTTGGGATTTTAACGATCTTTCACGTCTCTTTTTCTCCTTTCGTCGGAAGACGTAAAAACAAATTTCGAAATAGGGTTTGTGCAGGAAATTTCACGCTATATTACTTGTTTTATTTGATAACATTGGAAGTGGGAAAGAGTTTCAATTATCCACAATCGGCGTTGGTAAGAAAACAACCCAAGGCAATTTTTGTTTTTTTTTCTTTATAACAGAAACAATGCGTTAAAACCTACTAAAGTGTAACAGGCTTAAATTACCTTCTTAATGAGTCAATCGAATAAAAAGGGGTATAACAGCAGACGTCATATTCTTTTTAAAAGACAAAAAATAATTGTGGTACAATAAAAGTTTCCGTTTTTTACTAATAATGAATTTAGTAGTTTTGAACAAACTTAATATAGTCTTTGATTTGCCTACATGCAGAGGGCAACACTAAAAGATAGGCTCTGAAAATTGTCAATTTGCTGGAAACTTTAAATGTTAGTGAAACTAACTCTAAAACTGACCATAAATGGATGGGAGTGACTAGAGAGCCTACCAGTAGGTCCTCTAGTCTGAAGGCTAAAGAGCCTACCGGTCGGCTCTCTAGTGTTTTAGCGCTAAAGATTCTACCGGTCGGCTCTTTAGCCTTGAGGCTACAGAACCTACCATTTTATTACACTAGTTACCATCTTCTTTGTGCATTTTGAAATTAATATTATATACCTACAAATAATTATTTTGACTATGAATCAGTTTTTACATTTTTATTACCTAAATTTTAGTTTGTTTCACAAACAATTTAATTATAAGTTAATAAGTTTTTCAGCATAGTTGGGCAAATTTAGTCTTTTTGTTTATTAATTTACTTTTTTTTTAATTGGTAAATGTGCTTTTGGTGGATATATTAAATCCTTATGTGTTCTTATTGTCCTCCTGATAAACGATGAAAGTCCTGGTTCTTTTGTTATAATTATTTTTTTGACTCTTCAATGTAATTATGTATGTTGGTATTTGTATATAGAGGTTATCGTAAAGAATATATTCCAGGTTGGTCTAATGAAACAGAAAATCTGTTTAATACTTATCAAAATGACCCAAATCCAGACAATGCGGATGCAATATTAAATTCTTTAAATAATTCTAGGAAAGAAAAGTGGAATTCGTTAATGGAACAAATGAATTTTACACATTCCAGTCGCAGTAGTTGGGCATTATTGAGAAAATTGTGGGCCGCCAAAGGTACTAAAAAATCGGTATCAAATGTGAATCCAAATTCCATTGCAACTCGCTTGGTGAATGTGTCAAATTCAGTTAAATTAACAAATTCCACTATTGTACAAATGAAACGTTCATTAAAGAAAAAGAGGCAAATTACACTTCCCTCAGACGAATTCTCCAGTCCATTTACTATTGAAGAACTTAAAGCAGCTATTACTTTAACAAAAAATCGCAAAGCAGCAGGTTTTGATGGAATTTTTCCTGAGTTTGTTAAACATCTTGGAAATAGGGCATTACAATGGTTACTTTCTTTTTATAATAATATTTTAGCATCAGGTAATATTCCATCGGACTTCAAGAAAGCCAAAGTTATTGCCATCTTGAAACCAGGAAAACCAGCTGAAGAAGCATCAAGCTATAGACCGATTTCGTTGTTGAGTGTACTGTATAAGGTTTTAGAAAGGTTACTTTATCAAAGAATTTACCCATGTATTGAGGAGGTTCTTCCAATTGAGCAGGCTGGATTTAGAAAAAATAGAAACTGTTGTGATCAGGTTTTGGCACTAACTTCTCATATTGAAGCAGGTTTTCAAAATCGATTAAAAACAGGAGTAGCTTTTGTAGATCTAACTGCTGCATATGACACGGTTTGGAAGGATGGTTTAATTCATAAACTATATAATACTATTCCATGTGGTAAAATTGTAGGCCTTATAGAAAATATGTTAATAAATAGGAGATTTAGAGTTTTTATTGGGGAAAAAAGTAGTAAATTTAAAACATTGAACAATGGTTTACCCCAGGGTTCAGTTTTAGCACCACTTTTGTTTAATTTATATACTAGTGATTTACCCCAGACTACTTCCCGTAAATTTATTTATGCTGATGATTTGGCATTAACTTTTCAACATAGTGATTTTCAAACAATAGAGGCTTCCTTATCTACTGATTTGGACATAATGTTTAATTACTTTAAAAAGTGGAGACTATGTCCAAATCCATCTAAAACAGAAGTTTCATGTTTTCATCTTAATAATCATCAAAAACTTAGACAACTTCAAATTAACTGTAATGGAGTATTATTAAAACATAATTTCTATCCTACTTATCTTGGAGTTACATTGGACAGCTCTTTGTTGTATAATAATCACCTGGAAAAAGTGAGACAAAAAATTAAAACTAGAAATAATATTTTAAGTAAATTGGCGGGAACTAGTTGGGGTGCAAATGCTCATACTTTAAGAACAGCGGGATTGGCACTTGTTTATTCAACAGCGGAGTATTGCTGTCCTGTTTGGCTTAACAGCTGCCATGTTCCTAAAATTGACACCCAATTAAATTTAACCATGAGAATAATTTCAGGTACAATGAAGTCAACACCTACGCCTTGGTTGCCAGTCTTGTCAAACATAGCACCCCCTGACATAAGAAGAAGACATGCGACTAAAAGAGAGTGGGACAAGATACATTTCGAGTTGGACAAATTTCCCATGAACCAAGATTTGCAGAGGTTGCCCCCCAACCGGTTAAAATCGAGGAAGCCCTTATGGCAAGAGGAATATATACATGAGCCCTATTCAGTATCCGATGCTTGGAAACTCATTTGGGAAAATGTTGATGTGTCCAATAAGGAATTAATCGATGATCCTACTCAAGAGGTTCCAGGTTTTGATCAGCCGAGGAAGATTTGGAGTGCTGTTAATCGTCTAAGAACGTGTCACGGACGTTGCAATGATATGTTATATAAGTGGAATGCACTACCTAGTCCATTATGTGAATGTGGTGAATCTCCAGAAACTATTAAACATATTGTAGAGGACTGTCCAAACACCAATTTTGAAGGCGGTTTTTATGAATTACATAATCTGACTCCAAATGCATTAAATTGGATATCAACTTTGAAACCTCTGTAATTTTTTGGCAATTTATTGTACCTTGTAATTTAACTGGAATGTGACCCTGGTATGCTGGAGTTATTTTTCCCATGGTTTTTCCTCTGGCCCCTCCCCCCGAAGCAGATGCTTTATCAGTATATGAACATTGTCCATGGGCAACCCAAAAAGAACATTATTTGTACTTTTTTATTTTATTTACAACTTTATTATATTCTTGAATGTTCATATTTGTCACATACCAACCCTTATACCTACTATGACTTGTAATGTTTATTAATAATCATACGAATATATATATATATTGTTCATTATAATCAATTTGCCAAATAAACTTTATAGTCTACTCGCCGTATAGGAGAAGTTAAACTTTTTTTTGGACCCACTGGCACACCAAGTTTAATCGAAAGAGCTATTTTTTTACTACCAAAAAAACTTGGTGTGCCAAGCCAAATCATGGGCCTAACTGCGGGAGCCCCTTTTAAAGATTATATTTTAGTGACATTTTTACATTTTATTTTGGGCAAATACTGGCATATGGTGAACTCTGTGTAAATGGGGATTGTTAGGACTAGTTCTATCTTTTAGATGATATTTTTATCGTCCAAATTGGCCGAGTGGGGCTCACAAAATTTGCAATTGAAATTTATTGTCAAAACTGACGTCTTCCAATTTTGGGGCGAAGAAAAGGCAGTTTACAGAGGAAAATATTGAATTCTTTTAACAGTATTTAAAGAAGCAACTAAATACCTTTCCAAAAATAGCACAAAAACTTCCTAACACCTAATATTAGTTCTAAAATCTGCAAAATATAAAAAACAGATAGTTACGCCTGAGTTATACTTACTTTTTTTTTAGTAAGGACGAACTTTTTCGTGTTTTTTTTAACACGAATACATATTGTAAGCTAAAATCTTGTGATCAACATTTGTTTTTATCTTTTTTCACTGCAATTAAAGATACATTTATTAATTAAACATTTATTTTTGTAAGTTTATGTTATTTAAGGCATTTAACATTGAATATAAACCAAAAGTATACTACTAAATAAAGAGACACGCTTTCAGTATCAATTTTTCATAAAATAAAAAAGGGACAGCTCCTTATTTTTACCAAACAATGATTTAAAGATGTGTGTGAAGATGCCCAACTACGGAGGTAAATATTAGCACGTTTTAATAAAAAAGCATTTTACATTTGAAGGAATCATAAGCCCTAAGATGTTATTTGCAAGATCATGTTGAACAAAGTTGAAAAAATTTCGTTTTAAAATATTTAATTTTAATTTTATGGTGTTCGTGCATATTTAAATTTATCTTGCTACATTGGCTTAGTTTTAGTCGTTAGTAGAAACATAGATCAAAATATCAACAATCAATTTTGATTTTTATCGATTGTTGATATTTTGATCTATGTTTCTACTAACGACTGAAACTAAGCCAATGTAGCAAGATAAATTTAAATATGCACGAACACCATAAAATTAAAATTAAATATTTTAAAACGAAATTTTTTCAACTTTGTTCAACATGATCTTGCAAATAACATCTTAGGGCTTATGATTGCTTCAAATGTAAAATGCTTTTTTATTAAAACGTGCTAATATTTACCTCCGTAGTTGGGCATCTTCACACACATCTTTAAATCATTGTTTGGTAAAAATAAGGAGCTGTCCCTTTTTTATTTTATGAAAAATTGATACTGAAAGCGTGTCTCTTTATTTAGTAGTATACTTTTGGTTTATATTCAATGTTAAATGCCTTAAATAACATAAACTTACAAAAATAAATGTTTAATTAATAAATGTATCTTTAATTGCAGTGAAAAAAGATAAAAACAAATGTTGATCACAAGATTTTAGCTTACAATATGTATTCGTGTTAAAAAAAACACGAAAAAGTTCGTCCTTACTAAAAAAAAGTAAGTATAACTCAGGCGTAACTATCTGTTTTTTATATTTTGCAGATTTTAGAACTAATATTAGGTGTTAGGAAGTTTTTGTGCTATTTTTGGAAAGGTATTTAGTTGCTTCTTTAAATACTGTTAAAAGAATTCAATATTTTCCTCTGTAAACTGCCTTTTTTTCGCCCCAAAATTGGAAGACGTCAGTTTTGACAATAAATTTCAATTGCAAATTTTGTGAGCCCCACTGGGCCAATTTGGACGATAAAAATATCATCTAAAAGATAGAACTAGTCCTAACAATCCCCATTTACACAGAGTTCACCTTATGCCAGTATTTGCCCAAAATAAAATGTAAAAATGTCACTAAAATATAATCTTTAAAAGGGGCTCCCGCAGTTAGGCCCATGATTTGGCTTGGCACACCAAGTTTTTTTGGTAGTAAAAAAATAGTTCTTTCGATTAAACTTGGTGTGCCAGTGGGTCCAAAAAAAAGTTTAACTCCTCCTATACGGCGAGTAGACTATTACTTTAATTAACAACGTCAAAAATTTTTAAAAAGAAGAAGGGAAGGGAATTTTTCGAATTTCTTTTATATTGTAAAACAACGGTAGGTAATATCTATTTATACAACAAGTAAGGAAACGATGGTCATTATTTAACGAATGCGAAGTTTGCAAAACGAGGCTTTAGCCGAGTTTTGTAAGAGCATAAGTAAAATAATGACTGTTTCCTAACGTGTTGCATACAATATTTTATCTACGACCGCTTAATAACATAAAAAAATAAAAAAAATAATAAAAATTTAAAAAAAATTCTTGTGGTACATCCTGTAGACCTAATTGTCATCATGACAACATGTCAAATTCGCGTGAAAAAATGATCTCATTTCCTAACTTATTTAATATCCGTTAGGTTATGATTTCATTACCTAACTCATTTTATTTCCGTGAAATAAAGTAAGTCATTAGGTAACCTAAATGAGTAAGATAAAGTAGCTGTTACCTAACGGTAGTAGATAAAGTTTAGTTAAAATATTAAAATTGTAAATGTAAATTAATAATCTAGACGTTATGACAAAAAAAATAAATACTTTTAGGATAACTTAAAAATGCAGTAAAATAATACTTTACTTAAGGTTTGGTGAGTCCATACCCTTAAGAATTAAGAAAAACTTCTTTAATAACTTGGCTGTTTGTTGTAAATCTTAGATTCTACCATTTTATATTAATAATGCACAAAAAATATGGTTACTGTGATTTTTTGCGAAACCAGTACACCAATTAAAATTTTATTTTTAATAGTCGCAAGCACACATATCAATGATATTATTATGTTGTTCTAATTTTTTTTTATAAAATTCGGTCTGCCCGCAACTGAAGAAAACTTTAGAAATGCCTGTATATATTTTTTTTTATTTTGACTTTTAATTTATTTTTTAAATTTGAATTTAAATAACCTCGGTTAACAACTTAAACTTTGAAAGTTAATTACTTAAAGAGTAAGAAAACTAAAATGGTAGGTTCTGTAGCCCGAAAGCTACAGAGCCGACCGGTAGGCTCTGTAATATCGGCTACAACACCTACCGGTCGGTTCTTTAGCACTAAAGGACTAGAGAGCCGACCGGTCGGCTCTTTAGTCTTCGGGCTAGAGGACCTACCGGTAGGCTCTCTAGTCACTCCCTAAATGGATTTTAAACTTATGTGGTCAATGGCCAATTTAAATTAATTACTAAACGATTTAATTTCGTGAAGTTGTGTCGTCTTAAATGTGAACTGAAATGTTTGTCCAACATCAAAGTTCCTGTCAAACATAGTTTGAAACTCAACTTGAAAAGTGAAATTAATAAAATACCATCAACAGTAAATTATAAATTGCACTCAATGTTTAATCTATTTAGTGACTATCTCGCTACGTGCAGAAAACTAATTAATAAAAACTACCTATGATTTATCTTTTAAATTTTATTCCTAGCATGTTTTGATATAACATGTCCATAATGCATTCAAGATCCTTGAAACAGTATCGTCTTAAGTACCATGCAATTGAATACAATTTACTTTAAGAATCGTTGTCATATTTTAATAACCTGAAATTCATCCTCATAAAAATAGGAATGTTTACCATTTCACGTTCAACAAGCGTAAACTTGAGAACATTCAAACTTTTACAATCGAAGTAAAATTTTAATTGCCATATTCAATTCCAGTTTAAAAAAGTGTTGAGAAGTTTCCTAAATCAGCTTCAAAGTTTAGACTGAGTTGTAAAGCTCTAAGTTGGCCAGAAACTAGTTCTAACTTCAATTGTTTTGCTAAGGATTGGCACAGCCTGGTGCCTGGCCCACTTAGTTTGGGAACTAATGAAGAGAACCTGGGGATTCAGACTTTACGACTGATTGTTTTGCTGGATACTATATAGATATCTGCACCATTTTCTTAAGGAAGGCATTGACAAATCTATTGTCTTGTTAGATGCTATTAGCGGGTAAATCTAAAAATCGGTGGTTTTTCTTATTATTATTATTATTAGAATTGTACTAATTTCACCGATTTGACATTAGATTTTTGTTGACGTTTGCCAAAGTAGTAAAAGTTTATTTTGCAAAAAAATAAGTTAATTTCCGTTTATTTTTCATATTTTTGCTAGGGTAGTTATTTAATGTTATTAAAAAACACACAGCTTTGGCAGGCACTCCAATTCCGTGTCGACGCGCACCCCAAAAGTACTTGTGTAAATTCTGCTCCTGTTTCGTCTTTTCTGTGCGGGTACAAATAATTAAAAGTTTAAATAGCGGTGGAAGAAGAATACATGTATTAAACCAGCCAGGCTGCGGTAATCGTCCTTATTTTAAAAGATTTCAAATCTCGAAACATCAAAACATCCACAAATTCCTGGACAAATTCCTTCACCCAATTTTTTAGTTTTAAGGTCACAGTTCAAATTACACTTAACAAAAATCCATATGGTCACAAAATTTACAAAATAATTTACTGAATAATTACATTTTTAATTTACAAAATAAAGTTAGGCAAATCAACCGCGCAATAGCATTTTTGAAGTGACAACTAGAGTGCCTTGATTATTTTGACAGTTATTGTCGCCTTATAGAGTGACGACATGCATCATTCTTTCTCTGTCATACAGATAACGTCATCAACGTTATAGCCAAAGTGACAACAATTACAACTTACAATCACAATTAATGACGTTATCTGTATGACAGAGAAAGAATGATGCATGTCGTCACTCTATAAGGCGACAATAACTGTCAAAATAATCAAGGCACTCTAGTGACAAAGACTTATTTGGATAACCACAGAAAAAAAATCCTTGGTGATGGAACTAGGACGATTTTTAGAATTAAACCGTTAGAGGCGTTGTGATCGCTCTTAGATTTGCATGCTAAAGCATTTATTTTCTCCTTTCAAAAAGGTTTACTTGAAATAAAAAGTAGGTGATGGATACCGTTTAATATATTTTTTATATTTGCGTTCTATAATATGCACATTATGAAACCCGAAATTTGGTTTTTTAAAGTTTCTAAATTGCTTCATTATTAAACCCAAAATTTTATTTTATTGGTTGGTTTTCCTGATGCAAACAGATGAATTCTTTTCTTGCAAGGTACTTTTTATTTACAAATTTTACTATTATAATCAATCGGGGGACATAGTTTTTTTGTAGAGGGAATAACTAGAAGAATTGGAGAAACGATATCAATGGTTACATTTTCTCAAAAACGCCTATTCATTCAGTATTAAATGAGTAAAGTTTACAAATGCCATTATTCAATATGTCTAAAATTTATTTTTTACTTCAAAATGTCAATGTTATGCTATAAGGTTGGTCATAAAAACAAAATTTCATCTTGAGTTATTAATTCAAATTAAAAATGCTTTTTAATAAAATAAATAAAGCAAATATAAAAAATAGTATAAAAAACTCGTTTTATAAGGCGTTTTTTATCACTTGTCCATTGGGAAACTCGCCGCTGCGCGGCTCTTTTTCCAAACCTGGACACGTGCTAAAAAACGTTCCTTATAAAACTCTATGTTTTAATATACTATTTTTTAATTCGCATATTTAAAAATTAAAAATCTGGTTTTTGTGTTTCAATTAAATTTCAGAAGCGTAAGTAAATACGCCATTCATTCCTTGAATGAAAACTAGCCGATCTCTGAGTTTTTGACCCGAAAGAGTCAATATTTGCATTTATTAATTTTAAAACAGAACTAATGACAAGTTAGTTAGTAAACTTTTAATTAGTTTCAAATTTTTAGGTAAACTGTAGAATTGAAGCATCATTCATGAGAAAATTCAACTTGAAGTATTTTAATCGCTTAACTTTTTAAACTCGAAACAATCCCTATTTTAAATTTAAATATTTGCATCAGCATCAGCTAATAAAGGATAAGCATAAAAATAAAAGTTTGGCAATAAATTTGCATGATCCTCTGCAATATGTAGGTAGGCATTGCATATAATAAAAGTTTAATCCTTGAGCATTTTATTGGTATTTATAAAATAAACAAAACACAAAATTAACAAATTTGTAGCAAATAAATTTTAATCTTGTTTAATCTGCTAGTTCAAGCTTCAAATATTTTAATGCATTTTTACACTTTTATTAATAAAATTATTCGATTAATCCAATTAAAATTCATTATCATTAAAGTTGGCGTATTCATTTCAGCACTAGTAAAAAAACATAGCGATTTTTGCAAAAAATACACAAAACAACCAGATTTTTTATACCTATCTGTAAAAACATCTCTTCAGGAAGCTAAATTCACAAAATGCATTCATATAAGCGTTTAGGGTTAACGTGACATCCCCCTTTAATTTGCAACACTATATTTTAAAAAGGCTTCAGCAAATTTTTTTTTTCTTACGTTCCTTCGCTCACTAAATGGCCCCCGAAGAGTAATATTCAATCATGTTGGATTCACACCCCACTTGGTAAACAGATGCAATATAAAGTTCTAAAAAAATTCCTTAATCCCATTTGAAAAGAGGGCCCTTAGAAGGATATAAAAAACAAAAAGTTCTTAGATTTTTTTTGAATCTGTTTACCAAATTTAATGTGAATCCAACATGATTGAATATTACTCTTCTGGGGCCATTTAGGGGGCGAAGGAATTTTTTAGGGAAATAATTTTTACAGGACAGGACAGGATTTTATTTAGCACCTATTTGTAAAATTTGGTCCCTAAAGGGGGCTTTCACGCCAACCCTAAACTCTTATTAGTGTGTATTTTGTGGATTTAGCTTCCCGACGCAATGGAAAAATCTATTTATCTTGGCCAAAACTATTTTCTGAATAAGTAACTTTAATCACCTTTTCTATTTACTTTAATCGATAGTAGGGTTGGGCAAGGCATATTGGAATTAATAAATAATCTTCAAATTTAATCAAAATTGATTGAGTTTGATGCGGCTGGCGTGCCCAAGGGAAGTTATTTTTGTTCAGATTTTATTTTATACTTGACTTGGTTAATTTTATTTGATTTACCCAATGTACGTTTCTAATGATTTCTTTAAATTAAATAACATCTTACTTAGCAAATATAACTAATGGAATTGTTAAATTACATTTCTTATGTAACCTTAGTATGTAAAAAAAACATTTTGTAACCAATTATTATAGGGAATGTTAATTTGCAACCGGCTTTATAAGCTCCATAAAATGGTGTGTGTCTAATTAAAAACTCCATCGTATATGTTCGTAAAGTATCTTATGATTTAATTTAGTACTTTAAAGATGTAGGTCAAAGGCATTTAAAAAAATATATTTCCACTTCAAGCACGCACTTGAATTTAATGATGGAAGCATTTCTCCAACTCAATTTTTAATGCTGCACATTTTAAATTATTTTATATTCATTGAAAAAATTAATCCGGGGCACGTGCTCGCCGTTCTAAAATACTTCAATAGATTCGGCATTCACTATTGATTCGTATCGTAGAAGTAACAATCGTTTATCAAGCCCAATTGTTATTTCACTTATTTCTTCTTTCTGTGTAAAGTTCGTGGTTTAGCAAATACAGGCACCATTATTTTCTAAAAATTGGCCAACACTGACAGTCTTAAACAGAAACCCACATGTGGTTGTTTGACTTCAGAATGTATGTGTGCCTCAAAGATTTAAATTCTTCCTTAAATAATGTTATTTGACTCAAAAATACCGAAATGGTAATTAATGGGTAGTTACTTCTCGGGGTATCTATTCATATGTTTTCATACTTCCTCCTTACATCACAATGTGTAAGTATTTTTGCTGTAAATAGAGCGGTAAACCAGTAAAAAAGGTAACACGATTATCAAGAAGTTGATTTTATTGCAGTTAATTTTCTCAGTAGTTTTTATACTTTAAGACCATTAACCTACAGTGGAAGATAAATGTAACTAAGAATATGCCATTTCCCAGAAAATATAGCGATAAAAAGCAACTTCCATTATTACGCCTTAAATTTAAAATATGGGGCTAATGTCATAAATTCCTTTGTTGTGTTTTATGATATTACTTGACCTACATTATTAAATTGTACAACGAATTTCACAGCATTATTACTTCAGGGTTTCGGTAAATTTAGTGATATTTGGGTTTTAGCAAACAGCAGGAAACAGCAAATAATGCTCAAATGTTTGTACATGCAGATGAAAAAATATATACCCAGAACATTTATTATTAATTAATATGGGTCCTTTACCTTGTTTTATATTAAACATTTTTTTTTTTTTTTTTAAAAGCATAATTACCCTACACTATTTATTTAGGTACAATTTTTTTACTACTCTAATTTTGCTGGCCCCTGGCCAGTGGCTAAATTTTTCATTTTTGTTATTTTATGTTCAGTTGTCGTTTATAATTCACATTTACATTTCATGAAGACATCATATTTTTGCGAAAAGTTTAACTTTTCTTAGTTTTGTCCTTTAACTTACTCCCCATGTTTTTGTTTAACAAAGTTGCTATTTACCTAATTGAGATTTATATTCCAACTTTTAAGAGAAATAATAAGTCTACAGTTCATAAATGTAAGGTCACGTAAATTTTTATTTTTGCGCAGTTTTTGTTTCTACAGAAAATCAAACTATAGCAATTTTGCAGTATTTCTCCATTACCAAATGGCAAAAGACTTTTTGTTTCACATTGGTATACGCCAAAGGAAAGAAACGCGCTCAAGATTTATTTAAATTATATCTATTTAGAATGCACTAATTTTTAATTTAAGTTGACCTAAGTGGCGTTTAGCTAATTCAAGTATCTTAAAACTCTATGTTTAGGGCAAATTATCAATTATAATTTTTCTACGGTGAAGGTAGTCCATAGGACCCATTTTACTACCTTTTCTATAAGTGCACATTCCACATCCACAAAATACGAACGGAATAACTTCGTCATCATTAATAAATCATACTCCACTTCATTCTAAGATACAATAAATAAAATTTCATAGATGGCCTATTCCATGTATAATCGACCAAAATTCGGATTTCGAGTTGCTGCATGATTTTAAATCCTTTTGAGGTTTGGCCCAGTGCTTACTTTTGATAACTTCTTTTTATTAAAAAATAAGCAGCTGCATATTTGCACTACTTCCCTAATAAATAGCACCTCAAACTATGAAAAATGACCAAATTTGGGCCTAAAAAAAGCTACGTGGGAGTGAGTAAACTTTTTTATTTTTAGGTTAAAATGTTACCAAAGACATAGTAAACAATAAAAAAAATAAACTGTCTTGTGATTCTATTTTGTGTAAATGTAGCATATTAAAACCGTTGCAGCTTCTAAACGAAGATAAATCACAAACCAAATTTTTCATGCGTCTCTATTACCCCTACAACATTTTAAAATAATAAAAAAAAAAATTTACCCAGTCCCACATAACTTTTTTTAGTGCCATATTTGGTCATTTTCCATAGCTGCATGGTAGATAAGAAGTGCACATATGCGGTTCATATTTTTTTTTTTAAAAAGATGTGTCCTTTTTCAACTAAAAACTACTACCAATTTTAATCTTCCAAGAATTTAAAATATGATTTGATCTTGTTTAAATTTAACGTACTCGGTAACATTTTAAAAGCATTGCTGTTTCTAAACGAAGTTAAATCACAAAAGAAAATATTTTTTTTATAAATCTTCATTAGCACATTAACATTTTAAAGTTATCAAAAAAAAATCTACCCAGTCCCACGTAGCTTTTTTTAGACCTAAACTTGATCATTTTCAATAGTTTGAGGTACTTAATAGTAGAGAAGGAGTGCAAATATGCACCTCCTGATTTTTTAATAACAATAAGTGTCTATTGTCAACTTAAAATTACTACTAATTTTAATCTTCCAAAACCGCAAAATCGGAAAATTCAATTTTTAATATAAGACAAGAAAAATTATGAAAATTAAAAAAAAAAAAATATTTTCCACCTTCACCATGGGTAAGGATTGTACCCACCAAATATAAAACAAATCAAATAATAGCAACTATGATTGGTCGATTTTACATGGAATGTCCCAGATACGATTTAATGAAGATGAAAATAATTCATTTATTAAATTTTCCAAAAGCTCTACCGAAAGATTTCTATGGCTGCAAGCTCCGCTTCTAACCAGCATGAACTGATGGATAACCAACTTTTCCATAGGGATTCTCTTATAAAATGTATTAAAATTGAACACGTAGAAAGGAAAGTGCATTGTGGTCTGTTTAAACAGAATTTATATTCCCAAAGACCTTCAGCAAACCACTCTTTAAGCATACGCTTATCCCTAGTATCCTCTTTGGTATATCTGTTATCTGTATACTCTGTAGGATAAGTAATGCAGTTAGAATTTGATTAAAAAAATCTTGACGAAAGAAAATCTGCCGATTTAGCAAGAATAAACTTTCCAGCAAAGAGTAAGTTAAATTGATTTTAAATGATTTTCATACCATCAACTATTAGTACAATGGTTTTCTACTCATGGTTGATGGTATGAAAATTTACTTAAAGTTTTTACTTACTTATCGATTTACTTGTTGTAAATCGATAAGTAAAAACTTTAAGTTGGGATGGTTGGTAAATATTTTCAGGAATGATTATAAAGAATTTTTGTTTCAGTAAAAAATTTAACCAAACATTTTGGAGCTAAACCTTTCAGTAGAAACAAAGTGAACACAATTTATGTTGTAAGTGAGAATGCTTGATAGAAGCTACTAATCAAAAGAGGCTAACCAAGATACTCTGAATTTATTGCAAGTAATAAAATTATTCTCACTAACGTTAAACATGTTCGAATAAATAAGATGAAATTACATTTCTCATGAGTTGCCTTACATTCATTCATGTAGACATGGTAAAACGCTATTCCCTTTGACAAATTAAAACTGCAGATCCAAAATTAATCTACACTTGCCAATTTCCTAAGAATCCTTCATTGAAGTAACTTGGTGCACCTTTGTTTCCACTTTCTTAAGGGAATGTACCAAAACAAAAGCTAAAAAACAAAGAAACAGTTCTTGTAAGTTTTTAGAAACTTGTTCTGCCTGCACGTTTAGAAATGCTTTCTTTTGATCTTTGTATGAGCATCATTACTGCCAAAAAATAACAAAAAAGGAACTATAAAACCCTTAACAAAAACAGGTGACCTAGTTTCCAAGAAGTCAGACCAAATTAACAATAGGGTCATTCCATGTAAAATCGACCAATCATAGTTGCTATTATTTGATTTATTTTATATTTGGTAGGTACAATCCTTATCCATGGTAAAGGTAGTAAAAATAATAATTTTCTGAATTTTCATAATTTTTCTTGTCTTAGACAAAAAATTGAATTTTTCGATTTTACGATTTTGGAAGATTAAAATTGGTACCAATTTTAAGTTGACAATGGACATTTCTTTTTATTAAAAAATCACCAGCTGCATATTTGCACTCCTTCTCTACTACTAATTACCCCAAACTATGGAAAATTACCAAGTTTAGGTCCAAAAAAAGGTCTGTGGGACTGGGTAAATTTTTTTTTATTACTTTAAAATGTTATTGTGCTAGTGGAGATTCATAATAAAAATAATTTTGTTTGTGATTTAACTTCGTTTAGAAACAGCATTGATTTTAAAATGTTACCGATTACGTTAAATTAAAACAAGATCGAATCGTATTTTAAATTCTTGGAAGATTAAAATTAGTAGTACTTTTTAGTTGACAATAGAAATATGTTTCTACAAAAACAATATGAACCGCATAATTGCTCTCCTTTTCTACCAGGCAGCTATGAAAAAGGATCAAATATGGCACTAAAAAAAGTTATATGGGACTGAGTAAATTTTTTTTTTATAATTTGAAAATGCTTTTGTGATAATAGAGACGCATAAAGTAAAAAAAAATTTTTGTGATTTAACCTCGTTTAGAAACAAAGAAAAAAAAAATCGAATCACAATATCGTTTATTTTTTTTTATTGTATACTATGTAACATTTTAACATAAAAATAATAAAAATTTAATGGAAATATGCAGCTGCTAATTTTTTAATAGAAAGAAGTTACCAGGAGTAAGCACTGGACTAAACCTCAAAAGAATTTAAAATCATGCAGCAACTCGAAAACCGAATTTTGGTCGATTATATATGGAATAGGCCAATAGCACTTGGGCCAACATTTTTTTAAAAGATTTTCTTATTGTCACTTCGATAATAAAGGGCTTTAACATTCTTGTCCTGTCGTAAATTATGTATGTATTTCAGTTATCAGCAGATCTTGTCAAAGAGATGAGTATTACCCCGAATAAGAATAAGCGTGTCTTTGTCACATTTCTATGCAAACTTGCAGATCCTGCTTACAAAATAGATGTGCCTGTTTTTCGACATATCTAATCAAAATCAAAGTAGAATCTTGACATCAGACAGAATTATAAGAATCAGGGCTGATTTTGGAATTGGAATTGACCCTGGCTAGTCTTTGAGGTCTAAAGGCGACAATTTGTTTTTTATTTATATTCGATCTGTTTTAAATTAGAATAAAAATTATAAACCTTTAGAGAATAAAAAATATGATCCACATACATTATGTGAACATGGAAAAGATCTTCCAATTCTCCAAAGTCTCTTGAACATGAAACGTGTTATTTCACTAAAATAAAATTCATACAAGGATGTAGCTTCATCAGTCTGCGAGGTAGGTTATGTTAGACTATAAGCTCGTTTAGCTTTATAGGGCATGTCCCATGTGCATTTTACACATGAACGTGTCAAAGAGTGGATGTGGGTAAATACCGAGGAAAGACCGACCACTAGCTGTGAGTAAGTTCTACCTTAGATAAGCTTAATCAATTTTTGCAACGTCAATTCTTGAAATGATGTAGGTAAAGCAAAGCATTTTCTCTCAGCAGGATTCTATTCTCAAGATGGGATTCTTATTTTCGAAATAGACATTTCTTTAGATACAAAAAAAAAAACACGGAATAATATAAATATACAAAAAAGTGCATTGGCTATTGCGTAGAACTACTCTTTAAAACTTTCTGTTAAATTTTATGTTAAATATGGCTAAACATCACTTGATGTTATAAATGGCCTCAACTTTATGTGGCCATAACCGGTACATTTCTACTAGTGTTTCCGTCTGTGTAAGTTAGACTGTTTCTTGTTGTTAAATCATCCTAAAAAGTAAATAAGCGAATCTATTATTTTTAAGTTAGTGATCCTAGCTTTCATCCCAAAGTACCTAAATCAAAAATTATGTTTAGAAGTTATTATATAAGAGCAAAAGAAGACTATTTTAGATTCTTACAAAGACTTATCAACCTTTCATGGCAAGACTCGGGGTAACGTCTGTAACCCACGATATTCTGGGATGATCGTAAGGCGTGCTAAAGTTACATCCAAATGCTTCGCATTTTGAACAACTGTGCATCTTTGTACATGCACCATCCTAAAACTAACTTTAGAAATATTTGCGAGAAAAGTATTCAAAAGACAACACAGTATTGTCTCAAGTTCTTTAGCAACGTGCTGCAATGCAGTCCATAAGTTTATACAAACTACTAACAAGAAACACTTAAATGGTGTAACCTTGCTGTAGATTTAATGCTAATTAATTAAGGAGATAAATTGTAAGCATTCGAGACATGAAAGCTAGAGATGGATTTATCGATCCTTCGCAAAGTAACAGTTTACGCGTTCCACAGGAATATTTCAAGCGGTTTACTGTATAAGTATCAAGACACCAACTCTTGTCTGGTTCTTCACCCACCCGCAAGCTACGCCACCGCTTCAAGCTATAACTAAAGTGGCCATTTCAATCTTGGTTCCCTATTGGTCAGATAAAATGTTGCAAAAGTAATCTTTTCCTAGATTATTACACCTTACAATAGAACGCCATAAGGTAAGTAAAGTAAAGGTGCTATAAGCAAAGAGAATTAAAAAAAACCTATAGATGCATATGTTATAACCTACGAAAGCGTAGAAGACCCATGGTAATGTTTTTTTTATAATTGACACATACATCTGTCTATTATACAGGGTGTCCCAGAATTGGCGCACCACCTGTATGGTACGCTGTTAGAGCATGCCTGGGTATTCCAGGAAAATTGTTAAAAAAAATCCATCTGTTATATTCATTGAGTAAAATGCGAACAAAGTTGCTTAAATTCGGCAACACAGTCTAGGAAAATAAATCTAAAAATCCCATCTATGAGTCTTGGTTATACACTTTTGCTTAAAATTTTATTGACATTGTTGTCAGCTTATTTCAAGAAAATTTTGAAAAATTAAATTGATTATAAAAATGTTATTTGACCATTTAAAAGAAGAAAAATTGGTAAAATGGTTTAAGACAGACTGCAGCTTTGTATTAAACCATATTTTTCGTTAATACGTGCTGTTGTTTTTAAGGAATATGCGTTTAAAGTTTTGCACTTTGGGGCCTCATATCTTCGAGGGTGTATGAGATGGATTTTTTTTGACAATTTTCTGGGGATCCCTAGGCATGCCCCAACAACGTACCATACAGGTGGTGCGCCAATTCTGGGACATCCTGTATAATAGACAGATATATGTGTCTATTAGGTAATTGACACATATATGTGTCTATTAGACAGATATATATGTCTCTGTCTAATAGACACATGTATCTGTCTAATAGACAGATGTATCTGTCAAATACGCATGTGTGTATAGGAGCTATAGACAGAAGCTCTTAAAATCACTGGGGGATACTAGGTTAGGTAGGTTAGGTTAAGGTTTGCTGCTAAAAAGAAAATATTCACCTTTCCCGTTGAGATACACCTTCAGGGTGTAAAAAGCGCACCTTAACGGAAAGGGTGTATTAACAAATAGACTGTTCTTTTATTAATTCACTGCATTAGTAGTGACGTCACTGAAGCTAGTTTTCGTAGTTTTGACAAGTACGTGGCAAAAAGTTATTGTCAAAAAGCCATGGCAACGGTGGTGTGCTTTTCGTCTTGGTTAGATTCAGTGACGTCACACTAATGCGGTGTAATAAGATACGAGCGTCTTTGCCAAGTCGCTTTATAAAGTCGAGAAACGCACTACTTGACACCGACATAGCTAAAGACCGACATCCATAGAAACCGTGAATAGCTATGGGCAGCGAGATAACCAGGAACCGATATATCTAAAGAATGACATCTTTAAAAAGCGTAAATAGCTATAGGCACAGACAAAAGTATGAGGATTAACATATTTGTTTTTATTTTCTTTTAAGCAACAAACTTACATAGTTAACCTAGTTTCCCCCAGTGCTTTTAAAAGCAGCCTTAATATGCGCATGCGTAATTGACAGATACATGTGTCTATTAGACAGATACAGATGTCTATTAGACAGATACATGTGTCTATTATATAATAGACAGAAATAGGTGTCAATTATATAAAAAACCTTACCATGGGCCTTCTACGCTTTCGTAATAACCAGAAAATGCTTACCTTAGTTAAGTATTTCTAAAATTTTTCATAAAGTTTCTTAACCATAGTACTCCTCGGTAAAAATCCTGCAAAAAAAAAACAGAACGTTAATAAAAAAGTTACAAAAATAGCAAATATTATATTATATTGCACTTTCATTTGTTT
>OY987195.1:14376687-14691732 GCA_963920755.1 Cartodere bifasciata
GGACTGAATCAATTGGAGTCGAAGAATTGGATTGTATTTATTTTTTTTTCTACCTAAGCTCTTCTACCCGTTTGTGAATATACAGGGTGCACAAAATGAAATGGGTAGTTCCTGACCATATTTTAAGGGTATCCGGAGAATTCACCACCCACAATTCACCGCCGACAATTCATCGCCCACAATTCACCGATCCACAGTTCATCTATAAGACAGTTCATCGACAAGTCAATTCATCGCCACACAATTGTTCGATGGGAGAATTCATTGCCTAGTATGAATATTAGTTTATTCAATAAACAAATAAAATAAGAAATTTATTTACCTAGAATATTGCCTGCCACCAAAATAATTATAGATAATAATTACCTAATGATTTTATTAAAATTTCTTGGATATTTATTTACCTAGAATATTTGCTGACTTAAATGTTCAAAAACGGAAAGGATAAAGGTAATGGAATTTTTTTACCTAGGTAAAGTCCAATATGAATACTTATTTTTGAATTTTAGGATTTTAGACTGACTTATATGAAAGCACTGGGGGACACTTTCCACTGGGGGACATTAGGTTAGGTAGGTTAGGTAGTTAAGTTTTGCTGCTAAAACGAAAATATAAACAACTCTAGCTATGTCGGTGCCTAACAGTGCGTCCAAAATTGTGTGCATTACACTGAGGGACATATTTCTAGGTGTTGTCCTCGGTGTTGTTATGCTAAAAATGTACCAACACATTATCAGAAAGCATTCTAGTTTAAAATCATTTCTTTAATATTCATACTAAGTGATGAATTCTTCCATCGAACAATTGTGTGGCGGTGAATTGTCTTATCGATGAACTGTGGGCGATGAATGGTCGGCGGTGAATTGTGGGTGGTGAATTCTCCTAGACCCTATTTTAAGATAAAAAGTTTATAGGTCCGAAAATGCTTCCTTACAGAAATACAGGGAGTCAACATTTTTGAATTTTTTTTTTAAATGTGGAATATAAAATGTCGCTTAAAATGATCTAGAAAAAAATTTGGTGGGATCATGGAGGTTTTTATAGGCCTCAATTTCTTAGAGGCGTATTTTTGAAACTTTTTTAACATAATTAGACACTTCTCCATTCTGGCTACCAAATTTGTCTTATATTTGTTTTATAATAAGTAATTATTTTTAATATTTCTATTTTTTTCAAAATAAAAAAAATTATACAAAACATAAAAATAAAGCAAAAAAGCATTAAAAACTTGTTTGGGTTATTTTAAAAATATTTTGTGCTTTGGTGATTTAAAAAAAAAGACGATACTGGATAATATTATATTCTTTTTTAATGTTGACCCCCTATATTTCTGTAAGAAAGCATTTTAGGAGCTAGCTTTATGTAAGCTTTTTTTTTTAATGAGGCAACGAACTACCCATTTCATTTTGTGCACATGTTTAGGAAACACCCTGTATATTTTTTTAATTTTACCTACTTTTACCCAAATGCAAATACCAACTGTTTTCGAAAAGTTGATAGTGCTTTCCAGTTTCCTATTTTATGATATGATGAGTATTACAACTTCTTATAGAATATTTACCTTATCAACTTACAATAATTTATGTTCCTAAAAAAATTCATAATCATAAAGAGTAAACACATAAATGGTATATTGGTGAGAACAAAGGTAAATTGACGGTACTATTTATGAATTATTATTCCCATCAACAAGTTATAGCTATTTAACTTGGCGCCACCGTAATAAAAAATCATCTGCCATCTTATTTTTTATTAAAGAAAAGAACATTGCTGTAGTTTTACTGACATTTCATCTTTTAAATTTAAAAATTTATATTAGCTACCCACTCCATTATTAACTTCCTAGCATCGTAAATCAAATAGGCTAATTAAAAATTGCATTCAGACTTATTCTATTTAAATTCGGATGGAACATGAATGCATTCCTACATTCCGCATGCTGATTAGCATTGAAAGCATTTCACAGAGTCTGCGACTGCAATGGAATCACAATTTAAATCTTTTAAAAGAAAGATGATGAAAACACGTAAACCTGGGGGTGAAGCAAAATAAAAATCACAAAAATGCGTACAGTAACAAAAGGTGAAAACAAAGCTAAATTCATGCAGTAGTATGGATAAAGAACTCATAAGGGCCTAAATAAGTAATCATGAAACAAGGCGGGTGGGATATACCTTTGTATACTGGTAAATATCACAATTACCCCCTTAGGATAAGGGTTGATATCGTATTGCACGACCTGGGCCAGACTGGGTTTGTGAAGTTTCAACATTTTATTTAATTCTTTAATTATTATATGTCCAATAAGAAAATATAACTAATCGAAAATTTCACTCTTCAAGAGATTTTGAACAGCCGAGAAAAATTTGGAGTAGCAACTGTTAATCGTCTTAGAACGTGTCACAGTGTTGCAATATGAGATGTATCTCCAGAAACTATAAAAAATATTGCAGAGGACTGTCCAAACACCAATTTTGAAGACAAATTTTCTAAAATGCATAACCTGACTCCTAATGCATTTACTTAGGTAGCAAAACCTTTGTAATTTTGGTAATTTATTGTACCATGTGTAATAAAACTGGGTTACAGACCCAGATATGCTGGAGCTATTTTTTCCAGCTAATGCTTTATTACTATATTATGTTATATAATTTATGGAAATTCCGAAAATAACATTACTTGCACCTTTTTGAGTTGTTAGCACCTTTTCTTCATTATTGAATGTTCATTAATCTTCCATATCTATGATGTTCATAATTATATTATTATTTTTCAAATTAAATTTTATATTTGTGATTCCTAGAGTAAAGCTTTACCAATCATAGCAAACTTAGACTAAAAAGATATACCATGGAATCTCTCCACTTCTGTTTAGTTATTAGGTATATTCAGTCATGGGCGCCCCGCACCTAGGTTCTCGAATAAGGTAATAAAAACGAGAAATTTTCAAAATTTAAAGAAAAAAATCACCGGCGGCGCTATATTATTGCTTTACGAGCTTTTTGCACCCCCTGTTAAATACCCTGCGGGCGCCCATGCATTCAGTTTTTGTGTATAAACAACACCAGGTCCAAATGGTAAATATCTCTATAAGCATTATGGATAATCTATTTAATAATAATAATAATAATAATAATATTATTTATTTCGTACAATGTAACACGTCAACATTACAATGACATTTCATTTAATACTAATAATTGTAATAAAACTGGTAAATGATTAACGTATTAATAAGAAAAGTGAAAAAAAAAATATTAAATTACTAACTAAGTTAAACAATGCAAATGAAAAGCTAGGAAATGCCATCAATTATCAATTAAAAGTAAAAGTACTTTCAAAAAATTCATGAATGGAATAGAAACAACGTTCTTGGAGAAGACTTTTTAATTGTTTTTTAAATAGATTAAAGCTGCCACTCTTTATTTGAAGGGGTAAATGATTAAAAAATTTTAGTGGCAAAATTTTTGCACTATTAGATGTAATGACAAGCCTGGTAGCTGGAATGTAAAGTTTAGAAGCACTTCTTGTTTCATATGTATTAATTTCCCCACAAGTGGCGAACTCATGGCGATTTTTAAACACGTAACAACAAGATGCATAGATATAATGCTTAAATACCGTAAAAATTTTGTTATCTAAAAAGTATGAACGACAGGATGTCAGTGGACTTAGCTTGAATATTGTCCGGAGTATCCTCTTTTGTAGAATGAATAAACGATGGGCAGATGGGGCGCTACCCCAGCAAACTATGGCATAACTTATTAACGAACTAATGCATGAATCATAGTAGAGCAACAAGGTTTTTTTGTTTACGCACGTAATTTTAAAATGGCAAAGTTACCAGAAGCTAAGCGATTTATTAAACTATTTACATGCGTTTCCCAATTTAGATGGCTGTCAAGCCAAATTCCTAAAAATTTGGTACTTTCTTTCTGAGCAATAGAACCGTCCCGAGAGCGAACTAAAACGGAAAAATCAGGACAAACACCTGGTGGCGAAAACATAAACAGCTCAGACTTTTTCACATTAAGTGATAATGCATTATTGTCGCACCACTGTTCAAAAGCAGAGGCGCAAGCATTAGAGGCGTTACTTAATTCTGCTATATTTTTAGCAGCAATAATGTTGGAGCTGTCATCTGCAAAAAGGGTAATAAGGCAGTTATTATTTTGAAACTTATTATATTATATAATTATATTATATAATTTAATATTATTTAATTTAACATCACAAACCTAAGACAATTTACTGGCATAGACCCCCCCAAAGTGTGATGCCTTTCATAGCCAATGGTGACAGATTTATAACCAGCAAGTGTGCCATGTTGCATAGGGATCTTTTGTTCTACACATTTTCTTTCATCGCAATTTCAAGCGTCGAGTTGCTTTTCTGCTTGTATGCTACGTTAGCTCAGGTTTTATTTACAATTCTCGAAGTATAAAATTGGCCACATGTTAAGGTATTCATTCAAAACTACAAAGCATGTCGTAAACTTAACAAAACGAAAAATAATCTGAAATGTATGCAACAACAAGGGCGTAGACAGATTTTAAAACAGAGCGTGTAGAAGATAGTTTTATGTAGATATAAGATAAAGTTAGTGAAAAGATTGTACGACACTGGTGGGTGATTTTTTGTCCAGCAAAAGTTTTATTAAAACAATATTGTAAAAAAGTAAACAACACCATTTTCTTTACCTAATTTTCCATGATGCAAAATCTTAAACAAATCCAAAAGCTAAAGCAAACAAAAAAACAACACAATTAGAAGGTATACAAGCACATTTAAATAAAAAGCAGAAAGAGTGACTCTTTTGCAGATGGTTATTATTTAATTTTCCTTCCTATAAAATTAAATGGGCTTCTTAAAGTAATACTTAGGTATTTTAAAAAATGGATCTTTATTCTAGCTTTTTTTGTAATTCTTCCTTTTGACGTATTAAGGCAAGAGTTTCAAATTCACAGATTCGAAGATCTGTGCTCCTAGAAGCTCTTGTCATATCCGTTGAGCTCCCGTTAATTCTACTAAATAGCACATAATAAGGGTTCCATCGTATACAGGGTGTCCAAAAAATGGCGCATAAACGCGATGGTACACTCTTGGGGCATTCTCAGCTATCCCTAGAAAATTGTCAAAAAAAATTCATCTGTTATATTCATCGAGAAAAATGCGAACAAAGTTGCATAAATTCGGCAACACATTCTAGGAAAATACATCTAAAAATCCCATCTATAAGTCTAGAAATCCCGTTTATGAGTCTTGATCATACACTTTTGCACTAGATTCTATTGACGTTTTTGTCAGCTTCATTTCATAAAATTTTTGTAAAATTAAATTGATTATAAAAATTAAATTCGAACATTTAAATAAACAAATGGTGGAATGGTTTAAGCTTTGTATTAAACCATTTGTTTCGTTAATATGTGCTGATATATTCAATTGATATAAGCATTTAAAGTTTCGCACTTTGGGGCAACATATCTCCAAGGGTATATGAGATAGATTTTTTTTAACAATTTTCTGGGGCTCCCAAGACATGCCCCAACAACGTTCCATCGCGTTTATGCGCCATTTTTTGGACACCCTGTATAACAAACAAATGTAGTTTTAATTTTAAAAACTAATGTGTAGAAAATCTGACTTTAAATTTTTAAATTCATTATAATATTTTTGTTTTTTAGTCAAATTTTCAACACAAAGAAATATCCGCTTTAAATAAAACAATAATATCTTTGTAGCCCAATTTTTCTAGTTTTCAAAACTACTTTTAGTTTGAATATACGATGGGGCCCTCATGTAGATGTGCTACCTATTTAGTAGAGTTGACGGAAGCTCAACGGAGCTTCTAGGAGCACAGATCTTCGAATCTGTGAATTAGAATTTCTAGCCCTAATTTTTCTAAAAGGTAAAGATTATTAAAACTCGTTGTAAATAAATACAATACCTAGATGTACTTCGTATTTAATATAACTAACTTGCAGCCAAGAGTGAAACAGCAAATTTAAAGTACAAAAACACGATTCGCGTTAATTAAAGTGACGTTAATCTAATTTAAGAATCTTCAAATCGACCTTTTTTTTTTAGCACTCTTAATTCAAGTTAATTCGAACTTAGACAAAGTATGTTTCAAACGACTCCATAAGAAACAGATGTTAATTATAATTTCAATTTTTTTGCACGTTTGTAAAATGTGCAACAACTTCTTGTTGTGCTTACAAATTTTAAGCTATTTTCAAACTATTAAAAAGTAAACAAGAAATGAATTAGATCAGTGAATAGAAGATACTCTTTGCAGAGGTTTTTTTTAAACAATGAAATGACTTTATGGGATTTTTTTACATTAATTTAAGAAACATTGGCATTGCCTATTTTTGTAAAAAAAAATGTCAATTTATTTTTTTTCTTAAACGTTTTATTGGTCAAAAACGGCAGAAATGATAACTACAAGGGTTATTGACAAACTGCTATTTACCATTTGATTTTTGTGTTAATGGTTTATTTTCAATTTCAAAGAATATGGCAAATAAAAAATTGAACAAATTAAACATTTCTATTCTATTCTTTGCCTATAATAATAAGAAAAAATAGTAAAAAGCTCTTTAAAATTATTGCTATCGCGCCTGAAGATATCACTTTTGCACTTCTTCTTACGATCACCTTATAAAGTAATAAAACTAAAAATAAAAAGACTTTTATTAACTTTTTTAAATTGTTATAGGATTCTCTAACGAGATCCAATAAGTACTAAAATGTGATTTAAAATAATTTATTGGTTATATGTTATCCTTTATGGTCTAGAGACTGAATTGATGTTTAAAATTGTATCCAACTTCGATCCATTACCGAACATTAAAACCGCAATACGGAAAATGTTAACATATTATTAAAAAACTTGAATAACATTTTTAGAGCGACAGGATTTTAATAAAAGCATTTATTTTAGAGAATTTAAAAGACCTAGGATTAAAATTTCTCGTAAAAATGTTTTGAATGTGTGAATAATTTTTCAACCGTTTTAAAATCTGCTGAGTGAGTGAGTTTGCCTAACATTTTACAAATAAATTTGGAATTTACATACACATATATAGGAGCTTGGTTAGCAAAGGTTTTCATGTGATGAGGTCTGGGTATATTTAATTTCCTTGACACGTTATCTCTTCTGACCTGAAAGCAAGTAGAGCTCTTTTGTCACCGCCTAATTTAGTATGTAGTTTGGCACTTTACTACCCTTGCCATTTCACCTGAAAAGATACTTACATCCGGGAAAACACCGTTACAAAATAGAACATTGTTCAACTTTAGTTAATTTTTTTTCAAAATATGTAGTTTAGTATATTATATCATTTTACGCAATAGTTATTTTGGGGAATTCATTAAAAAAAACCTTTTCTTGATCAGTGATGTACAATGTAAGGGAATACCAAAAAGAACTTATCATGGTAATGCGGCCCAAAACACTATTCAAGATTAAAAGGACCTACCTTAGTATCATAAATAAACCTAAATTAAATTGAAGAAATAAATTCAAGACGAAAGCTTTTCTCTCCATTCGCTCAAATTTACACCAACTGGAAATGTAGACCTACATAAAGTCAAATCAAGAGTTGGCATTTTATCTTGTAAAAATCAGGTTAAGAAAAAAGAAGCATATTGCGGAAAATAGAATAAAAAATGTTCAAATTATGTCCTTCTAATTAATAATCCCTGAGAGTAAAGCTATCCACTGAACTGCAGAGAATCAGCAGTTTTATGTAACAAGTTTACCAAACATAGTTATTTGAAGTTGCTTTTTACATGAATAGTTCTCCATAACAAAAATCAACAAGACTGCTACAAAATCTGCAAAATATGATTAATACATCCGGCTTTACGCTGCATTGATCAATGTAGGTTTTTTGAATAGGAATTGTCTGATTTTTTATTTATTATGTCAAATCCTCCGCTCTGATGGCTATATAAAAGCTTGGATGAGAGTTAAATTTTTCTTTTTGTTTGTAATAGAATAGGTTCAAAATTTTTAAAAGCTTTTATTGTGGAAATGATTTATTAAAAGATCAAATCAACTTAAGCATGATTTAGAGATGAATTAGCGAAACTTCACTTATAATTAACGTATCGCGACTGAAATAAGTTATACGAAAGATGAAACCGCATTTACACATCCAATTAACTTAACTTGACGTTTACTTAAGGTTCTATTTCTTAATTTTGGTTAATTTCAGCTAATTCAATGTAAAGTAAGCCTTTCACTAGAGCCATCTATTGGCTACTAGACCAAATTTTTAAAATTACAAAGATAATCGAAGAGTTTCAGATGAATTTCTGTAAATAAGACGATTCTAACATTTACCGATAGATGGCGTTTACTAAATTAGCTTGTTGTAAACTAACGTGTAAATTTATACTACATATAAATGCCTTAATTTAGTCGCGTCAAGTTAAGTGGAGTAAAGTAGCTTTGAGTGGCGTTGAGTTAATTTAATTTAACTCTAAATCACACTTTACTCTGTAAATTAATTTTCTGAATATGTACTTTATACTAACGTGTCCTTTTTAGCCAAAAGGAAGTTTACCGGAAGGTAAAAATAATGGCACTAATTCTTGTTATAACTAAATAATTTTAATTGATTGCCTAAATTTCAGAAAAAACAACCCTTCTTTGTTCATTGACTCACGGAATATAAGATACATTTAGGATTAAAAAAGGTACCCGCAAGAAAAAAGATCAATGAACAATATGAGTGCTTTAAAATACAGTGTGTTCAATTTCAGAGTTGCCACCCCCTAGCTTTGTTAATATAGCAAATCCATTTTTAAGAAAAAAGGTCGATTTAGATGTAAAGGGGGACATTAAAAAAATATAAAATAGATTTTTTTTGTTCAACCCCCCACCATCCAGTCACCCTAACATAAAAATTTTAAATTACAACCCCTATCTTGCAAAACATCATTTCAATTAAAGAAAAAAAAAATAAGCTATACGATTACGTCATCCGAAAAATCAAAATCGGTTTACCCTTTATCAAAATAACAAAGGAGCCTTTTTCTGACGAGTACTTTGTAACGATACCTAAAACAAAATTTAAATAATACTACAAAAACTTCTCGCAAAAATTTTTTTTTTGTTTAATTCAACTTAAGGGGTAATAGATAAAATTGGTGGCCTCGCTAAAATTGTTAAAGTCAAATTTTGTTCTCTTGAAAGTGCTCTTATCATATCATTTCCTAATTGGATGTCATAAGTCTGCCTGACGAAGTTTTAGAGTTGGGAAGCAGTTTACGCGCGATTTGAGAAAACTTCCAAACAACGTACGGTTCCTGCATGACATCAGTAGAGCTTCTACCATCCTGAACTAATCTTCATGAATGGATAACTGTCTTCTAATGTCGTCCTTACATCTGTGAAACCAAATTGGGCCACACCAACCATTTTTGAGAAATATCGTTGACTTTGCATATTTGCCATAGTGTCACCAGTGTTACAAATTTTTCTCAGATAGAAACGGTCTACCTTGACCACTGAGCTTGTTTTTTTAATTTTTACCATAATTTTTTTCATTAAAGCCACTAAAGACAAAATTAAGTCTCATCTGAAAACGCAATAAAACCATCCAAGCTTTTAATTTTTTATATAAAAGAAATAACTGAGATATTAATTTCAAATTTATGTTAATGTAACAAGCATTCTTGCAGTTTATTAAAAAAAAAATTCAATCAAAAAAATCCGTCAAGAAAAATTTTAAAGCGAATTTCTTAGGTGATCTAATAATTTTGGCGACGAATGTACCTTTTTAAATCCTAAATGTTTCTTATACAGGGTGTTATTTTGTAGACTTTACTAGCGTTTTACTCAGCTATGTGAAATTCGTTTTCCATGAAAATTCCTGGAGTGACCATTTAAGACTTGTGCTTGCGACTGGTAAAAACAAAGTTTCAATTGGTTTATTCGTTTTGCAGAAAACGACAGTCATTAGCTTTTTCTTACATTTTTCTGGTAATATTTATTTTTTTTCGAAAAATCTGTATTATTTTACATTTAAATTAGTTTTTACATATTAATTAAGAGTGTCCGTTGTTTTAGAATAAATTCATAAAGTTTCTTAAAATACCTGGCTAAAATGGTTCTTTTTTTTATTTAGGCAGGCGTTGAATTTGTTTTGCTCTTATGACACTAATTTTTTTGACGTTATTAACAATAAATCACGATTGTCATACTTTGTCAACACAATAAGAACACAGAAAAGTTTTAAATCTGTAGCCCACCTACTAAGATAATTAATAAAAAAAAAGACTAAATCAGCCGACTATGTTGCGAAAACTTATTAAATTAATTAAATCGATTATGAAGCAATGGTAAAATTTATTAAAAATGTAAAAAATAATTTGTACGTAAAATAATCCAGATTTTCCGAAAAAAATAATTATTTACATAAATATCGATAAGTATGATAGTTACTGTCATTTTCTGCAAAACCAATAGAGCAATTAAAATATTGTTTTTACCAGTCGCAAGCACAGGTCTTAAATGGTCACTCCAGAAAATTTCATGAAAATCGAATTGCACATGTCTGAGCAATACGCTAGTAAAGTCTACAAAATAACACCCTGTATTGCCTGAGTCCATGAACAAAGAATGGTTGTATTTTCTAAAATTTGGGCAACCAATATTACATAAAAACACAATTTCTATGATTTACGACATCCTCGAGAACATCCCCCACTGAAACGCAGTTCCACAAGTTTCAGTGCTGTGCTGATTAAGATGTTTGTAATGAATGACACTTAATACACAAGAATATAAATTTTCACGGGAAAAGATTAATCCCATGTGCGCATATATTAACAACCAATTTTATGGAAAACGACGTGCCTTTAAATAAATTAACACTCGGTTCGGAATCAAGTGTGCGAAATCTGAGATAAGTAAAGTTTGTTGTGCAAAATTAATTAGATTTCCTAATCCTTTACCAACCAAATTAAATGAAAACGAAGTTAATTACACCGAAATACAGCGAAGCAAATAACTAGCACCAAACATGTAAGTAGGTACACACATGCCCTCAAATAAGCTCAGTTCTCGTTGCAGGAGAATGCAATGAGACTTTAGGAAATCATTTAGATTCACAAGAGCTGTGCTTAGATGTAGCTTGCCTTGCTGCATAGTAAATAAATATAGTTTGACCCAGTTTCTCCATGTGGGACGCTAGCAAAAGACCCATTATCAATAGCAAACATAGCACACATTTAATTTTAGTTTAGTACTTATTAAGGTACGTGTTTGTCCTACCCTTTATAAGCAAAAATACAAAAAAAGCAATATTCGCTCTTGTTGGAGTGTTGGATTAATGGAAAATGAAATAATGAAAAACGTGTGCATAATGTATACGTGTATTCTATTGTTGACAATATTTTCCTGGAAGTTGACATTGTGTTTGTACAAATTGGGCAAAATTTGCTGAAACTGAAACAAACTTGAATCATCTTTTTTTTCCTTGTAAATAAGGGCAAAGGAATTATATTGTAAATAGGGGAACTCCAGTGCAAACTTTAAAATTTCTTCTTCACAAAATAAAAATGTAATTTTAATTTTGGACATCTTAGAAAAGAGTTCATAAATCCAAATTTAACAAAGACAACGTAGATACCAACGTAAGATTGTGCGTAATGATACTAAGACGTTCAACGTTTAAGAAAAAAATACCTACAATGGCTGGCCAATATATCTGCCTAATGAATCATGCAAAACACCTTAAGCGAAATATAGAATTGATCTTACAATCCAAATCTAATCTATGTGAGTACCCGTAGAACCTATTTAGTATCCTATAAATGATCCATAAATATTGATAGTTATGCGATTTGGGAGATATATTAGATATAAATGCAACAAGGCAGATAGCTAAGTTCTATTGTATTTGATGTAATGCCACGATAACGACTTTACGTGGTATTGCCAATACAGCTAGGAGACCTATAAAACGGAAAACCTCAAACACATCAACAATGTTACAATTCAATTCTGTCGAATCACTCCAATCGAGTCGATGAGGTTTTCAATTAGCACCATAAAATGAATTTCAGGTCCAGTTGCTCACTGATATAAACCTAGTCTTACCTCAAAATGGCCAAAGGGCTTTACGAAGTACAAATAGATAAAGAATTTGGATTTGACTGACATCAGATTTTCCTTAGATCTAAATACAACGTATTTTTCCGCTTTTTCTTCTATAATATAATAATAATTTTTACGTAAAAGAAATAAATATCCAATTAACATTTTTTAAAATAAATTATGTAATTAATTTTCTGAACTTTTTCACTTTTCTATAAATTGATCTCGAGGGTGTAACACTTCTGCAGAACTTGAGAAAAATTGGCTTGCAAGACTTTGCAATAAAGATAAAGAAAGTTTATTGTCGTGTATATGCATTAGCGTTTTGACATTATAAGGCATGTAACGTATTACTAAAGTAAATTGACTAGAGAAAAAATAAATATATAAGTTAAATAATTCAACAATTAAAATACAGGGTGTCCAAAAAATGGCGCATAAACGCGATGGTACGTTGTTGGGGCATGTCTAGGAAGCCCCAAAAAATTGTTAAAAAAAATCTATCTCATAAACCCTCGTAGATATGTTGCCCCAAAGTGCGAAACTTTAATGCACGGTTTACACAACTTCTTTACCCCAACTTCTTTCCCCTTTACCTCATAGTCTTCTAAGATAAATATGTGTAAATATCATTTAGCGTTCAAACAGAAAATCTTTACCTCCGTCTCTCATAGTCTTTACCTCAACTATTTTATCTTTTATGGTTAGGTTACAGACTAAAAGGTAAGATTTCTTTGCAGTAACATTTGAACTACGCAATCAACATTTAAACTACGTATTTAACATTTGAACTACCTGGGCTAATAAAATATGTTATTCTAACGGGAACAACGTTATTACCGGTCGACGCACTTTACACCTTGACCTCCATTTACCCCGCAGTATTTTTTTGACGTTTTAGACAATAGTTTACTGACGTCTGACGGATACTAAACAATATGCAAACAATCTAAAAAGAACCGCGAGGTAGATGCAGGTGTAAAATGCGCGGGCCTGTATAAAGTTGGCCATGTATCCTAACCTTAAAAATGTCAAAATAAGCAAACTGCTTAATTCTGTTATAAGTTTTTGTAATAAAAATGGGTGAAATAGTGATTATAGGTTAATTTTAAACAACAAATTATGTGAGGAGTAAAAACATATTACTAGAAAGGTTATGTATCTTGTTCCAAACTAGAGGTAAGAGCTAGAGTTTTATAAACCATAATTTTCAATTAGGTGAACTCGGAGGTAAAGACTATGAGGTAAAGGGGAAAGAAGTTGGACTAAAGAAGTTGTATAAACTCTCCATAAATGTTTATATCTTGAATATAACAGCACATATACCCGAAACAAATGGTTTAATACAAAGCTACAGTATATCTTAAACCATTCAACTATTTGTTTATTTATGAAATGGTCGAATTACATTTTTATAATCAATTTAATTTTACAAAATTTTCATGAAATGAAGCTGACAACAGCGTCAATAAAATCTAGTGCAAAAGTGTATGATCAAGACTCATAAATGGGATTTTTAGACTTATAGATGGGATTTTTAGATGTATTTTCCTAGACTGTGTTGTCGAATTTATGCAACTTTGTTCGCATTTTTCTCGATGAATATAACAGATGGATTTTTTTGACAATTTTCTAGGGATCCCTGAGAATGCCCCAAGAGCGTACCATCGCGTTCATGCGCCATTTTTTGGACACCCTATTAAATCAATACCTTGCAATAATCTGCAATAGCGTGCAATACTCTGCAATACCTTGCAAAACTCTGCAATACCTTGCAAAACCGTGCAATACTCTGCAATACCGTGCAATACTCTGCAATGGGGAACATAAATGATTTTTTTTATTTTTTTTATCGATTCTCCATGAAAAACCAATATTGTTTGTGTTTAAATATGATCCCGTAAATTAATATTTGTGCAAAAAAAAAATATTTAAAATCGTTTAAAATTGGTAGTTCAAAAACACTTCGTACGTGATGACGTCAGCTCGTACCCTTCAGAAAAAAAAATTTGTTGGTAACGTTTGTAGCTGTCATCAGTTGTCATTTTTGACTTAAATTTAAAAAATAATAAAAAAGACCATTTTACTTGCAAGTTTTGTCCAAAATGTGCTTACTCCAAAAAGAATTGCAAAAAGTTTATTTTGCCTCCTCAAAAATAAATTTAAATTGATGCGTCAAGCTGCTTACAATTATTTGTATAAACGTCAGAAAGTAATGTGCCGAAGTGGTGAAGAATTCAAATAATATTTTTCCAAAACTCATCAATGATGAAAATAAGGTACTAAATATCATAAACAGATTACAATTATCCTTCTGCATGGGTTCAACTAGTCGTCATAATTTTTGATTTCGTTTTTAAGTGAAAAAAAAACGCCAAGTAAAAATTCACACAATAAATCACACCGCTACTACTTGCGATTGGTGAACACTGCACTTGTCCAACTGGGCAATTTTATCACATGCCTAAAAAACGGTTACAAGAAATAAAAATATTAGAAAATGCAAAATTAAAACTAACTTTTTATATTTGCGTTCTATAATATGCATATTATGAAACCCGAAATTTGGTTTTTTAAAGTTTCTGAATTGCTTCATTATTAAACCCAAAATTTTATTTTATTGGTTGGTTTTTCTGATGCAAAAAGATGAATTCTTTTCTTGCAAGATACTTTTTATTTACAAATTTTACTATTATGATCAATCGGGGGACATAGTTTTTTTGTAGAGGGAATAACTAGAAGAATTGGAGAAACGATATCAATCGTTACATTTTCTGAAAAACGCTTATTCATTCAGTATTAAATGAGTAAAGTTTACAAATGTCATTATTCAATATGTCTAACTTTAATTTATTTTTTACTTCAAAATGTCAATGTTATGCTATAAGGTTGGTCATAAAAACAAAATTTCATCTTAAGTTTTTAATTCAAATTAAAAATGCTTTTTAATGAATTAAATGATGCAAATATAAAAAATAGTATAAAAAACTCGATTTATAAGGCGTTTTTTATCACTTGTCCATTGGAAAACTCGCCGCTGCGCGGCTCTTTTTCCAAACCTGGACGCGTGCTAAAAAACGTTCCTTATAAAACTCTATGTTTTAATATACTATTTTTTAAAACGTCAAATTATGTTTGACACCAGATTTCAAAACAACGAAAGTGCCAACATAATCAAGTTTGTGACGTCAGCTCGTACCCTAAAAAGTAGTGGGGGGTGTTTTTATGTACCCCAAAGTTTAAAAATTAATTTAAAAATAGTAGCTGGCTTAAATAAATTAAAATGTGCAATAACGTATTCCAACCATGTACCTATTTAGCTAAAATGCAATATTTGGTCAAAATCTTTTACGTTCATGTTCGCCATTCTTGCAATATTCTGCAATACTGCCACAGTGCGCATGCGCAAGTCAACTTTTCGTTTTTACGTGGGGTGTGATACTTCCGCAGTACTCAAGAAAAATTGGCTTGCAATACCTTGCAATACTCTGCAATACCGTGCAATACCGTGCAATACCGTGCAATACTCTGCAATATTCTGCAGTACTGCCATGGTGGCATGTGTATGTTTTGCGCTTTCAGTACTAGTCAACTTTATGTTTTTTCGAAGTGTGAGATTTTTGCAGTTCACGAGGAAATATTATTTGCAATACTCTGCAATACCTTGCAATACTTTGCAATACAACCAAATATTCAGATTTTGCAGTACTCATGGACATTTTTTGGGGGTGTCACACCCCTCGATTGATCTGTAAGATGTCGACGATGCATGAATAAATTAAATAATTTCGCATGTAACTATAAAGAATTACTTGCAGATTTGTTCGATAAAAGCTCATTCAGTATTATAATCAAAATAAACATGAACATGCCGTGTATTTTGACATGCAACAATTTTATAAGTACGTTTAGTCGTATAAGAGCTATTGACTTGGATCTGAAAATAGCAAAATGTTCACACATGTTTATTTAAATCTGGTTTAAAATCCATCATATAACATGGTCAATTCCCGTTAGATAGTATTGGTACCAATGAGGCAAGAACTAATATAGAACATTATGCACTGGTGAACGTTACAAGCTTATGTTATAGACATTTAATGGGAATAGAAGAGAATGCAGCCATAACAATAATTCATGACTCGACTCATGCTAAATGCAATGACTCAATGAAGGGGAACTGTTGACCATTTTCCGGAAACAGTATAGAGCTACAAGAGTAACATTGTTTCATTTTAAAGACTATAAACACTAGAGTCCAAGATTGAGAGTAATGACCGATGTAAAGAACGTAAATTTCAAGTTGGCGTAAATTAACCGAAAATTAAACAAATTACATAGAAATGTATAGGCAAATTTAAACATTACTTTATCTTTACTTTAGTGAATTATTTACCTTAAGTCGACACACATCGGTCCATAACCGACGATTGCCGAAAAGCTCTTCTACTCAATATTCTTCCTCGATCTAAATGGTAAGGTTCGAATGATCTCTTTTTAAACTGTAGTTAACTTTGTCATACATGTTTGTGAATTTCTTTATCTCTTGTGCGGTTTTAATGGTAATCATTTGAACCTTACCCAATGTGTCAAATAATCAGACAGAAGACACGCGCGAATTTGACACATGCGCTTTAACGTTGCTATGTTCGCGAAAAAGTTGGTACATTATGGTCAATTATTTTCATATCTTCTTAAAGTGCTTGATGGTGACTAAAGTGAAAATTAAAGTGGATTTTGACCAATCATGACAACTGAAATCGACTTTAAAAATAGTGACACTAATGGGTTCACGAAAATTCAACTAAAATTTAATTTAAGAAATGTTAAATCAAAATTTCTTAAATTTGTAAATTGAATTTGCGTGAACCCAACATAAGTGGAAGTAAAGTTACGTCGATATAAAGTGAAATTTACGTTTCATAAATCGGACTTAATGCCCTTGACAATTACATATATTTAAAAAAACTTATTACAATTAGCTTATTCCGTTCTCACTCTGGGCTATTTGCGGACCACAATGAATAATGGTATTGTTAAGTTTGGTTATTTAAAAATAACCAATAACTACATCAAAGTTCAATAACCTATATTCTCAGTAAATAATTAGATAAATTAGCAGTACTTGAAAATAATTGCGTCTTTTAAGACAGACATACTAAAAATATCATTACTTTTACCACATCATTCAAGTAATAAATTAGCAGTGTATGCACATTGTACATGAGTAAGCGGATGAAACACTATCTTCATCTAAAAATAATATTAGCAAAAGCAATATTCCAATAATTGGCTGGTTTCCTGCAGATTTTCCCATGCCTTATTGCTGTTTTGTTAATAGTTCCGTTATATGAAAAAAGTTATAATGTTGATCGCAAACTACATATTAGTTAATCAATCGTGTATGTAATAAAGTTAGCAATTACCACACATAGAGCAAAAAAGTTGTTAATGCGTAAATTCACTTTGAAATTTCATAAAAGAAAAAAAGAACCTTTTGGTAGGATTTGCTTAATTCATTTTATAAAAAAGCTTTTTGCTTCCAATCGCCAAGCACACATAAATTCTTTTGATAAAAATTCAATATCTTCCAGCATTGATCCTTCAGGAAACAATAAAAAATCTTAGGGATAGACAAGCTATTTTAAGTTATGCATCCAAGATTCCGATTAACTTTTGAAAATTCGGCTCAAAAGGATCAGAGGATAAGTGGGTACCTTAAGGGAAGCTGAAAAATAGTCAAAGAACTTCAAAGGATAATACACAAAGGACGAATACCTATTCAAGCGGAACATATCTAAAATGAGATCGTATTTCCTGAAAGTATTCTTAGCACATTAAGAATGTTATTTATACTTCATTTATGTCCGCTGTGCGGTTATGCAAACACACAGTTGCTACTGTGTACATCACATTATGTTATATAATATATTGGACTCATTAAATAGCATTTCTGGATGCCAAGTGCATCTGTTAATATCGATTAATTATATTAGCAATAATTAATAATTGCATTATCAGTAACTTCTTGTTTTAATGTTTATTACATGAAGTACAAACAAGGCATCAGGTATACCTAATCAGGAAGTGGTAGTACGAAGTTTTGCTTATTTTTCTTGAACATTTTTTAAGAAATTAAACTTCTAATTATCCCACCCAACTTTAATGTTTTAATGAAAAAATACTGTGAACGTTCCTGGAAAAGTGCCATTGATAGTGCTTATTCTTTGTATTTATTTTAATAAAAAGTTAAGTTTGTTTTAACATAGGTTATAGTTATATTCTTATCTTCGAGTTAATCTTTAGCTGACTCTTAGGAACTTAAGTAGGTATTTACTTAAATGCAGGATAAATACAAGGATACATAGTGACACACATTTGTATAAAAGCATTCTCACTGACAAGAATAATGATGTCGTAGATCGTAAGCGCTTAACTATTGTCACACCTAAGCCAACGATTATTCATCAAAGTCCAAGCTCCCAAGTTACTTGATTCCAGAAAACATCATATATTCAATTCAAAAACAGCTTGCATCATGCAAGTAGATGTAAATCCGTAAATGCCATGTATATTCTGGAAAAGAGCTGACAGTGTGAAAGCCGAGCTTTTCTTGAAAAGATCGGTCAAGTTAAATTCACTTTGTATCACTTTCTTAAAGTTGTTGAGGAAAACAACATCAGTTTTACATTTTCACGTTTTGTTTTCTTGCAGAAAAGACGTGGTATATTTGCATATGTTCACTTTGTAACTTTCTTTTGGGAAAACTGAGACTAGAGTAAACAAAACAAAAACACAGCAAAGTGCTTTGCAATAACGTCCTTTCAAACACGAATAGATATCAACACTGTTAAAAAACTTACCTGTTTCTTAAGCAGAGAGTATTTGAGTAAATCCTTTCCTGTTCTAGTTTTAGATAGATCTGAAACAAAATAATACAAATTGTAAAAAAACTACTACTTCTGGATATGGTTTTGCAGAAAATTACAACTTTGTATGTCATGAGACGCAAAACAGTAATATAACTAGATGGCAGTTATGAGATTCTGTCCTAACACAAGCTTCCAAAAACTACGTTTTTGTAGTCAAATGAGAAATCATAAAACCATCTCTATAAGATTAATATTTATTTGCAGAGACGTTATCTAGCCGATTTTCCGAATGCCAAATTTAAAAAACAAAATGGCCTTCGATAAAGTCGAAAAGATATTAAAAAAAAAATAAACCAAATTGCAGGAGAATGTTTAGTCGGTGCTCTATTTCAGCCAATATTAGAGTTGGTTTACTTTAAAACTTTTATATAAAAGCAGTCCTTTATTTAATAAAAAGGCTATAGATACATGCAATCAAAAAAATCCTTTGATGCTGCCTTCATTTTATTAGAGGAATGTTATTGAAGAGTTCACATTCACCCCAATGCGTAACTGAAAAAATAAAAGTTTACCTATGATTTCATTTTAACCCAATTTGGAAGTCAGTCAATAAAAATAATTAAATTACGTTTTGGTTTTTTTTTCCTAAAACATCAATGAGCATTTTCTTTTGAATGCCTTTCGGTGCGTATCCATCTGCTAAATTTTAATTAAAAATTAGTTTAACTAATTCCGGAATTCTTTAAGTCTATCCCTTAAGAAAACATCAAAACTTTACCTATTAAAAAACATTTTTGAAGGAAATGCCATGAAACGAATTCCAGGAAACATAACGCAGTTCATACTTTTAGAGTACTAGAATTAAATCCTTACAAAGTCATTCGTAATACTTATTATACGAACAAAAAAATTAATGAAAAAATATAAGAATAAAAAAATGGCTAAATATGACTGGTTCATGTTTTTTTTACTTGAATAATTAAGAACTGAAAAAACTATAAATGGAAATTAAAATAAAGACATGCTGATGCTGGCGATAGAAAAAAATAAATGGTTCTAGTAATTAAGTTTGAAAAAATAGAGCTGGGGCCTATAACACAACACTTACAAGTCTAACAAGTGTAGGTTTTTGCCATTGTAAAAACCTACAATTGTAGGACTTGTAAGTGTTGTGTTATTCACCCATTCCGTTTGTACCGAAGTCGCCGGTCGACGCATCTCAGATACGTTCAAATACGTCAGAAATAAATGAGTCAATCTGACGGCTTCTGAGATGTGTCGACCGCCGACTTCGGTACAAATGGAATGGGTGAATAGGCCCCAGGTAAACGCTCCTCTACTAAAGGTGACAGAATATCTCTCCAAATTATTTATTTTTTCAAATAAACTGATGTTTTTTTGTAATATTTACAGTTGTTATAATTAAAATACAAATTTTGCTTTCAGCAAGATAATTTATAAAATAGCCAACACAAAATAAAATGTAAACGAACTGTCTGAAAATACCACTAAAAAAACTACCACTGTCGAAGCTAAATGAAATAAAATTTCACATAATTGCTTCTTGGTAGAGCTACTAAAAACTACCGACTAGACAGACTGTTTCCTATAATAATCATAAAACAAAATTGAAAGTCTTCTCGGCAGACATCATTGGCAGCAAATTTAAACGATCTAAAACTTTTATTGTACTTTGAATTGGCCATTTTACTTTACACAATGTTTTTTTAGCAAAATGAAAATATCTACCTAATAATAAAATTTGAAGAACAAACTTTAGGTTGTTTACCCGGTAACTGGCTAAAATAGTACGAGACTCTCTGGACTAATAAACAAACTCCTTTTTGTTTTAGAACATACCTGACGTTTATTGCTAGCACCTTTGTAAAAAGTTAGGTAAATACCTTAATGTGTACTTACCTTTTTAAATATTAATTTACGTAATATCAAAAGCGGGTTAGTGTTTAATAATCTGCACCATGATATTTTATTTCATCATTAATTCCGCTGGTTTACCTTGTGGTTGATTTTACTTTAAATGTGGTTAAGGTAACTGCAGTTACTCCAAAATCGTGAACAATTTAATGGTATTAAGTTTTGTTAGGTTCACGATGGTGCCCTTTAGGTTAAAATACATCAGTGAGCATTAAAATTGCTTGTTACTTTGCGATAGTTAAGTTGGTTCTTTATGATTGTGAGAGTATCTGGTGTCCGTTGGAAATACCAAGAATTATATAATTTAAATTTTTTAGCTTAATCATTTTGATGGTCTGTTGGTCATCTAATAATTTTAAAAAGTTGCAATAAACTATGTTTTATTACTATTGTAGAATCTTTTAAATAAGTATCTAACTGATAATGAATAGTATCCGAAATTTAATAAATTGCGTAAGATCAAAACCTATCTCAAACCGGATCTTATCATTTAATAAGTTATCTACTCGTACAATTTGGTTCTCCTCATTCATTTTGTAAGCAATACTAACAAATTAAATATGTAAGTTACTTTTATTTGACAGACAAGAGAATGGATGATCCCGCTGATTTTATAAATTCACTATATGTATGGATTGGTTAGTTCAATGTCAATACTTTCTGAACTGGAATGTCCTGTTTGCATGGAATATATGAATCCTCCTATCAAATTATGTTCTACAGGACATGCTATCTGTGATGGATGTATAAACAAATTATTGAAGTGCCCAATATGTAAAAGCGTGATTTCAAATACGAGAAGCTTCGCCCTAGAAAAGCTTCATGCCACGATTAATTTCCCGTGCAAATCCAAAGGTTGTAATGTTATTGTTAAAGGGGATGCCTTAGGCAGGCCGCACACCAAAGAAACGTAAAATGTTAGGTTTCAAACGACCAGATGTGAAACCTATCAGATGAAATACAAACCCCGAAACCGTCTCTTTCGTATACACTAACTGAAGAAACCCAAATAAAACAGTTTCCTAGTGTATTTCGTTCTACAAGGTTTTAGTTGGCATTTTGTCAACTTTCTTGTTAGCAATAAACCTTATAATTTACTTAATTTATATTTTTTAAACTAGCTTAACCCCTTCCACCCAGACGAACTACTGAATTGCACTTTAGTTTTTTTACTAATTTATTAAAAAATTAAATTTGTACAGAAATAAAAACAAATTAAATGTATGAAGTGATTAAAAAATGTCTGACAAAAACTAACCTGTTAAAAAAAAATAAAACAATTTTTATCAAAGAAACTGCGAATATTATACAAGTTAAATGGCAGAAACGTTTGAAACTCAGATGGAAAAATAGAACATGATCTATTTCATCAAAAAGGTTTCAAATGGGTTTTAGGCATAATTTATGTCTTCCAGATGTGAAATACTTTCGTCTCATCGGTGTGCGGCCTTCAATTGCTTAAGCCGTGTTCTATTTTGCTCAGATTTTTCATTTGAAACCTGAAGTCTTTTGTTTCTTTGGTGTGCGGCCTGCCTTAAAGAACCATATGGAATATTGTCAGTTTGTCGTTCAACCATGCATTTATGCATGCGAGTGGCATGGTACAAACAATGATTATATTCGACATTTAAACGAAAGTCACAGTGGTGCTGTGCTTTCTAATAAGTTCAATAATAAAAAGGTATCGTATCGTATGTTAAACCGACCTACAAATAGTCATAAATGGTTTATAACCCTTTTACCTGCATTTTCAAAAATGTTTTTATTTCTTCTTAAACAAGAAGCAATGAGCAAGCATGGTGGTGTGTTTATATGTGTTTATATGTTGGGGACACCTGAAGAAGCCGAGGAGTATAAATATGAAATTTTGGTTTAGCACTTCACAGTAAAGAAGAAAACAATTTCATTTAGAGCAGATTGTTACGCTCGTAACAATGGACCGAATTGTGATAAGAGTGAACATTATTATATTCGTGAAAAATGTTTGATTGTGGAAAGTGGTATGTTTATTCCTTATTGCAAAGAGGATGGTTCCGTTGACGTAGTATACAGTATTTTAGAAAATAATTTGTTAGGAAACTTTAAATGATATTGAAACTGCCTGTAGAATTGTTCACAAAAATCAAGAACATATGGTTGCAAAACATCAGTAACCTCATTTATTTTTAAGGGAACATATCTGCTCCTTTTCTTTATACACAAGGGGAATAGCAATTCAAATGAAGAAGAAAATGTGTCTTTGGAATGATATAGGGCATAGTACATGTCCCGCATATTTATGGACCATGTGTTTTATGTGACGATTTGACCTCCAGCAAACTAACAGCTGAAAAATAAAAAGCTGATAAAAAGATTACATTGATTCTGTTTTTTTTTTGTTGATCTTATTTCTGGAATGACTTCAAAGTTTTCCAATCTGTCCATGCTGAAACGACTATCCCGTTTATATATTAAATGAGATTTATTTAAATAGAAACATTTAAGTCTAATGGGGCGGAAAACATTTGTTTATTTGGGACGGAAACTTAACTTATGAAATGTTTTTCCTAAATTGGGTTAGGCATATCTTTGTCATCGTAATCATAATGTTATGTTGGTATATTCATATTTAGTTTGTGTTAGTATTATTAGTTGGATAATAGGGCATGAAAGCCTCAGTGGCAATTAATAATAAAGTTAGTTATTCATAGCATAAATCTCATTGGAATTATGTCCATAAGAGACCATCAAAAGGTAAATTATATAATTCTACTCCATTACTACCTTTAAAAAGGTACTTCACAGAGTGACTATTTACCTTTAGTAAGGTTGGTTGCTTGAATGATTATTAACTCATTTTCACAACAGTAACAAAATACTGACAGGGTGTTTCTTTTAAATGTTATTAAAAGGACCAAATTAAATCAGACTATTATTTGTTTGTATGTTACAATGACCTTATTTTGTGTTCTCACAACCATAAGGAGGGTAATCTAAGCAATATTGTATATTGTATAATTTCATTTAGGGACCTTTTTTAGAAAGAAAAGTATGTCACAAGTCCCAGCTACAAAATCCACTCGGGAATCTACAGTTCACTGATTAATTGAAAGGATTGTAGTGTACTTTTAATTAACTTGTCTGGCGTCTGCGACCCGTTAAGGAAAAAGAAAGTCCATTATTTATCCGGCTTTAGACGCAGCCACCGCCGCTTATGGTACTATTATTGTCTAGAGTGCCTCGATGTCATTTTGACAGTTATTGTCGCCTTATAGAGTGACGACATGCATCATTCCCTCTCTGTCATACAGATAACGTCATTCACATATTAGCAAAGATGACAACAATTACAACTTACAAATACAATTTATGACGTTATCTGTATGACAGAGAAAGAATGATGCATGTTGTCACTCTATAAGGCGACAATAACTGTCAAAATGATATCGAGGCACTCTATTATTGTCCGCTGATCCACAGATTTCTCCAGAAGATATTCTTTAAAGTATTGATTTTCATTAATTCTATTCTAGTTTCTTGATTTAATTATTTTAGCAACCTGAGAAAAGCAACGTAGCTTGCGTTAAAATACAATTAAAGTTGATGATCTGTCCGTTTTATTGGTTTTATCAAGGAAACCACAACTTGAAATGAATGCTAGCTGGTTCATTTCTAAATGGTCATACTGGTTAACCGGTTCTTATATTAATGTAATCTAGCTTGGCACTTTCTTAATGGATTATGTATTTTTATGTAGGAGTTAAAAATGTAGTTTGCATTATCTACACCAAACTTGTTATTCTCACAAAATAACTGTTTCTCGTTTTGCAGCAACAATATTACCAGCAAATTCTTGATGAGTATATTTCTTATTGTCTGCCAGTGCCTAGTAGATTAAATTTTAATTACATAAAAAAAAACAAAATGTCCAGAAACTAAATTTCTTATGGAGATGCATTGGCTACTTTGATGCGCGATTCTGACGAGTTCGATAATAGTGCATAAAAGCTTACAAAAACCCGTGGAAGTTATAACTCCATGACTGGTGATAAAGTTTATCTTTTATTGTTCCGTGTTAGCTTAGTTTTTAAAAAATAACTAGCTTTTTTTGCAAACCCAACAAAGAATGTTATCTAAAAGTTATCTGATCCAGTAACGCTGCTATAATCTATTATAAAAACTTCAGAAGACCAACTTTAACGCTGACCGCTGCGCTGAGTTGTTGAGTATCAGATGTAAATACCGCCTCCGAGTTCGAAATTCTTGCCGTACCATTAATTATATTCATAGTACATGCATAGCGCGCTGTTAAAGTGTAAATAAAATGCTTTTGGTGAGGCACAATCTTATCACAGGGTACATAAACAAGAATAACTTGTTATAATACCTCCCATAACTTTAAGGTCTAACCTATAGAGCCGAAAGCCAAAAGTCTTAACTTTCATTCAGGCATTTGATGGAAGTAATGGTAATTTGTCCTAGGGTTTATAGAATTTGCCGTCGTTCTACATGAGAAATTGCAAAATGGAACATTTTTTTGTTTCTCTTTAAACTTGGAAAGCCCAATGTTTTGTTTTTCGTCAAAAGAATCTTAAGGTATGTTTTAAGTGGCTCTTTGAAATAACCGATAAACGGACATCTGCGGCCAGATCTGACCATTGCTGCCCACAATTTGACCTAAATAAAGCTCATAATGTACGAAGTGTGGCGTAACCCTTTACCTTTAGTACTTTAGTATGAGTCTTTACTTTTTGCTTTAGCTTATTCCAAACCTTATTTACCTACACGATCACTAGATAGACTGAAACGGTATGATAAAACTTAACTAAAATATGAAAAACCATAATGGTACAGGAACATAATTAAGCCTGCACCACTTAAGTAAACACAATACTCTTTTTCATTTCCACGATAAAATATGTTGATGACATTTCATGAAGAAGGTTGGTACTGGGTAGGTAAAGATCATGACCTTTTGTTGTTATAATTTACAGAAAAGTGTAAATATATAAATCCACTTGGTTTTATAATAGAAATTCATGATTACGATTATGTTATTATAGTTATTATTTTTAATAGTTGGACTTTTCTACAAACCCCAGGGGTTGGCTCCCAATCAATTTTAATCAAGGAAGCCCTTATGGCAAGAGTTATTTGTACTTGTACACGACCCCTTTTCAGTATCAAATGTATGGAAACTAAATTGGCAAAATGTTGATGTGTCTAACAAAGAATCCGAAGATCCAATCCGAAGATCCCACTAAAGAGGTTCCAGGTTTTAATCAGCCAAAGAAGATTTAAAGACCCGTTAATTGTCTTAGAACGTGTCACAGACGTTTCATTGTTTCTGTCAAAAAAGTGGAATAGACCATCTAGTCTATTTTGTGGATCTGGTAAACTCCAGAAACTTTTATACAAATTTGAAGGCGGTTTTTATGAAATACATAATCTGACACCTATTGCATTATATTGGATTTCAACATTGTAACCTTTGTAATTTTGGAAACTTATTGTACCTTGTAATAAAACCAGGTATGGTGAAGTTATATTTCTCTGGCCTTCAAGTAGATGCTTTATCAGTATGATGCATTATTAAATTATTTTTGAGTTTTCTCTATTATAGAATGTTCAAGCCAGCAGGCACGGTGTCGAGGTAAGTATCACTGCCTCTCACCAAAGTGACCCGGGTTCGAACCCGGGAGTGATCCAAAAATGGAAAAAGTCTGCTGGTAACATTTACCGGTGGGATAAGTCTTTCTGGTGATGCCTTCGCTCGGAAGACGAAGTAAAATATGCGGTCCCGTGTGCACATGTGCACGTAAAAGAGCTCTACCCATCTTTGAGAAAGGAAGGGATACGACAACATTTCTCGGTTGGGGGTAGTCTTACTCAGAGCATCGGTATTAAGCCATAGTTGCAGAAACAGACCAATGTAAAATAAGGTAATAAAAAAGAAAGAATGTTCAAATTTCTCACATTCTAGTGCATACTTCGGTTTTTTAGTTAGTTTAATTAAGCTTAATATTTGGGGTTGGATTTAGGTAAGGTCTGTAGCATACTCAGTCCAGTGACCAGACTCTTGATAAAATCTAGGGACACTAGATTTAGATACACTAGAATAGAGTAAAGATCCTTAATAAAAAGATACGCCGATACTAGGCAGCTTGATTGGTTGACACCTTTTGCCCAGTTTACAGTATGGACAAAAACTTACATTTTGTCATTTTGACAATTTTATTTCGGTTTTAAATGCTACAATATCAAAAATCTATTTTTAACCACAGATAATAAAACTTTTGAAATTTAAGACCTTCCTGTGAAATGGGCAAAAAGAATAAACTAATGTTAAACAATGATTAAATTAAACCAACTAGGAGTTTACTTGATGATTAGTTAGTTTTTGGGCCAATGGAGGATTGAGGCACTGGTGAAGTTGGTAGCCAGTGCTTTAAATTGGTCCTTTGGCACACATTTTATTTTTCTCTATTTTTATATGTATATTTATATATGTATCATTTTGTTCCTACTCTGTAATGCTTCTTGTGTGTCAATAAATGCTATTATTATTATTATTATTATTATTATTAAACAATGGATATCATAGAATAACATCGTATTGGCGCTACTTTGTTTTAAAGGTACTTTAGAATAGAGTGCCTTAATTAATTTCGACTGATATTGTCGCTCTATAGACTCTGAAAATTAGGCTCTTAGATAACTTCTAAAGCAAAAGTTTTGGGTGCGATTTTAAGATTCTAAACTTTCTGACATCTGTCAAAATTTAAGCCAATAAAGTTAATTTCAGTTGTCTATAGAGTGACGCCATGCATCTGCCAACCATCATTTCATCTCTTTTATACAGGATCTGCCAACCATTATTGTAATTGTTGTCACTTTTATATTATTTGGCTATTACGTTGATACTACAGTCAATCTGTCCTAAATAAGGGGGGTACATCGACAAAATTCCTGGTAGGGCCGCCTTTTTTATATGATGTAACTGGATGTCCAAAGAGTAAAACCCCAAATTGGCGTATATCTACCTATTGCAGAAACGGAGTTATGGCCCCCCAAAGGGCCCCCTTTAATTCATCACGGTGGAACTGCACCAAATTTTGCAAATAGATGTCAAATAAACTTTTAAAAAGATATTTATGAAAATAAAATCTCTAAAAAAATTCCTTCACCCCCTAAACAGCCCCCAAAGGGTAATAACCAATCACATTGGATTTACACCAAATTTTGCAGATAGATGTAAAATGAGATGATAAAAAATATTTGTTAATAACTTTTTCTCAAAAAATAATTCCTTCGCCCCATAAACGAAGGGGGCTTTTAAGGGGGGCATTAAATTTTTTTTCAAAAAAAGTTATTTACAAATATTTTTTAGCATCTCATTTTACATCTATCTGCAAAATTTGGTGTAAATCCAACGTGATTGGTTATTACCCTTTGGGGGCTGTTTAGGGGGTGAAGGAATTTTTTTAGAGATTTTATTTTCATAAATATCTTTTTAAAAGTTTATTTGACATCTATTTGCAAAATTTGGTGCAGTTCCACCGTGATGAATTAAAGGGGGCCCTTTGGGGGACCATAACTCCGTTTCTGTAATAGGTAGATATACGCCAATTTGGGGTTTTACTCTTTGGACATCCAGTTACATCATATAAAAAAGGCGGCCCTACCAGGAATTTTGTCGATGTCAACATACGGATTGACTGTACTATGATGACAGAATCTGTATGACAGAGATGAAATGATGCATGGCGCCACTTTATAAAGCGACAATATCTGCCAAAATCAAGGCACTCTACACTAGAACACTTGGTTCAGTAGGTAGAACTCGGCAAAATTTTAATTGGGTTACTCGTAAAGAGCTAAAAATTAAAAAGCAAACTTTTTGCATGACAACTAGCTGATTTTTAATCCCGCACTCTAAAAACAAAACAAGGTTGTTCCTTTTATATTTTCCGCCATATCCTGATAGCTCTAAATTTGCCATATTATATTTTCAGGCAACCTTTTTATGGAACATAATATCACAAGTTGCAGTTTCCATTCTACATATTAAAGAACAATATACTGAAGGTACCGTTTCAAATACTTGAGTAACATGTGCTTGAAGTGTATTATAGAAAAATTTGAATATTGATTTTCCCTTTCATGCATTATACAAAAGCGCTTTTGGCGTTTCAACTTATACGATAAGTATTTGGTCACATTGTTGAAATGCTTTTTACGTAAATATCCAACGCGTTTAAAAAATGCACGAGGGTTTAAATGTTTAACGGCGGAATGTTTTATAATAGGCGCAGCAACAATCCAAATAAAATAAGTCAAAAAAATATTTTTTTTAGAAGGGAATTCGTAAAAACCGGATTTGAGTGTTTCTAGTTTATAAAAATGCGTCACAACAACTCCCACCTACTAGGTAAAACTTCTTTATTTTTCATTGTAGGTAATATCTTAAAGAAAAAGAATAAGGGTAAAAAAACTCGCTAAAAAGAAGAATTATTGCCCCATTGAGGGGTTTCTGTCAACGCTTTTATATGACCACGTTATAAGAGGTACAAGATGCTTGCACCTTTATTTTATACGTGAAAGATGAAGGAATATAATACAACCTTATAAATATTTAAACCTTTAAAAGCACTTTTTGGGTTGGGAAAACTTTCCTTAATAAGACTGCCTTTGTCTTAAACCCATGATAAGCAATTTGGTATTCATGATAGAAGAAGGAAAGGTACCGAGATATATAGGGAGCATGTAAAACTATAGGTACTCTGTAAGAGCATTACGGAAAAATAATTAGTAGTATTAACAATCACCACGCAAGTCGCTCAGCGGAGTAAGTTATTTTTAGCTGAGGTACTTTGTTAGACGAAAAGCAACTCTAAACTTATTTACCAAACAATAAATTTTGAAAAGAAATTATTTTTTGGAATACATTTTTTTTTTTCGTTTATATCTTTGTTTGCTATAAAAATATGCATTACCTATTCAACCAAAAAGAGATTATTCTTTTGTAGCAGGTTTCACTTTCGGAAACAACTACATTGTTATTTATTCGCATTGTTTTTTTGTATCTAAACAAAATCCAAGGACCAAGCCACTTCTAAAAACTAATCTAATTGTGCACAGCTTTGACATTTTAAGCCATCTACATTTAAGTGTGTAACACTGTTACAGCAAATAGCTTTTAAACAAACTGCGTCCATAAAATTCTACTTCTCGTATGCATAAAAAATAACGCACGCTTTAGTTTAACCAATAAAATTCTCAAGAGCGGTTTTTTTGTTGAAGCTCAACTAGCCCTTGAGGCCCGCACGCTGTTATGCGTTTTTTTGCTACTTGTTTTAAATGACATGGCATTGCTTTTTTCTTGTATGTCTTTCGCGTATTCTTTATTGGCCTCAAGCTTGAGTTTTGTTTTTTTGTAATCATGCTTAAGCGGCTGCCACAAGTTTTTTTTTCTTCCTAATTATACAAATTTTGTATTAGAGTGATTAGACCGATATTAAAATGGTATAGCAAATAAAACTCTTTTAATCTTATTAAATTTTATTTAATAAAAATTTATAAGCTCGTTAAAACATTAAACGGTGTAAATGAATCATGCAATTTGTTTTCTCATTGACCGTGACCGATCTCTACAAACCGTGACAATCATGGTATTTTATTTAGTTATAGTCATTAAAACAAAACTATTTTATTGAAGATTTTTATTGACTTTATAAGCAATAATCAAAGATATTGTTTGGAGACTAAGGTGTAAGTGCAGACTGCAGGGTCTCACTATGCGTTTCTGCAGTAGCGTTTTCGACGCATCTAGCAACTTATTGTTTTAAATGAGGCAGTCTACACTGATGTGGTTACGGTTCGGTCTTAACCTATTAAAAAAAATGCTTCGATTCAACTGGACAGCAAAAAAGGCAAAGTGCGGCCCCGGACTAAGTGTTACCAAAAAATATTGCAATATAGACCTTTCCCGCCGTTGACCATCTTCGTGGTCGTTATACTTGGGAAACGTCAGATATGCGTCAGATTGACTCTAGACATTGTGATGCTGGTGGTCCTTCAGTTTCCCAAGTATAACGACTGCGAAGGTGGTCAACGACGGGAAAGGTCTATAAGGTATAAACTAATATAAATTAGTGAAACATAAGATTTACCACGATCCTAACCGGAACTGTCAAGTTATATAAAATTACGATTGTTATGAATTTTAGTTTTTCCCTCCTGTATTAGATCTTTATAAGTGCCTATTCTGTATCACAAAAGTTAAATTTTAACCAAATGTTAAATTTTTAAATAAGAATTACTAACTTACACAGTGCTATTTCTGCATAAAATCAATTGATACAATTAGAAATGTTAAAAATCTTAAAGTATGCTAAAAATTAAAGTAATCCAAACAGGATTAATATTAATAATAAATATTAATTTAAAATTGTGACATTCAGGTTAAAATTTAACATTTTTCAAACAGAATAGGCACTATACTGTGTAATGTAATTTACTTCGGACGCTTTAACCTAGATGAATAGTGCCAGTTGATCTGTTGACGAGATGCCTTAGCCATACGCAAGATAGTAGACTGCCTTGTGTGTGAATCACTTCTGTCTCAACAGATGGCAGTTATAGCACTTGTTCTTTCTTTGGTACTTGTTAAATTATACAAGTAGGAACCTGAGTTTCTTACGTTAATGCATCAACTATATCATTTCACGAGATTCTGATGAACCCTAATAGGACGAAACAGCTATCAATCACTTTAAGTTTGGTAGATGCACACCCTTGATAAATAATCTTTTACATAAACTAATAGATAAAAGAAACCACAAGGACTAGACGATGTTATCATCACAAAAAAATGGAACAGAATAGTTTATATTAATTAAAATATTTAAATTGTGTTTCACCGTTGGCCTAGTGAAGTTGCAAGAACACTTCTTCCTTGCTATGCAGCACTGCAGCAGGTCTTACAAATTCATTTTTTTTTTTAAATTACAAATAAACAAAGGATATTAACAAAGTTCAAACGAATGTTTATCCTAATATCATGCGATTTTGCGATGTCCGATTAGCCTGGCAAAAACCATAATTTCATATGGTACCAGAATGACCCAATAAATTAATTCATGTGCTAATTATACATACACACATTAAAAAATAACTCTCACTCAAAATTGATGTGGGTGGCAAAAACGTGTTTTATAGTATTATTATTGCTTATTATTGTCAACCCACTATTGTTCTACACTAGGTTTCCAAAGTTCATGTAACGGTTCATCCAGTAAATTATTAATTACACCGTTCATTTGATATTCACCTACTTATTAAGCAAAAAACAAACAAAAACGCAACTTTAATTTAAATTAAATGTCGACTTATAAGACCCTATTCAAGGTTTAATATCATAATTGCAAAGAGAGATGTCCTTTTTCGTAACTTCTTAGTTCTTAATACTTTTTTAGTACAACAATGCACATTTAACAACTCCCTAGAATTGCTTTTAATTTGTATTGTAATGCAGTAAGGCATTTTGAACAGGATAGACGTACAGAACAAGAAAAGGAAGTTTCATTATTACAAAAAAACAAAAGAATTGGATTCCAGTGGTGTACCAATCATTTCTTTCAACTTTTAAATACCTTGTTTTAATCCGGAAATAAAACCGCTAGAAAACAATAATGCTACAATAAATGGCTTAAAGAACTAGGTCTCTGGTGAGTGTTTTTATTTAAATACAGTTAAGTACTATTAATATTATTAGCAAATTATTTGTTGTTATTTGTTGCAGAGACATTTGCATTATATACACACTGTATTTGTAACTAACTTTTTTTATTTTCAAAGCAAAAAGTCTCTATGAAACAAAAGAAAATGTTAAGGAAATTGGCCAAGATACGTTTAACGAAAAGGCTTCCTTTTGGATAACTCAGTATCCAAGCAAAACAATTTGTTGTGCAATAATTAAACTTGGTTTCCCAAGCACATTCATTTCGCAAATTTGATTAAATAAATCAAGTCAAGCAAAGAGGCTAGAAATCCTGTACGAAAACCATTTGAACTGAAATAGAGATAGACAAGTGACTAATCTGCATTTGCTGCAGCAGTCTCATATGTATTTGCCTTAACCTTACCATACGTAGACGTATAATCCAAATGAACATAACAGTTGGTTGAGTTCAGCAATGTTTAACATCCATGCATGTACCTATTTACTAAAGAATAAATACACTGATGCACTATAACCACACCTTGCAACATCTCATCAGTCATGCAATAACTGCCGGAATCTTGATTTCAGTTTGCAGCATACGATGGTAATGATAAATACTTATCGTCGGTATGGCTTAAGACGTGTGAAAATTCATACCAGCGAGTACTAATGCTGAATACTATTCTAAAGATAGAACTGGCAGAAGATAATTTGAACTTGTAGTAGATTTGATTTCAGAGTTTACAAAGGGGCTCTCCAATTCGAAGGACACCATTGGGATGACATTTATCTTAAAAACCTAAGTACGTATTTCGACAGTTTTGCTGTGATCTTCAGCATACCGTGTGTCCCGCGAAAAGCGCACGAGCTCATAACTTTCTACGTATACTTTCTACAGGACTGAATTTTAGCAGTTACCTAAGAAGACTTTAAGCCTTCATTTACATGCATTTGCAAAAATGTATGACTTCCGGTTTAAGCGGAAATGACATTAATTTTGTTTTTAAATAGAACACCCTATATATTTTGAAATTTTTAGGAACATTTTTTAATAAGAATACAATCGTTTTTAAAAAAATAATGTATCACCAATATGAACGATTTTATAGCCCTTTGAAAATGAGCTAATTTGGTCCTACAGAGAAGGCTGCAATCTATGCTTCAGGACTCTGTGACTATAGGATAGACGATTATGATGAAATTAGGTGATTTTCATAGAGCTATACAGGGTGTTGCAAATCTATGGGTCTATTAGAAGTATCTGGAGAACCGCTTTACCTAGCGCTCTGATTTTTTTTTATTAATTCTTAGGACACAAAATCTACAGCTCTTAAATATATAGAGATTTGGGCGGCTTCCGGTTAAACCGGATGCTGACACCCACTTCCTTATTTCAAATGGAATGCCCTATTTTTTATTACGGATTTGGATTCCTTTTTAAATTTAATGATAACTTTGTTCATATGACCATACCCCAACTTTGGGCCGTTTTCCTGGAAAAAATTATTTTCTCCAAGATTTGACTTTTGCAACTGTTTTGAAAACAATTTTTTTTCAAAAAATGGACTAACTTTTCGTCATAAAATTTAAACCACTTATTAAGAAGGCCCAAAGGAATGCTTAACAAGAAAAAAATTAACATTTTTACCAACAGAAAGTGGAAATTTTTTCGGTTAAACTTAAGAAAATTAAAAGTGATTTTTCTCAAAAAAATCAAATGCCACTACTATTTTTTTATTAGCCCAAGAGATTGTTTTTTTTATTTCCTTTCGATTGGTACTATGGTTTCCTATACCGATTCTTAACCGTTTTGGGGATACGCGCAAAAAACGGAAATTACCAAGTAAATCTTGTGCTCTAACATTAACAGGCACTGTTATAAGTGGTATTTCCATTACGATTTAGCTTATTTTTATGCACATTTGCACAGAAAAATGGACTATTTCAGATTTTGGCTCCCTCCCGCCCCATACACCCCCAAAACATCTACAAAAAATTAAATTTGAATGTTTTTAACATAATTATAAAGAAAAAAACGCACGTATGCACAACTTAAAAGCGCAACCATTTTAAATTGCATCTAACTTTCCCTCAATCCCCAAGCCCCCAAAACATCTTTTGGTTGCGTTTTAGATTTTTATGAACTATAAAACTTAAAAAATAAAAATAGGCTAATTCGTAATTGAAATACCACCAACTCGGTAATTTGCTTATTTTGCGCGTATCCCCAAAACGGTTAAGAATCGGTATAGGGAACCATAGTAATAGTACCAATCGAAAGGAAATAAAAAAAACAATCTCTTGGGCTAATAAAAAAATAGTAGTGACATTTGATTTTTTTGAGAAAAATCACTTTTAATTTTCTTAAGTTTAACCGAAAAAATTTCCACTTCCTGTTGGTAAAAATGTTAATTTTTTTCTTGTTAAGCATTCCTTTGGGCCTTCTTAATAAGTGGTTTAAATTTTATGACGAAAAGTTAATTCATTTTTTGAAAAAAAAATTGTATTCAAAACAGTTGCGAAAGTCAAATCTTGGAGAAAATAATTTTTTCCAAGAAAACGGCCCAAATTTGGGGTATGGTCATATTAACAAAGTTATCATTAAATTTAAAAAGGAATCCAAATCCGTAATAAAAAATAGAGCATTCCATTTGAAATAAGGAAGTGGGTGTCAGTTTCCGGTATAACCGGAAGTCGCCCAAATATCTAAATATTTTAGAGCTGTAGATTTTATGACCTAAGAATTAATAAAAAAAAATCAAAGCGCAAGGTAAAGCGATTCTCCAGATACTTCTAATAGACCCATAGATTTGCAACACCCTGTATAGCTCTATGAAAATCACCTAATTTCATCATAATCGTCTATCCTATAGTCACAGAGTCCTGAAGCATAGATTGCAGCCTTCTCTGTAGGACCAAATTAGCTCATTTTCAAAGGGCTATAAAATCGTTCATATTGGTGATACATTATTTTTTAAAAACGATTGAATTCTTATTAAAAAAATGTTCCTAAAAATGTCAAAATATATAGGGTGTTTCATTTAAAAATGCAAAATTAATTTCATTTTTGCTTAAACCGGAAGTCATACATTTTTGTAAATACATGTAAAAGGAGACAAAAAGTCTCCTTAGACAACTCCTAAAATTTTAGTTCTGTAAAAACTATACGTAGAAAGTTATGAGCTCGTGCGCTTTTTGCGGGACACACGGTATGCAAAGGGTCAGACACTTGCTTATAGATTTTTTTTTATTTTGACCTTATAACAAAAGAAATTTGTACACGACCACTTTTTAATATGCGAGGAAGTTTCCTGAGTACTGTTAATCGTCTTAGAACATGTCACGGACGTTGATATAAAATGTCATACATCGAACCTAGGGAATGCAAGTTTCGGGATCGGGATTCAATCCCAGGATTTTGGGATTGATTTTTTGAATCCCGAGATCCCGGGACTGAATCCCGATCCCGAAAAATAATTTTTACCCATTTTAGAGAAAAAACAGCAACTAAAATGGTATGAAAAGCTAATAAATCAAATATTAAGTGTCGAAAGCACTCTAGCAAAAAAATAAATGACAAATAAATAATTGTAGATTACTATATTAGGCGAAAAAGTTATACTTTTTTCGCCTAGCAATTAGATGTAGCTGCGAGGCGGAGCGAAGCGTAGCCGAGCGGATACAAATTGCGAGGCGAAAAAAGTTACTTTTTCTCCGAATATTGTATACTATTTTTTTTTCAAACGACATATTTTAATAATTTTAAAGATATAAAATTAATTAAATATTTTTGTACTTTTAATGATCTAGGCTTCTGGTAACTTAATTTCAGAAATTTCCATGGTTACCAGTTACTATCTTTTTTTTTTGTTTACTTTGAATGTCAGATTAATCGTCGCAAAAAATGTCAGAAGATATTCCGAAAGATATTCCGAAAGAAATTCTAGATATTTCAAAGGCAGCAACTCTTAATTTGTTACCGGACAAGTCACGGAAAGTATATGAAATTGCCTATGCCAAATATTTTGATTGGTGTTCAGAAAAAAATGTACACGTCCACACTGAAGATGTGCTGCTGGCATATTTTGCCACTCTTTCTGAAAAAAGCAAGCGTTCTACGCTATGGAGTCACTATTCCATGATCAAATCAATGCTTAAAATCAAGAACAATATTGATATCGAAAAATATTCAAAATTGCGGGCTTTTTTAAAGAAGCAGAACACTGGATATACACCAAAAAAATCCAAAGTTCTTACAAAAGAACAGGTCAATAAGTTTCTAGATGAAGCACCAGACGTGGATTATTATACTCTTCGCAAGACTAGGTCCGAAGAGTATATTGCAATCGATACGAAAATCCTAAAATCGTCAATTTTCATCGTAGAGCAAAAATTCTTGCAGATTCGTGCGTTTCATGACTTTTTAAGATTTTCATTTTTTGTCCGTCCGTCGGTCGGTCGGTCGGTCGGTCGGTCGGTGTGTATGTATGTCACGTTTCTTGTAAACACGCTATCTTAAGAACCAATATTCCAATCCAATTCAAATTTTAAGGAAAAATCGATCCCCAAAAGAGGAAGATCCCTATTGTTTTTGATAAGAATCCGAATACTACAAAGCCCCCTTTTCAGCCCCCCAAATGAAAAAAAAATCGTAGCTCGACAATTATTAAATTTACAAAAAAAATTATTCGACATAAAATATAGACAATTTAATTCTTCATCAAAAAGTATTCTTTAGTTTTTTTGTCCGACCCCCCAATTACCCCCCTGCACCAAAAAACCTCCTATCTCCGTTATTATTCAATCTACAAAAAAAAATATTTTTTACAAAATTAATTAAAATTTAATTTTCTATTAAAAATGTTGGTTTATTTTTTGTAAAGTTAGCCAGTAAGGTTAAAAAAACAAAAACTAAAAGATTTCAGTAGCAAAAAACTTCTAAGTCCAAAACGCGTCACGCGTCAATCAAGGAGGCCATGCCAAAAATATTTCAAACAAAGAAACAAAGCCAGCTGTCAGAACAAATAACCTCAAATATCTTAAACGTCAGAACTGACGTTTATCCTCTTCGTTAACTAAATTCTTCGTGTTTTCTGTTAATAGTTTGCACTCTTCGCAGATTTTATTTATATAATTTTTTTTTATAAGAAACTATTAATTATTTTGTAATCATTTTCTCGCGAAGAGTATCCCATAGAATGTGTAGCAATTATATAAAAAATTGATTTAGCTTTGATTTACAAAATATAAAACTACACTTCTACCGATTCCGAATTCTACTCGAGCTACTTATTTGCGAAGAGCAACTTCTACGCGTTTCGACTTCTACCCGTTTCGACTTCTACCCATTCTAGTTTATTAACAAAAGTATGTTATTAAAATAACTTTGTATGATACATCACATTACAAATTAGGACATTTTAGGTTGCTTTAATATTTGGGATATCAGGAGCCTTGCGCTGCGATGAATTGGTAAAACTAAAAAGAGAAGATATTGAAGACCTAACAACCGCTCTTATTGTCAAAATACCAAATACTAAAACAAACATATCTAGAACATTTACGATTCTAGGAGAAAAATATTTACAACTATACAGAACCTACGTAAGCCTCCGCCCTAAAGATTTCAAAGAGTCAAGATTGTTTGTAAAATATCAAAAAGGAAAATGCGCAAAAATGGTTGTGGGAATTCATAAATTAGGTCAAGTTGCCCAAGATGTGGCAAAATATTTAAATTTACCCAATGCCAATCAATATACAGGGCACAGTTTACGCCGCACATCCGCTACCTTACTTGTTGATTCGGGGGGCGATCTAATGTCATTAAAACGACATGGTGGATGGCGGTCTAGCTCAGTGGCAGAAGGATATATTGAAGATTCATTGGAAAACAAAAAAAGTATTGCCGAAAAAATACTGGGGGTAACAAGTTCTGTTCCAATCAGCCCCATAGATGTTTTTGAAACCGGTCCTAGTACCAGTAGCTGTAATTCCGGTCCGATGGAAATAAACACTGAATTCGTTAACTCTAATACTAACACAATCGAAAAAAGTGGATCTATAAATTTTAATCAATCATGTAATTATTGCACTTTTAATATTACCGTTAACAAATAAAAAAATTAAGTAAGATTGCTTTTGCTTTTGTAAACAAAAAATGTAATGTTATTAATAAAATGTTCTTAAACTTAACTAAACTCAGTAATTTTTTAAAAATGAATATTGCCTAGGCGTTAAAATGCAGTTTTAACGCTTAGGCAGTAAAAGTGTTGCCTAGCAACCGGCTCATTTTTTACCTGTAAAAAAAACGTCAACTTTTATGACGCAAATTTGTCAAAAAATGTACTACTTTATTGACGTTTGAAAAAAAAAATAATTAAATTTTAAATTCATCCTATAATTTAAAAAAATTAAAAGATCCGTTTATTGTAAGATATTTTAGTCTAAAGAAAAATAAAGTCACTGAATACCGTAAAAATCCCGAAAAATTATTTTTTCGGGATTATTTCGAGATTTCTGGATTATTTCGGGACTGAGAATCAAGTCAATCCAGAGATTTCGGGATCCCGGGATTGCATTCCCTAGTGGAACCTGGTCCATTATCTGAATGTGGTGAATCTCCAATAACTGTTAAACATATTGTATTTGCATTTTATAAAAACTGCCATCAAAATTAGCGTTTGGACACGACAATCGATCCCTTGATCGACTGTCGTGTCCAAACGCCAACTTTGATGGCAGTTTTTATAAAATGCAGAATCTGATTCCTAATGCATTAAATGCAATTATTGGACACCTCGTAAGTCTACATTTTATGACAAAAAACAATGACAATTCCAACAAGAGAAATGTCATTTTTTGGCAGACAATAAGTGATTCGTAGCAAGGCATACTTCTTTTTATTAGGCCGGCGCACTTTCATGTTAATTTTTTTGAATCCTGGAGGCCTTGTTTTCTAGAAAATCCATTTTTGTGACGTCACAAAAATTATTTTGGCCTACTCGCTAACGGTTTCGCTTTAGTCGGCAATAACACTCTCATGTTCTATTTTTTAATCTTGAAGGCGTTATCGTCTAGAAGGTATTAAATAATCAATTTTCGTGACGTCACAAGACTTAATTTGTTTACTCGCCAAATGCATCGTTCCGGTCGGCAATAAAAGTGAATTTAAGAATACCATGCAAAACTAGTTTTTATTGTGATCTCACAAAACTGTTCCACAACTAATTGGCAAATTTAATTAAATAACTGTACATTTAAAGAATAAACTTTTTCAAATCATTTTATGCAATTTGGTAGAAAAATCAAATTGGTGTTATTTTTAAACTTTTATGTTTCGGCAAAATTTATTTTGGTAAAAAGTAAAAATGTTACATTTAGAAAAGAATGCGGTGTTAAATAAGTATCCACACTAGACTTTCAAAAAACAGAAAGATATTATTAACAAACCTTTTTCGCACTTTAGTTTATTAAAGACATTCATTAACGCACTCCAAATCGTTGATTAATGACCCCTATTAATGCATAGCGACGACGACCATATGTAGCAACGCATATCTATGCTCTAAGTTACTATCTATGTTCCTACATTACAAATGTTAAATTAGCTTAAATTACGGTTTAAGCAACAAAAACCAAAAGAAATTCAATATTTACCGTTGTATTTAATGAGAAGCAGGCCCTTTTACCACATTTAAGGAAATTAATCATAATTAACAAAAGTTCGGTATCTGTTCTTCTTCAACTTTAATAATGTTGAATGGCTGACGCATTGTTTGTGCCAGTTGGTAACATAACTGTTTTTATTTTATAATTTATTAAATAATAATGTACGAAGTGCGAAAAAGCATTGTAACCAGTACGTATGTTAAATGGCGATTAATAAACTCACTTATTAACAAGCGAGCGATTAGCTTGTTTATTAATCACCTTTATTAACACACTTACTGATTAAATAACTATTAATCAATAACTTTAATTATTTGTCTATTTTTTTCTAAGCAACTTTAAATGTTTTGAAATGGATTTTTTGTATATTTTCTATTAAGTTCGATGAGTAACAAAGCTAAGATTAAGATGCTTCCCCTTAATAAGGAGGCCTATTTATTTTATTTACTCATTAGTTGAAGTGTCAAGAAAAAATTAACATATTAATTGAAATCCGTATGTAGAAAATTGTTAAACAAGTTGCCCAACATTTTGTAAACTCGTAACGTAAAGATGGACATTGTTCTATTCAGGAGGCGGCCCACATTGTAATTACGTTAACTTTGATGAGTTTAATGCACTAGGTGTCTAAAATATATCTACCAAACAAACTTTCTAAAAGTTCAAACAACATGCAAATTTGTAGAAAACTAATAAAACCTCTAATCAAATCCAAAAGATCCTTGTTTGATAAGTAGGCAGTATTCAAATCCTTTGGGTATCCTATAAAGTTTTTGTGCTTTTGTTTGTTACTCTTTTGCATTTCACACAAAAGCCTGAAAAATAAAGACTAAGGAGGAAATAAACCGTCCTGATGGCGTGTCTCACGAAATTTATCCGCCACTTTAAAGCTAATTAGGCTTTTGAAACTGTATACATAAACTTCACTTTACGCTTTAGCTTTAATCAAATATAAAAACATCCTAAAGAGAAATAGCTATACACGTACCAACATGCGATAACTAACCTACTTGAAATTGAAATTTAAGACTTAACCCATTTAGTTTTAGAAGTTAAATATTTAACAGATCACATTAGAAAAAAAATTGAATAATGAGTTGTAGTCTATAATCTATCGTGCAATAATCTTGACTTGTATGTCGAGAGCAAACGACTTAAGAATCTTTTTTGGGATCTTTTGGAGATTCCAAAAAGCTGAGGTGGACGTTCTGAATCGTGGGAGAACACCCTGTAATCTTGGATTTAGTGTCAATTTGACAGGTTGCTGTATTTTTATAACGGCTGGTCCGATTTTTATAATTCTTTTTTTATTGAATTTTCCATTTAATTTTCAACAGAAAATATTTGAATAATTTTCTTGTATTTTGAAAAACTACCCCCCTAAAGTTAAAAATAAAAAATTGATTTTGGGTTTTTTGCTTTATTGATGTGTCCATCTCACTATACAAAATATTCTTTTATTTGAAGTTGTAGCCTCATCTTTTGCCTAAATAAATCCGTTTACATAATTTATTTTGATTTAAAATTAAAGAATTTACAGCCATTTTAGTCCCGCGTCCCCGAGTGAATATTAAATATTTGCCATGTCCCTATCGTGACTGGTCTGCACCAAAAAATACGCCGAACAATGATTAAAAGAATTTCTTGGCACAGTTGTTCCTTGGGACAATATAAGCGATTAATGTCGAGGAGACATCAACAATTTCCCTTAGGGCTCCAAGGGGAGCCCCTTTTTCAAAATGACGAGCACGAATTTTGCTAATTTTTTCCTTATTGTATACTAGAGTGCATGGTGTCTTTTTCATATAATTAAAAGTTGCTGAAGCTAAAAATAATATCAAAAATTTGATAAAACCCCATTTTTTTTACTTTGGGGCCATTTTTTTTAATTATGCCCTTAAAAACATGAATGTCTAAAGAAGTGTATATTAAGTCATGTTTGGTATCCTTTTTATACAATTTTAGGTTGATTGTTACAAAAACAATGTTAAAAACAGGATTTAAAGTACTTTTTTCATATTAAAGACCCCACAAAATTTAAATAAGTCCTTAAAAATAAAATAAAAGACGATTTTTTTATGTAGTCATATTTGGTAATGTTTTTATACAATGTTTGGTTAATAATTACGAATATAATGTTAAAAATTGGATTAGGTGTACTTTTATCCTTTTATTAAGGGCCTCATATAGTCCGTAAAAATCAAAAAGGTAAGAACTTACTGATGTGGTAAAATTTGCTGTTGTTTTTGTAAAATAATATATTACAAATTTAATGCAGGAATTATGCTGGATACATTTAGTGGTGAAATAAATGTTTTTAGAAATGCCTTCGCTTGACGAAGTAAAAGATGCGGTCCCTATCTAGATACGAAATAATTTCTCATTTGGGGGTAGTCTTTAGTAAGCCTTTAGTAGTAGTAAAGGCTTACTAAAGACTACCCCCAGTATCCCTGGAAGCATCGGTATTAAGTCATAGTCGCAGAAATAGACCTATGTAAAAAAAAATACATATAAAATCTGCATTCCAAAATTGTATGAAAACTATACCAAACACGCCGACTTCAGTAATAAGTAGTTTATTGAAATTTTAATTATCTCTAAGATGAAAACAATACCAAGCATGACTTTCTAGAATTTTTAATGGACTTTGTCTCGGACTTAATTTAATTATGTGGTGTCCTTAGAAAACGGATAAAAGTAAGTTTATTCTTAATTTTAACATATAATCGACATTTTTTTTACAAAAACAAGAGCAAATTTGACTAAATCAGGAAGTCTAACATTTTTAATTTTTACGGACTATATGGGGTCCTTGTTAAAAAGATAAAAGTACACCTAATACAATTTTTAACATTATATTCGTAATTATTAACCAAACATTGTATAAAAACATTACCAATGCACTCTAGTATACAATAGGGAAAAAATTAGCAAAATTCGTGCTCGTCATTTTGAAAAAGGGGCTCCCCTTGGAGCCCTAAGGGAAATTGTTGATGTCTCCTCGACTTTAATCGCTTATATTGTCCCAAGGAACAAATGTGCCAAGAAATTCTTTTAATCATTGTTCGGCGTATTTTTTGGTGCAGACCAGTCACGATAGGGACATGGCAAATATTTAATATTTACTCGGGGACGCGGGACTAAAATGGCTGTAAGTTCTTTAATTTTAAATCAAAATAAATTATGTAAACGGATTTATTTAGGCAAAAGATGAGGCTACAACTTCAAATAAAAGAATATTTTGTATAGTGAGGTGGACACATCAATAAAGCAAAAAACCCAAAATCAATTTTTTATTTTTAACTTTAGGGGGGTAGTTTTTCAAAATACAAGAAAATTATTCAAATATTTTCTGTTGAAAATTAAATGGAAAATTCAATAAAAAAAGAATTATAAAAATCGGACCAGCCGTTATGGAAATACAGCAACCTGTCAAATTGACACTAAATCCAAGATTACAGGGTGTTCTCCCACGATTCAGAACGTCCACCTCAGCTTTTTGGAATCGCCAAAAGATCCCAAAAAAGATTCTTAAGTCGTTTGCTCTCGACATACAAGTCAAGATTATTGCACGATAGATTAAGGACTATTGCCATGACAACGTAATTTTAGCTGCAATTTACTTCTAAAATCTAAACATGAATGGAGCCATAAATTGCAATACATTGAAACCGTCTAGACATAACTTTTATCTACACATCAATCAGAAATGCACAATTTTACATAAGAAAATGATATTTCTATCCCATTTCCTATTCGCAATAAAAGTTAGATCGACGCAGCCATAGATCCGACATATACACGAATCCAATTTGTACAATAAATTGGGTAATGCCAATCTTGATTTTTGATCTGTCTTTATTGTGGTTTAAAATAAAATTAAAAAAACAAAGTAACTATTTTCTTTGGCCAAACTTACGTTGTGCGCCAAAACACTTACAACTCCCGTCTGCTAAAATGAAATGATTAGGTTTAATGTTTAAAAGAATTTCCTACTAAACTGTATCAAACTCGGCATCTAAGTTTGCTAAATAATGGAGCTAAAATATTCATAAACATGAAAGTTTGCGGGATACCCAAGCTTTGGCCTAAAAATGCTTTTTTTATCCATAATTTATGAAGGGGGTGAAATTTAATTAAAATTTACATAGTGAAATTTAAAGTGATGTTACGCTTCCTAACTGATTCTTATTTAATCAGGTGCAACAAAGTCTATATAAAATGCCAACGTGGGATAAACTTTTGTATTAACTGGAACTGGCGTAATTATATACTCCCATATGCATTTGCATAGTTCATAAGGCTATTGTGAAATTAAAAGTGAGCAGATTTAAATCTAAAGCTACTAATTAAAAGTTATTTATTCAAAATTTATTCAAAACTTAATCTCACTTTATTTTATTTTCCTGCACTTTTGCAGCTTACCTTTTTAAATTATTTAATTTTTCCCATTTATAACAAAAAAAACGCATCATAAGCGGCATAAAAGTCAAGCTTGATTTAAAAAACTTTACATCCACTTTATTGCCTCTTAACTTTGACTTTACGTAAATAAAGTACCTACAGGTTATATTTCGTTTATTAACACTCCACTTAAAGAAACTACTTCTTGACAACTTTTATAGTTAAATTTTTTTAAACTAGCAAAGTAATTATTTGGATTTGCAATTAATTTAAGTTTTCTGTGAAACTTTTATTACCAGAAAAGCCGCTACACAATAATTCTTTTTATTTGTTTATTCATCCACAATGAATAAACAAATTATAATCGAGATTTAAAAATTCAAATTCACATATAAATTAAGATATATTCAAATTAGAAGAGAAAGTGCTCCCACAATAAACAAAAACCTCGACAAAAACAATACTGACGTCACTTCTCATTCAAAAATAAATCATAAGGAAATTTTATTACCCTCGTTATTTTTACAGACAAAATCAACTATTATTCATTGTTTAAACAAAGATAAAGTCATTAAAAGCATATTCTGAATAGGTACCTTGATGAAACATTAAACAAGAAATTGGAAACTTGAAGATGTAAACATATTAAATATTTTCTGGGCGTTGTTCAATGTTGAAACAATCACAAGGTTTTATTGTTCTCCAAACAATTCATTTTACGTATGTACCCGCGAGCTCGCACCTATTCTGAGTAAATTTAGTACAAAATATAGCCAGTATGTGTCACTGTTTCATGTTTGTGACATTATTTGCTAATATCTTAAGGCAAATTTAGTGTTACATGTATTTCATAAGCACACACAAATAACAAAGGTAACCCTTTTTGTTATTACAAAACAAAATTCCTATTTTTGAAGGTACAACCTTATTCAATATAAGGGTCCTTTTTTTAAAAAATGTTTGGCATCATTTGAAATTGTTTTGATGTGAAACTCTGAATTTATATTTTCCACGAAGCAAATGAAAAGAAAATTAAAAATTAAAGTCCTGCAGTTTGCACACATTTCATTGAATATTTAAACAAGATTGCTACTTTGTGTAAATTAAACATAAAGCAAAAGGATAACCTAAATCAAGAATTATTCCCCTACCATTCTCTACTGAGATTGCTATGATTTTTTAGTTATATTTTAATTTCTAGTAGTACCAATGTTTTCTTTGTATTTGTTGTTTAGCTTAATTATTTAAAAATAATTGGATCTCCTTAAAATCGTACAGTCAGGGGCTCAGTCTGTTGTAAAGTCGTCGTCCTCGTAATCATGAAAAAAGACCGCCACTTTTGTTCTTTAGTAAAGTAAGGCACCTTCGTTTGTCTTCCTACGCAAATCGTGACTTGCCATGAAATGAAAACAAAAGAAGTTCAAGTGGACGACGTGATGATACTTCTTTACGTTGAAGCTCATCTACACGCTATGATTTTTATAGGAAGAAACTTGAAAGACCATGAATAAAAACATTATTAATTTTATATTAGGCACTTTTTCCGCATTTAAGCTTGTGCTTGAGTTTGCATGAAATTGAGAAACGACATTAATAAAACAACGTATTGGAGTGACTGAAAAAACATAAAACGAAATTCAAAAATTCACTTACCTAATCCAAGAAAACTATAAAATAAAAAAAGTTTAATAAGTTAAAGAATCAGAATCCATTTGTTCTTTTACCAACCATCATTCCAGAAAAAATGTACCTAGGCCAACGAACTTTTGACGGCCACAATGAATAACAATTCACCCACAGAATAAACAAAAAAAAAACAGAAATAGGAAGCGAAGCATACAAAGTAATTCAAATAATTCGAATATTACGAATTCTAAATAAGGTGCACCCATCAGTTCACTGTAGAGTAATCTAAATAATAATTCCTATGATTATACTAGCCTCGTATGATTTGGTAGAAAAATCACGTAACCTTGCATCCTAGTAAGATGAAGTCATCATATTTCCATTTGTAATAATCGTAAATATCCTCGACATATCGCGTATAAATATCTAAATATTATTATTGCCATAGCATTTAGATACTTAGTGTTAAAAAATGTATAAGAATTATTAGCCAAGATCAAAAAGTACGTCAGGTATAATTCCTATAAAAAATACTAAATTAAGTTAGGGATTATTATTTTAAACACAAAATATATATCAAAAGTTTTGACTATTGAGCGCAGATCATAATTTTTTTGTAAAAACTTGTATTTCACGTCATGAATCCGATAATACCTTTGATTAGTCAATCTACTTGCAATGTCCATGGATAATTCTATCCATTCACATTAAAAAAAAACGGAGTAGGCGAGCCTTAAGGTGACAGTACACAAAATAGGAATTATTTATGTAAGTACTCACTGTTAAGAAGCCCTTTTAGGAATCATAGGATAAATTAGCACTTTTACAAAAATGTCTACAATTTTCTTTATAAATTATCACATCTCAAGCAAAAATTGCTTCGTTCTTCCAATTTTTACGCCTGTTTTATGTAACTGTCATATTATTTTTGCCATTTTTTAATTTTTAATGACAGTAAATTTGAAATGTAATGCCAACTTTGTGGAAAATTCAACTTTTCAAAGAAAAAGGTTCTAGTTTTATAGGTGACTCTTTTTAAACAGTGAATGGATAGTAGAAGCTCATAAAAATTGACCCTTTCTTAATATTTTCGTATATATTGCATCACAAAAGGCGGACCAAATGTTTTTAAGTTAGTAGCCGATGGACATACATGACTAAGAACTTTTGTCTCGACTTTTGTACCTCATCTCCTAGACTATTAGATCAATTTACTAATGACTAAATACCATAGAGGTTCAGTTTAGCATCGGAGTATTTAAAACTCGATTTAAATTAAGCTTGAGATGTACACATTTAGTCCGGTGCGTAAGGTTCAAAAAATAAGGGTAATCTGCATTTTGAGGTAGAAACTTGAAATTTGGAACATATGTTCCTTAGAATATTTAAAAAATATTTGGATATGGAACCCCCCCTGAGAAAGTCCCGGGAGCCCCCCAGGGGGGCCCTCTGTATTTGAAGCTTGTGGGATTTTTTTTTAAATAACTGTTTGTGATAAATGTTTAAAAATCAGATGGATAATTAATAATATGTTAGTCTTTAACTCCATATTTTTTTTTTTGAGAGAAAATCCCCACTGATGCCCCAAATTTTCATTTTTATGATTTTTGATTTTTTCTTAAAAAACTATTTTTAAATTCAAAGTTATACAATTTAAAGATTTTTATTACACATTTAGACAATTGACCCACCCAAAATATATGTTAACCCCCCCAAAATCCCCCTTTGCCAAAAATTTGACATTTTCATAATTTTTTTTGCCAACTGTGCAGGATAAATGTTTGACAATTAAATAAGAAATCACTATTGTTACTATTTTGAGAAAAGAAAATTTATTTTAAGACCCCCAATTGCTTTGCCCTCCCCCACTAACGCATTTTAATTTTTTCTTTGTTTTATTCTAGAATCATATACACTTTCACGACCCTATTTACAGATTTATATCTTTGACCCCCCAAAATATCTGTTAGCCCCCCAGTATCCCCCGTTACCGAAAATTTGACATTCTTATAATTTTTTTTTATAACTGCAGAATAAATGTTGAACAATCAAATAAAAAATCACTTAAATTATTATCTTTGGGAAAAAAATTATTGTAAGACCAAATTTCCAAATTTCAAATTTCATGTTTCTAATTCAAAATGCAGATTAATTTACCTTACGCACCGGACTAATTAGGCAAATGCTATATACACAACAAATGTGATTTATTAGCTTAATAGCAAACATTTCAAAAATTTTAAATTTTGTTACCCCGGACTATTAATTATACAGTGAGAGGCATAAGTCCCCCCCCCTGGCCTTAACTTTTGAACGGTTGGAGATATTGATTTCCAAAATTTTTTAGGTTAATTTACACAAAAAAAACTACCTTTTGACAAATTTGGATTATAAAAAAATAATATCCCCCAGATGGGGGAACTATAAACTTAGTTTTTTTTAATGCAAAGAGGGGTCAAATGACCCCTCATTTGAAAGGTATTTTTATTTCTAATACAATGGTTTTTACCAATTTAAGATATATTTATTATTTTTCTGGCTAGGAGCTACTCAATAAAAAGAATGATTTCCTTAATAAATGCAGCAGTGAAAAAATAAAACTATTTGAAATTAGGTAAGGGTGCATGTTTTTCTTTAATTAAAAAAAATATGAAATATTTTTTTCTTAAAATGTGTTATACCCTGTGTCCCAACATAAAATGCAACAAAACAAAACCTTATGCTTCTAAATAATTTTTTTATAATTTATTATATTTTTTAAAACTATTTTACTTTGTTTTTTTGAAAAAAAAATTTTTGGTAGGTTATTTTAAAACATTTGTTATAAAACATACTAACAAAACAAAATTATTAATATTTTTAAATAAAAAGAAAACATACACCCCTACTTACTTTGGAGTCACTTAAGTCTTTTATTGTTGCATTTATTATGTAAAACAGGATTTTTGTGCTTTATTTTAAAACGCACAGTACAATAAAACCACTGAATCAATTTAAAATTCGTAAACGTCATTGTCTTGGAAATAAAAATAGCTTTCAAATGAGGGGTCACTTGACCCCTCTTTACATTTGAAAAAATTAAGTTGATAGTCCCCCTATGTGGGGGTTATTATTTAAAAAAAACCAATTTCGTCAAAAGGTAGTTTTTTTAGTGCAAATTTGTCAAAATAAAATTTTAAATCAATATCTTAATCCGTTCAAAAGTTAAGGTGGGGGGGGGCGGACTTTTGCCTCGCACTGTATAAATTGTAAAATAAACAAGAAATAAGTAGAAGTCGAAACGCGTAGTAGTTACTCTTCACAGATAAGTAGCTCGAGTAGAATTCGGAATCGGTAGAAGTGTAATTTTATTAATCAAAGCTAAATCAATTTTTTATATAATTGCTACACATTCTATGGTACACTCTTCGCAAGAAAACTATTACAGGATATAGTCTCTTATAAAAAAAAATATATAAAAAAAATCTGCGAAGAGTGCAAACTATTAACAGAAAACACGAAGAATTTAGTTAACGAAGAGGATAAACGTCAGTTCTGAACTTTAAGATATTTGAGGTTATTTGTTCTGACAGCTGGCTTTGTTTCTTTGTTTGAAATATTTTTGGCATGGCCTTCTTGACCGACGCGGGTCGCTATTTGGACTTTGGAAGTTTTTTGCAACTGAAATCTTTTAGTTTTTGTTTTTTTTAACCTTACTGGCTAACTTTACAAAAAACAAACCAACATTTTTAATAAAAAATTAAATTTTCTTTAATTTTGTGACAAAGATTTTTTTTGTTAGTTGAATAATAACGGAGATAGGAGGTTTTTTTGTGGTGGGGGGGTAAGGGGGGGTTCTGACAAAAAAACCAACGAAAACTTTTTTGTAGAGAATTAAATTTCCTGTGTTTTATGTTGAATATTTTTTTTTGTAAATTTAATAATAATCGATTTACGATTTTTTTTTCACTTGGGGGACCGAAAAGGGAGCTTTATGGTACTTGGATTCTTGCCAAAAACAATAGGGTTCTTCCTCTTATAGGGATCGATTTTTCCTTAAAATTTGAATAGGATTGGAAGTTTGGTTCTTAAGATAGCGTGTTTACAAGAAACGTGACATCCCACAGACCGACCGACCGACCGACCGACTACCGCCGGACGGACAAAAAATGAAAATCTTAAAAAGTCATGAAACGCACGAATCTGCAAAAATTTTTGCTTTACGACTATGTTCTATTTATTTTACCATTAATTAATTTATGCACTGATTTTATAACTTTTAGTACATGGGATATTTTAAAATTGACATCTGCATGGTACAGTTGAATTCACATAAAAGTGGTACACTGTCAAAGTTGTGTCAAATTTGTTTAATTAAATTTGGCCTTAATTTTGCCATAATTTAATAATATTTTCGATGGTTGTTTCGTTGATTTGCCATTTTTTATGAATACTGTAAATAAATAACCAGAAATTAAGAAATAAATGCTTAATTTAATAAAACAAATTTGACACTTTTTGACAGTGTACCACCAGTGAATTTAACTTTTGTCTGAAATTCCTCAGGTTAATAAAATCAACTAAAATTTTTACAAAGAGGTGTTAGCTCTTGTCCTTTCAATGAGTTACAACCCCCTAACAAAGCCCCAAAGTATTTATTAATCTTTAAAAAAAAATAATACAAAAAAATGTAACAAAATTTTTAATACAAAGCAAACTATGCATTTAAGGCTTTCTCAATAAATTGAATGGAATTACATGGTGTTTAACATGATGATGTTCTCTCTTGCACCCAAAATAATGGTCCCATTACTTTAAAATTCCATTTAATTTATTGAGATGGCCTTAAACACATAGTTTGCTTTGTATTAAAAATTTTGTCATATTTTTATATATTATTTTTTTTAAAGATTAATAAATACTTTGGGGCTTTGTTAGGGAGTTGTAACTCATTGAAAGGACAAGAGCTAACACCTCTTTGTAAAAATTTTAGTTGGTTTTATTAACCTGAGGAATTACAGACATATCCAAATTCATTTTTGGAGCGCCTGTATACACGCAGTTTATAATTCACAACACCCTTTATTGCCGATTATGTATCTTAGGGGTTAAATTAAAACTCTGGTTGAAAAATTTTGGAAGAAATTTTCCTCGTTTTTGTATTTTAGCCGGTGTTAAAAGTATACCAACGTCATGCATAATTGACACTACTACGCAATAACAGTAGCTCGATGGAAAAGTGTGTATGAATTTTTTTGTAGGTAATTGTTCAATCTGCAATTTACATCCTACATTTTTTTTTGTCCGACCAATAGGAAGAGATTTATTTACCAAAAACTGTCCTCTTCGACCTTTGACCCTCTAAAATGGCATGACGCCGGCACGGGATCTTAGGGGACTTTTGATATGTTGTATATTATGGCAATATAGAGATAATGGTAAAAAAAAAAGTTAACAAATAATTTTTCGGCAGATGAAATCCTAAATCACTGGGTTAATAATCAAGAATCATAGAAGGGTTTGAAAATGCACTTAACTTAACAGAACTGCCAAATTTATAGAAATTGGACAGTACTCTTCTCAGAGATACAAAAGTTTTTTTTCATCTTGAGAAATGCCCCAACAGGGTACCATACGGTCATGCGCTAATTTAGGAGCACTTTTATCTGATGAAACTATTGACTCTACTTTAAAAAGTATAAAGTTCTATTAAAAGTTTTAAGGTCGTGTCTCGGTTCTATTTTTATTGTTTTTATTGCCAAATAAAATGAAAAATTTCCGAATATAAATCCCAACTTCATGAGAAACGCCTAATAACTTCCGTTTAGACAAACATAATAAAAAATGCAATATTTTCAATCTCCAGTACATCAAATTAATAATTGAAGAATCTGACACAGAACTGCAAAATCTGAATTCCAGGAAAAATACTCATTGTACTCTAGTGACACATTTCCTATTAGAATAATGGAATAGTACTACAGATGGATTCACTCATTAACAACATAATTACATCCAAATATGGAGTTCTACAATTATTTACGCATTTTTATCGATTTGTATTACATATTTTATCAGATTTTCTCTTTTTATGATTTGTGCCAAGTTTACCTAACCAGTATGTTTATTTGTGCAACCTTAAATTACCGTTGAGTTTTATGTAATGTTTATGCTAATAAAATTCTACATTTCGGTTTATTTTTTAAAATACATATTACGCATACTATGCAAAAATAAGATTCCATTGAAAAATTGTTCAAATCACTTTTACAAACTTCTTAAAAACCGATCTTCTCACACATTAAAAATAGGCACTGTAAAGATGAATTATGTACCAGAATAAAAATACTTTAAACGGTATTTTCTTTAATTGTTCATAATAATCCATGTTAACGATCGATGCATTTAAATTTATCCGAGAATTTATTACTCTGCAAAAATGCTGTAAATTTTGCTTGCCAGAATCATTATTGCATATTGCAAACAAAAACCAGCAATGTATTAATACTTCTATACAATTAAAACTGTGTCGAAATAACAAAATTAAAACTTCAGAAGAATTTCGGATTTGGTTGTGAATCAATCGTATTCTGAAATAAGGTTACAGAATTAAATCAGATTAACATAATCGATGCGTACTTTAAAACTTGTACATACGGAATACTACAGAAAAAGAAAAGAAAAACAGTAGCATTAAATTATTTGTATTGCCTGTAAACATCTTTAACAAATTTGGTTACAAAATTTCCTAAATAACACCTAATCGAATATTTAGCTTCATAAGCAACCACGAAATCTTGATAGCATGTTTCCTTTTTTTTCTCACTTATCCATGCTGCTGCACTTACATTTTTACCTAAAGGAGATGGCACATTATATGGGCGAAATGGCTCTATGGGGAATTTGCTGCAATTTTTATATGTTGTAGCTAATAAAATTTTAGTTCTGCTCCCATTATTTCAACCATATTGTATGATACGTTTTTTCTCCAGAAATTTTTGAAAAATTATTTGACTTTAAAATTGAACATTTTTCTGTGCATGACTTTTGTATTTAAACTTGTCATCTGTGATAATGTTCAATTTAAACAATTGCAAACGTCACTTTAACAATAAAAAACAAAGTGTCAACACGTGACAGATTTAGCACATTTTTAATGTATATTTGATAAAAGTAAAAAAGAACAATGTGCTTGTTACTCTGGTGAATACAACCAAGGCTTGGAAGACCACTGGACAATCGGCGGTTAAATACGACATTCTAAGACGTAAATAGCAGGGAATAGGTCACACTCAACGTAAACTAACGGAATGTAAATGCAGGCAAGAACTAAACTAGAACCCCCAAGAAACGCGATGAAGGGGCCAACCAAAAATAAACTGGAGGAAGTCCATACTCCAAGAAACGTCGCTATCGGGCAAGTCCTGTTACAATGTCAAAGTGCTGGATGATGGCAATAAGCTTTGTCCAGTGGTCTTCCAAGCCTTGGTTGTATTCACCAGAGTAACAAGCACATTGTTCTTTTTTATTTTTACCAAAAATACATTAAAAATGTGCTAAATCTGTCACGTGCTGACACTTTGTTTTTTATTGTTAAAGTGACGTTTGCAATTGTTTAAATTGAAACATTATCACAGATGACAACAACGAGATGGTCTTAAATGTTGTTAATGAATCCGTTCGCATTAGGAAAGCCGTCCACCAAATCGCGCTCAGTTCTTCCGCCAAAAAAACTTTTACCCAAAACCATGATTGTGCCATCGGTAACTATGGACTTCCTGTGCGGTTTAAAAACGACCTTTACTTCAATACAGTCTTCAAACACAAGTTTGTCTTGAATTTGATTGTAAACCAAACCCTGATTCGTCTGTGAATAACACAACACAATTATGGTTTTAGGTGAAATTTCTCTTGGCGGAACAACTGAGCGCGTTTTGTTGGTTAGCTTTCCTAATGCGAACGGATGCATTAACAACATTTTAGACCCTGTCCTTGTTCCATATATCCATAACATTGGACATGATTTTATTCAAACACATGATAACGACCGTCCCAATCTTGCCATGCCGGTTCGCGATTATCAAGCTAAAGAGAATATTGCAGTTATGAATTGGCCAGCTCAGTCACCAGATTTAAATTCGATAGAGCATGCTCAAAGAAAGGCTTACTTAACAAATTAAGCCATTTGGGGAAAGAGAGCAGCTTTCTTAGTACGTTTTAGAGCAGTGGAGCAAATTGGACCAAGAAATGGTTGACAAACGTATTCAAAGCATGCGAAGAAGATGCAAAGCCGTTATTACTAGCAAAAGGTGCCATACTAACTACTGAAATATCTCATTACTTTTTTTCTTGTTCACAACTGTTGTTTATTTTTTTTTTAAATTAGCTAAATTTTAAGCGGTGTTATCCCTGTTTATTTTTTCTCTATTGATTTAATTTTTTCGCTGAAAATGGTTGGTAATTATTCAGAGGCATTGCAAGAAAATGCTGCAATGGTAAAAACAACTAAACTTCAAATCACCAAATAAAAATTTAAGAAAAAGATGTTGTCCCTTAGATTGTTTTGATGTGTGTATATTCATTAGATAAAACGATTGGTGTTGGTTATTTTTTATAAATACACATGCAAAAATGTGTCCAATATTATGTGTCATTTGTATAAATGACTAATTTATTAGGTACAATATCCCTAAAAATAATTTAAAGAAAAAAAAATTACAATGCTTTTTCAGGTAGGTGGACAACATGGACAAATTATTGGACTAATTAAATTATTTATTTATTTTGCACCGAATACTTGCTTCTTAGGGGGTCACTATTTGTAAGACTTTCGTAAGACATTACATTTTTTTATTTGTTTCTCCCACGAGTTAAAACACTAGGTAAGAATGGCAATTATTTAAATAATAATAGGTAATAAACACATTTAGGTACCTAAAGGAATTCAATAACAAAATGAACAATAAATTTTAATAGGCAAATAGCTATCAATCATTAAAAATAAAACAATGAATATCATAGGGTGATTACGCCTAAAAAGCACATGATGAATCAAATAATAATTTTCCAATATATCATACGCGCTTAAATAAAACTAAAATAAATGAACTATAAATAAATTAAATACTAGATATGTACCAACCTTAATGAGTTGTGTTTACGAACAGCTGACAACGAATTTACCAGAGAAGAGTGCAGTAAAATCCAAAAATAAAAACAAAAACACCAATAACTGAAAGCGCACCCGCCGAATTAAGAACCGCAAAACAAAAATCACACAATCACAGTAAAACAACAAACAGAATCACAGAAAATACTGACAGATGGTCAAGTAAGCCAGGAGATGCCTGTTGCGTAAGTGCTCGGCAATGCTAATACAAACATAAACACATGTGCCGATATCGTTTTCTGGCGATACGAGAACGGGTTGATGAAGCAGCGATCGCTGAAAATACACTGACGGATCTCAGCAGGCTGGTCCTGCTGGCGCGCCGCGGTCTGAGATTTTAATCGACCATGGTTTGCAACGCGTTGCATCCACAGCGCATGTAAACGCTTGCGCTTCCTCTGTGCTTTGAGCCCTTTGGATTTTCCTTGTTGAGTTTTCCTTAGAGATGTCTGAAAAACAGTGAGTTTTCTTATGGTTTTCTGATAAGAAACAGAAACGTCTAAATTGTCTCTCTACAAAGTACAAAGTGATTGTCTTGAAAATGTATTTCCTTTGCTTCTTTTAATTTAATTAAGTAGGTACCTAACAAAATGAAACGCAGACCGCACGATGGAATTTTTTTTTATCTTCTGCTGAATTGTTGACTTCTCCAGAATAATTTTAATTTATTAAAATTTAAGGCCACTATAGTTAGTAAAAAAACATAGCTATTCTTACAAAAAATACACAACAACCAGATTTTTTATATGTGTTAGAACATCTCTTCGGGAAGCTAAATCCACAAAATGCACACTAATAAGAGTTTATAAGTAGTTATAAAAATTTTTTGCAAATCGTTTATTAAAGACATTTATTAACGTACTCCAAATCGTTGAATAATGACCCATTTTAATGCATGGATAGGAGAGTCCATAGTAACGCTCTTCTATGTTTAAAATTACTATCTGTTTCTACATTACAAAGGTTAAAGTAAGTAACAAAGACCAAAAGATATTTGTTGGAAAGAATGAGAAGCAGATCCTTTTACCACATTTTAAGGAAATAACATTAATTTTCTATTCACAATTAATAAAGCTTCGGTGACAGCTTGACTTCTTCTTCTTCAATTTTAATAAATTTGAATGACCGACGCATTGCTTTTGTTAGTTGGTGAAATAACTGTGTTATTTTATAATTTATTTAATAATGATCTACGATGTGCAAAAAAGCATTGTAACCAATTCGTATGTTAAATGGCGATTAATAAATTCACTTATTAACAAGCGAGCGATCAGCGAGAAAACCGCTCGATTATTAATCGCCTTTATTAACACACTTTCTGGTTAAATAACTATTAAATAAGTTTCTGCAAAAATGTTTTCTTTAAATAAGTTCCTTTGCCCCCTAAATGGCCCCCGAAAAGTAATATTCAATCATGTTGAATTAACACCAAATTTTGTAAAAAGATGCAAAATAAGGTTCTAAAGAATTTATACTTTATGTTTTTTCTTTTTAAATCCCATTTGGGAAAGGAATCCTTAAAGGGGTATAAAATTAAAAAAAAATTGTTTAAGTTTTTTAGGACCTTATTTTGCATCTGTTTACCAAGTTTGGTGTGAATCCAACATGATTCAAAATTTCCATTCAAGGGGTACTACAGTCAATCTGTCCTAAATAATGGGGGTACATCGACAAAATTCGTGGTAGGGCCGCCTTTTTTATATGATGTAACTGGATGTCTAAAGAGTAAAACCCCAAGTTGGCGTATATCATTAACTACCTACTGCAGAAACGGAGTTATGGCCCCCCAAAGGGCCCCCTTTAATTCATCACCGTGGAACTGCACCAAATTTTGCGAATAGATGTCAAATAAGGTTTTAAAAAAAAATTTATAAAAAAAAATCTCTAAAAAAATTCCTTCACCCCCTAAATAGCCCCCAAAGAGTAATAACCAAGCACGTTGGATTTACACCAAATTTAGCAGATCGATGCAAGATAAGATGCTTAAAAATATTTCCTTATAACTTTTTTTCTGGCGATAATTTTTTTTTCATAATAACTTGGGACCCCATATTATATAATGGCATACCATTCCTTATGATATCTCATACCAAGCCTTCAAAAAAAAATATTGTTTAAATTCTTAAAAATTTACATTTTTGGGCGAGGTTTTTTATTCTTAATTTTAAGGATTTTATACCTTGAGACTTTTAATATCACCATTAAACTGTTTGACCTACGATAGCTTGAATGGGGCTCTGGTCCAAGAAAAAGGCCGTCCACTTCAATTGTTGAGCAGTTTAGTTAATATCCATCCTAGAGCAAAACATCTCTAAGACTCTTAAATTTATGACTTTTTAAGTTTTCAAGCAACTTTTAATAAGGGGGCATTCAGGAAGTTTTTATTTAAAAAATTACACTAAATTAAGAATTAAATTATGAAATTTACGGAAGTTTATTGGTCCATTGGAAATTCACAAATAATTTTTTTAAATATCAATGCCAGATGGACTAATGAGGAGTCGTGATTTTCTTAAATTAATTTCTTATTTAGTTTTTTTTTTTAAATAAAAACTTCCTGAATGCACCATTAGTTGGTTGACATTTCTATATATTCAAATCCAGAAAAACTCCAGAAGTTTTGAAAATACTAATAAATTCCACGTCTATAAATTTAACCTATTTTTTTTATCCCAAGTTCAATACTTAAAGTTAAAGTAAACTTTACGTTAAAGACTGACTGGTTAAACAATTTCAATGAACAAAATTTTGTCAACAAAGAGTTAATTAAGATTTGAATACAAAAGATAAACGAATAGTATAGGTGATCTATAAAATCCGAGATGAAATCTTTCAAAACTTAGTTTTCAAAACAAATAATCCTTCATCTAATCGATGGTTTGATGGCTTTGCTACTAATCAACGCCAAAGGCAGCACTGAATCGCATTTATAATCTAAATTTCTGTTTGACTGCTTTTATAAGTTTTTAGTCATTTTGTAATAAAGAAGTTCATTTGCCGCATAACTTCTCCCAATAGGTAGATTATTAGGTTTGTTCTTTTTGTTAAATGATTAACTTCAACTACGTTATCTCTATCAATGAGTATCAGTAGATACTACAGTCTAATGAAACCAATAAAGGGCACCCTTATTCCCACGCAAAATTTTTATTACTATATAGCCACAAAACTAGAAAAAAAAATAATATCAATAAAGGACATTATTATTTCCACGAAAAGTTTTTATTATATCTAAATACTAAAAAAGTAAAATTTAGCCTCAAAAAAATCTCAATCATGAATGGCTGTAAATGACTTATTAAGAAACAACCTTGATTTTGTCAATGTGCTTGTGTGTTTAAGTAACAACTATCAATAACAGTTTATCGGAAAATCGAAATTTTAGAAAGGGAAAAAACCCTACCGTTTTTGAAAGCAATTAAAAAATAAATGAGACAAAGGCATGGTATTAAAACAATACGATTTTGAGTGCATTAACAGTATCATTAATAAACGATGTGCAAAAAACGACACAACGACGTAGTAAAATTAATAATTAAAAGTTTTTTTGTTTTAACCCAAAACAAATTTTACCTTTTTTTTTGTTAATAAATAATGTATAAATGCATTTTTCTTTTTATGCATTGCATTAGATCCGCAAAAAGTATTGCATAAAATGTTTACTTTTGTGAAAACTTAACCCCAATCAAAATATTGCAATATGTATTTACGAGCATATTTATTTGCGTATCCTTTTGAGCATTATTTACAAAAAAGACAACCTGTTAATAAAAAGTGTATTGATTCGTATTAAATTAATAAATAATATACATGAGCAGCATCTGTTAAATTAACTTCTGTTATGCCTGTTACCCCATCCACGTCTGTGAGTATCCTTATGTTCGTCCAGTGCCCTCATACGTGCTATATTTTCATCATCATCGTTATCGATTCTATTTTCAAGTTCTTCTGCTTCTCTATCTTCATTGTTAACGGGAACACCTTGCAGAGACGCTTCTTGGAGACTTAAGGTACCAGTTTTCTTTTTATTTGGGTCGGGAAAAATACCATCCCTACAAGAAAATTATTGCTCAAAGAATAATAAAGCAAATATTACAATTAATTTTGAATACGTACCAAGTAGAAGATCACCAACAACCAAAACTAATTATTCGAAAAAACAGTGTAGGCCAAGATAGATAGATTTTTACTTTGCAAAAAATAAACAGTAACCAATAATATGTATTATAACATCTATTGAGAAAAATAAATATAAATTTACAAAATGTACACTTAAAAGCCCTCTTTTATTAGCAACATTAGATTATGATAAAATCAAGAATTATTTCTCTTAAAAAAATTCTTAGCCCCCGAAAGAGGAATATTCAATCATGCTGGATTTACACCAAACTTGATTGATTGATTATTTTGTTGATCGAATATTACTCTTCGGGGGCCATTTAGGGAAAGATGGGATTTTTTCAGAAAAATAATTTTTGCAGAAACCATTTTAAACACTTTAAATACTTTTTAAATGGAAATTATTAATTTACAAGGTGCTATTTCTGCATGAAATCAATTGATACAATTAGAAATGTTAAAAATCTCAAAGTATGCTAAAAATTAAAGTATTCCAAACTGGATTTCGTATTAAAATATTTATTTAAAACTCTGACATTTGGGTTAAAATTTAACATTTTTTTATATAGAATAGGCACTAATGGGTACGTCATACCATAAGTAATATTACGTAATAATTGCGCCATTACGCGTATTTGATGTACACATTTTTAAAGTTTCCTACCCCATGTTTAGCACCTATTTGTAAAATTTGGTACAGATTTATTGTTATCTAATGTTGCAAAATAAATGGAGCTATTTGGGTGGCTTCCGTGCCAATCTTAAACTTTTATTAGTGTGCATTTTGTGAATTTAGCTTTCTGAATAGATGTTCTAATAACATAAATATGGCTGTTGATTTTTCTAAGAATTGTTATGTTTTTTACTAACTATCTTGGTCTAGTGGTTAAAACCACTAGGAAAATGTCCACAAGTTTTCGCACCCAATATAAATTACCACCTTGTCCGAAAAATTCGAAATAAAATGTGCAGAAAGCCACAAGGAATTTTAACAACTGTTTTGATTTAAAAAATAAATGTTTTAGAATAGGAGGTTATTTGAGAAAATTGTTTGTTCTTGCTTCTCTTTTTACAAGGCCAAACCACAAAATATAAAATCTCAACTTACCTAACTCGCTTATCATAAAATTCCTCCACGGTCATCGTAGGAAGTCCTGGGTAACCAGCCCCATAAACAGCCTTTTGAACCGCATCTCGAGTTATAATAACCGGTTTTAAGGGTGCTGGCGGCAAACGCTTCTCCGTCTTATCATCTTTTTTCACTCTGGCTGCATGCTCCAGGATCGGCTTTTCCATCTCAATACTGTTTATTTCATCCACAGCCTCGTAAATAAACAACTTAATCATGCTCATGTAGTAGTTACGTTTAAGTTCTTCATCCGCGTGTTCGTTATCCATGCTGCTCTTTAGTTGTTCAAGCTTCGTTTTCAGCTCTTTTTGCTCCCTAAACCTCTGTATCTTGTTTGAGCGTGTGTTTACTGCTTGAGCCAACAATTCAAACTCAGTTTTGTCCCTAGATTCATTGGCACTGCCTTCCGTATCTTGAAACTTGTAGTTGCTTAACTTATAATCGTTACATCGCTTTAGAAAGTCTTTAAAATAGATTTCGGCAACATCAACTATGTCTTTGCGTTCTCCTGTTGTCAACTTGAGACTTAACGAGCCCAAAAAAGCCGGTAAAAGTAAGTATTGCAGATCAGATGTCGGCATCTCTTCTATTGATTCATTCGTGCTGAAAACTCCAGCGATGGACACTAATCTCGTCACATTTTCAAAGATCTTTATTGTTTTTTTTACGTTGCTCTAAAAAAACACCACTAATTAACATAAAAAGTTGTAAAAACAGAGGGAAATGGATGTATTAACGCACCTGAACGTTGAAACTGTTTGTGGGTTCATCACTCCGTCCTAAGTTGTTGTATAAATCAAGACCCTCTTTGAACAAGTCTGCAATTCCTTTTTCATCCTCACTATCTGTTTTTGCAGTTTTGGATTCTGACGATGCTGTTTCAAATGATGCCATTTATTATTTATTTTGTTAATAAATATTTCGTTTATGCGATCAAAATTTTTTAAAATGACACAACTTGTCAAATATTAAGCAAGGCTGCCAACATTATTATTACACCACATTGCTTTGTATTGCATTGGGAGTTTTTCACAGATGTAAAATAAAAGATCTCTAATTCTTGTTTCTAAAGGCGTGTCAAATTGAACCCCGCGCAGATTGAAATGCGCATGAGTATAAACCCGTTTGTTTAAAAACAACCAATAAGAAATGATCACCGTCGTAGAAGATCGTCATGACTCGGAGAAACCACCAATGAACGCAAATCTTTTTGATTGCACTGCCAACGCGCATGTGCATGAACCCGTTCGTGTCATCTTTAATTTGGCACGATTTGCTTTCGCGCATCCTATAGCATTAATATTCTATATATTTCTATGGAGTTTTTCTATTTTTCTTTACCTTTTTTGAGCGCAAATAAATTTAAAAGCATTATAAACAATGTATTATTAAATTATTGTGCCCTTTATTAAATAAAAACGAATAAAACGACGAGTGCCTTTTTTCCAAGTATGTTTTGTGTCCGGTTGCAGGTTTGCCAACAAAACAAATTTTAACTAAATCTGACAGTTCGCCAAAATGGCAGGTTCTTTAATGCGATTTTCTAATTTAACTAAACAAAATTATGGTATGTTTTTGTTACATAGTTTTTAAATAACTGAAAATAGTTAATTTGCATGATTGTGAAAACATAAGAATTATTCCACTTAATAAGTTCTTTGGCAAGAACTCATTATAAATACAAAAGTGTTGTACGAAGTTATATAATTTTTTAAATTTTGTCTTGTTTACAGGTTTGTTGGCATCTGTAGTAAATAATGGACAAGTTGCTTTATTTTCGACCCCTCCTGGAACACCTCCACCACAAACAAAGACCAAATTTGGTCCCTTAGCTGATGAAGACCGTGTTTTTACAAACTTGTACGGTAAACATGACTGGAGGTTAAAGGGGGCTATTAAGCGTGGGGATTGGTACAAAACTAAAGAAATCTTATTAAAGGGGTCTGACTGGATTATCAGTAAGTTTTGTTATTATCTTCCCTTGCAGTCTCGCTTGCAGTGTTCTTTAAGAAAATCAATTTTTAGATGAAGTTAAAGTATCTGGTTTGCGTGGTAGAGGAGGTGCTGGATTTCCTTCAGGAATGAAGTGGTCCTTCATGAACAAGCCTGGAGATGGCCGTCCTAAATATCTTGTAGTAAACGCTGATGAAGGAGAGCCAGGAACTTGCAAGGATAGAGAAATTATGAGGCATGACCCCCATAAGTTGGTTGAAGGTTGTTTAATTGCGGGGCGCGCCATGGGGGCTAAAGCTGCTTATATTTACATTAGGGGAGAGTTTTACAATGAAGCTTCGAACATGCAAGTGGCAATTGCAGAGGTAAAAACAGTTTTGCTGAAGAAACATTTTCTAAGAGAGTATTTTAGTATAATAATATTTGTTTTATAAGGCCTACCAAGCAGGCATGTTGGGAAAGAATGCTTGCGGTTCAGGATACGATTTTGATGTTTTTATGCATCGTGGAGCAGGGGCCTACATTTGCGGTGAAGAAACAGCTCTTATTGAATCAATTGAAGGCAAACAAGGAAAGCCAAGGCTGAAGCCTCCATTCCCAGCCGATGTAGGTGTTTTTGGATGTCCCACCACTGTAACCAACGTAGAGACAGTAGCTGTGGCCCCCGTAAGTAAACGCTAATTAAAAACATTACCAATTTATAATATTTAATTGTTTTTAAGGCTATTTGCAGAAGAGGTGGAGCGTGGTTTGCATCCTTCGGCAGGACACGTAATTCTGGGACCAAACTTTTTAACATTTCTGGACATGTTAACACGCCTTGTACCGTTGAGGAAGAAATGAGTATTCCTTTGAAAGAACTAATTGAACGACATGCTGGTGGGGTTACGGGAGGTTGGGACAATTTGCTCTGTATTATCCCAGGAGGTTCTTCGACACCGCTTATTCCTAAAAAGTAAAATATTTCTCCTTCTTCTAAAAATGATATTTTAAATTTGTAAAAAAGCAATGCTAATTGTGTTGTCTCTTTTTTTAGCGTATGTGATGATGTTCTAATGGACTTTGATGGTTTAGTAGCAGCCCAAACAAGTTTAGGAACTGCTGCAATTATTGTTATGAATAAACAAACTGATGTTGTTAGAGCAATTGCCCGACTTATCATGTTCTACAAACACGAATCTTGTGGGCAATGTACACCTTGCAGAGAAGGTATACAAAATTATTATTTTGCATTAAAAAAGCTTTTTAACCTATTTTTTTAATGAGCCATTAATCTAATTAATGTTAACATTCTATTTTTAGGTATTAATTGGATGAATCAAATAATGTACCGCTTCGTTGATGGAAATGCCAAACCTGATGAAATTGATATGTTATGGGAACTCAGTAAGCAAATCGAAGGCCATACAATTTGCGCTTTGGGTGATGGTGCTGCTTGGCCAGTTCAGGGTCTTATCAGACATTTCAGACCTGAACTTGAGGAAAGAATGAGAAAATTCCATGATAAAGAAGAGAAAAAATCAGCTTATTGTTAAACAACTAACAAGGTATTCATGTTTAATTCACTCACATATAATTGTTTTTATAAAGGAATTAATTATTTTTATTATTTACTATGATAATTTATTTTTAGAAAAACAGAGACTAGGACAACCCTTCTCTTATATTGTAATGTCAGAAAAGTGTACATAAGTTTAACTGTTCTTTGATGTAAATAAATAAACAGTTCCACAAAAGAACCTACAGGTTTTAAATATTTGCCATTTTATGAAAGTTAAGGCTAGAGATTCAAATTCACAGTATCGAATATCTGTACTCCTAGTATAAGTAAAACACACTTTTACAGTGTCTATACGCTAAGTAAGTATCTCATTTTATCGATGTGCGCGCCACCTACGTGACTATCGATAGTTCCGCATCGCACACTTGACTACGCGTTGACGTAAGGTTGTCAAAACTAAAATTTCAAACTTTTAAACTGAAAAATGTCTGATAACATAAATGTTACAATAATAAGAAATTTTCAGAGTGTGAATCTGTGAATGTTCCCAAGGATTTCCATTTTTACTGAAAATAACCACAGTAGTACGTCGAAGTAAATAAGAATTTTGTAATTAACATAAAGAAAAACATATCATATACTTACAGTGTTCGTCCCTCAGCATTATTTATCCATTTATGTCGCCGATCTTTTTCCCAGGGCTTTTTTGGGTAGTAGTAAAATGCAATATTTTTACCACAGCCCCGAGATTTGCAATCTGGAAGGCAACAATTGCGACAACATTTTCTTTTTTGCGACATTTTATTTAAATTTTAAATAAATGACATTTGAACGACAGAAGTTTATCATATTTTTGACGTTCCAAAGCCAGAGTCTACGTCAAATTTTGTGGATTGCACGTTATAAGTTAACTCCGTTGAGCTCTCGTCAATTCTGCAAGATAGCACATCTACATAAGGGCCCCATCGAACATAAAACTAAATATAGTTTTAAAAACTAAAAAAATAGGGCTACAAACATATTATGCTTTCATTTAAATCGGTTATTCCTTTGTGTCGAAAATCTGTCAAAAATCATTAGAATGTTTATGTTTTTTATCAGGTTTTTGACACAAGAAATAAATAACCGATTTAAATGAAACCATGATACGTTTATAACCCTATTTTTTTGTTTTTAAAACTACATTTAATTTTAATATGGGCCTTTCCCGTCGTCGTCATCTTTGCGGTCGTTATACTTGGGAAACTGAATGACCACCAACATTACAATGACTCGAGTCAATCTGACGCATAACTGACGTTTCCCAAGTATAACGACCACGAGGCTGGTCGACAACGGGAAAGGTCCATACAATGGAGTGCTATTTAGTAGAATTGACGGGAACTCAATGGAGATTATTCTAGGAGCACAGATCTTCGAAACTGTGAATTTGAATCTATAGCCTTAAGGACTCTAAAATAAAATGTATGTGATACAAAAACTCCCAATCATTCATGTAAAAAATAAGTAGTGTTGTGAGAAGGTTTTTTTACTGGTTTTTTTACCGGTTTTTTTACCGATCAAAAATGATTTTGACCGGTTAATTATGCTAAAAATGATTCTAAGGCTAAAATAATGCTAAGAAGAAGAAGAAATGGCTGTCGACTGTCAATTTTTGATTCGTTTTAAGGGGGGTTCTGTGAGTTATACTTTTATTTGTTTAAAAAACTAAAATAAAAATAATAAAAAAATCGACAATGAGAAATTAAGTTATTGAAATAAATTTGCGAAGTTTATCTTAGTTATATGTATATGTAATTACCAACGCAGACAAATGTATAGCAACATTTTCATTTTTTAAGGTTTTTTACAGATTATGGTAAATGTGGACAAAAAAATTACAAGTATTTGGTCATTTCAGAATCCCCTACGCAAAATACATCCATTTTTGAAATAAAAAAATAAATCATTTTTGACCGGATTTTTTACCGGCAAAAAAACCGGTCAATTATGCTAACTACGTTTTTGACCAGTAAATTAACATCACTAAAAATAAGTAAAGGTGTTCCTTGTGCCGATAAAGAAAATGCCTTTTGACTAGGTTTTTTAGCACCAAATTAGTGGATAATTTAATTTTCAAATCAACAAGAAATGATATTGATTATTCTGTTGAAATGTCTTAGCCATTTCAGCAAACACAGCTTTTTTCGGAATAATTATCATTAGTTACTTTATTAATTAGTTTTTAAAATTGCTTGCAGCTCATATTTTATGCTACTCTCAACAAAGTAGCGACAAAAATACAATTTATGTTGCATAATTGGACTTGCGTCAGGATCGAGTAGATTTACATTACATCAATAATTACAGATTGAGCAATGACTAAGTTTCAAGGGCACATTTGTACCTTTTATTTTTACCCTTTGTAAAAACTTTTATTGCTAAAATATTTTTTTTTTGTGCAATAACAATTTGTGTTTTTTGTAGTTTCACGGACTCTATCTAACTCGCTTATCACGCAATTCTGATTTTTATCATTCTGAATGAAAACGCAAACTTAAATTCCAAAAAAGATAGACATTCCCACGAATTTATTTTTGGGGCACATTGTTAAGTGGGTGGGTATGTTTGAACGTAATTCCTATAGGAATTGTGATTTCTCTAGATCTTCGTTTTTCTCTTTTATAAATACAGAATGTTTTAAAATAAACGCAACATCTGTATGATACGTTGTTGGGATCCTCAAAAACTTGTAAAAAAATCTATCTTATATAAACTTTTAGATATGTATAAGGCCCACCACAACAGCAAATTTAAACTTACATTTAAATTTACTTTTTAAGTGGTAAAAAAACATTTTTGCAATCAGTAATAATAGTACGAGTGCTTTATGAATTTTCGATTATAAAATGAACGAGTGCTTGTTGCACAGTAATGTCCCGCAAAAGTAAGGGTTGTCTAATTATTTACCAAGTGCGAAGCACGAGCTGAATAATTAAAAAAAAACACCCTTACTTTTGAGTTTTGAGGAACATTGAGTAGTAACAAGCACATAAGTCCTTTTAATTTATCAAGAGCACGAGAGCTATTCGACACGATTATTTAATTTATTTATCCAACAATAAAAATAAAACTAAAAAATATCTTTATTGAGTTAAACTCAAAAGGCCATTGACCGAGGTCCTTCAGCCAAAAACACTGAGTACGAATAATCAAACGAACAATTTTTGACGAAATTAACAAAAAATAATAATTTTGACTTCTATTTAGATATTTTATTTTGCTGTCAGTGCTTTCCAACGGTATATTTCAACTCAGGTTGTTGCCAACGGGTGATTTCCAGTATAATTTGCAGTAAAATGTTTCAAATTTTTGCATAAACCTCTAATTTGACATATAAATGAAATAATCAATTTAATTTTACAGAAACTCCATGAAATAAAGCTGACAACAATGTATATAAAATCTGATGCAAAAAGATGTGATCAAAAATCAACTATGGGTTTTAAAATGCACTTTTCTTTACAGTGTTGCCAAATTTATCGAATTTTATTCATATTTTCCTCAGAAATAAGAAACATTGTTTTTCTTTAATTTTAAACCGTATTCGTGTCTCAATCTTCTCGCATAATAGTTATTTAACCAGTAAGGGTGTTAATAAAGACGATTAATAAACGAGCAGTTTTAACAAGCGAGCGACCAGCGAGCTTGTTAATAAGTAAGTTTATTAATCGCCATTTAACATACAAACTGGTTACAATGCTCTTTCGCACTTCGCACATTATTATTAAATAAATTATAAAAAAAAACAGGTATGCTACCAACTGGCACAAACAATGCTTCAGCCATTCAACATTATTAAAGTTGAAGAAGAAGAAGAACAAATATCGAACTTTTGTTAATTCTGATTATAAAATAAATTTTATTTACTTAAATGTGGTAAAAGAGCCTGCTTCTCATTCAATACAACGGTAAATATTGAATTTCTTTTGGTTTTTGTTGCTTAAACCGTAATTAAAGCTAATTTAACATTTGTAATGTAGGAACATAGATAGTAACTTAGAGCATAGTAACGCGTTGCTATGGTCGTCGTCGCTATGCATTAATAGGGGTCAATAATTAACGATTTGGAGTGCGTTAATGAGTGTCTTTAATAAACGAAGTGCGAAAAAATGTATTTTTTTACTCTCGATCCTAACCACATCTGTATTGAATATACATATTCTTTCAATAGTTTCAATAAAATAATAAGTCTGGAAAAAGGGTAACTTTTGAATAAAGTTATTTTCAAATATAAATACTTAAGCCTACCAATAGGTAATGCATTTCAATTAATTTTGAATGTCTCTATTTCCAACAACAAACCGATTTAAACTTTAATTACTATATCAAGTTTCTAGTATTTCATTTGCCTTCTCGGGGTAATTTGGAATAGGAGTAGTGTATTTAAATTTGAAGAAATTAAAATTTTTTTTTTAATTTTGTTATTTTGTAATATAAAGCAAAAATGTACTTACCTCTATTTTAGATATGTGAATATTATACATAGTATAGGAGCGATTAACATATAAATCCACATCATTAACGTTGTCATGATTTTTTGATATTACATAATATTTAATATTAGTATTCTTAATCCAACAAAATGGCAGGCCAAACAGGGAGCGTTTTTTTTTTAAGGTAAAAACATCATAAGTGGGATCGTTTTCTTCGTACAACAAAATTGATTCTTGCACCTTCGAGCTTCAAATGACAGAAAACCCTGTAATAAAAATTTCTTATTTTACGCATGAATGTCCTACAGATTACACAAAATTAAAATTTTCCCTTCATAAATGTCTGGCAGTGTTAAGGCTCATATTTGCAAATATTATTTTATTTCTTCAAAAAAAATATCCCACAATATGATTTAAAAAAAAAACGCTACCTGTTAGTTTTTTTTAAATGCGATTTAATAGTTGAACTTTGTTCTTGCAAATATAAAAATAATATTTGAATGTTGACTATTAATTGGTGATTATCGCAGACTTAAATATAGGTAGTCTGTGTTATTGCAGACTGTATTTATTTTAGGAGTATCATAAGTAGGTACTTAAAAAAATAAAACAAACAAATATATAAATAATGATTTATTATGGACAACAGGCGACCAACGATTCTCAATCAATAACGAAATTGCCAAGCTATGTACAAACCTACATAGGCTTACCCTAATTACATATAAGTTAGGAAACAAAATAACATTTTATTTACAGATAGGTATTCAGTTCCGCAATATACATATCGATGGTCACAGTATTTTGACCGAGATCACATTACAAACATTTTATACCCTTTAAGCATCACGATAAAATCAAATTTATAATTATTACATAGGTTGTATTATTTACATATAGTTTAAAGTTTTTAAAATTGCAACATTGATATTCATTAGTCATTACACCATAATCACTTCAGTATTATTACTTGCACTATTTAAATTTTACACTCTAAATTGCCAAATCAAGTTAATAGCATTTTTTTTTACTCATTGATATTGTTTGGAATAGCCAAATTAGTTTTTGATAGCCGTTGAGGCATTCGTTTCGTTACAAATTACTTAGCGATTTTGTAAATAATAATCGAACTAAAAAATTAATGATCAGTCTTAAAAAATCACTACAATATCGTGATGCCGTTTTAACCATTCAGTCCCTCCCCAAAACTTAACAAATGAGAAAATAAGGAGATGATTACCAGAGTTTTTATAAAAAGAAAAAATAAAACAATCAATAAATAAATAAAACGTCAAATGAAAACTCTGGTTATAATGAACCCGCTAGGGTTAAATAAAAATTAAAAACAAAATAGGTTTTGCAACATGATATTTTTGTCGATATGAACGTTTTCCATTAAAAAATGTTAGAATCGGGAAATAAAATTACGTGATCGTAAAACGCTTATCCGAACTTTAACATAAACTTTTATAATTTTAACGACTTATTCGTTCGTTCGATTTAATACTTTGGTTGCATTGTACAAAATTTTTGAATTTTAATTAAATTAGCCTTAAAGTAGCATGTTTAAAACTGTAAACAAAGTTAACATTATTAATAAAATGGCATGAAATCTTAGAAACTAAAAAACACAGCACAATATTTGCACAGTTCCCTTGGATAATCTTTAAAAAGGCTCTTAAATTATTAACGTTACATCTTATCAGTGAATTTGCAAAGAAAATTAAAAAAGAAACACAGGAAATTGAGAACAACAGAGGATAACATAATTTCGTTACTTAACAAAATAGAATATGACGTGAATCAGAAGCTGGATATTTCTTGTTTGATAGGATAAACTTTTTAATCCATAAAAGTAAAGCTCGTAGATTCTACCTTTTTTATCATACAAATAAAATGATGCAGCAGTAAAACATTTGGCAACACTAAGAGCCTTTTCTACGCAACTTAAATAAATTATTCGTAACTTGGTGACTACATTTTGTTTATCCAAAGATCGATAAATGGGGAATTGCAATTATAATAAATTTTTAGTGTTAGTCGTCATAGAGACTACATTCAGGGACTAATTGATCACACGTTCTGGCTGTCCAATCTCTGTCCTCTTTACATAACCATGGGTGAAACATTATGTCATCGGACGCTATTCTCTCACTTGGATCTCTTCGTAACAAGGACCTTATTAAACACCGGGCTCTGGACGAGAGGCACTCTGGAATTACGAAATGGCCTCTTGTGATTTTGGCGAATAAGGAGGCGTGTTCTGAGTCATTGAATGGATATCTGAAACAATAAAGATTATTTTTAGTATAAGGTAAAACATTCATAAGAAAAAGGCAATAAAAATGAGTATGATATACAGTTTTAGATTTTTTTAACCGATAATAGGTAATGGTAAAATAGTTGCAAATAAAAAAAAACGATAATTGTAGGGTACAGTTAAATTACCAGCTTTTTAATCATGATGAACATGAATTCCCTCAAACTTTAATTAAAATAGTTTTTTAGCAATCTCAAGCCTAAATTAATAATATCAATTTGATCAATTTGAGGTATTATTTCAAACATGCTTACATTGCCCTTTTAATGTCCACTCCCAAAGAACTTTTACAAACAACTTAGAATTTAAATCAACGCCCAACGTAGCGTAAAAATAAATTTTGTGTTGGCACACAGGAACAAATTGTTTTTAACATAACTGTTGTAGATTTTTTTGCAAAAAAGTTAGTACATTTTCATGCCGAGGTAAGGGATTTTGCTATTTTATTAAACACCAAGCTTAATTACGCTTTCAGGATGTAAATGAGGCTTTAAGCTCATCAAAGATATAAAAATCATTTAATATTCTAGACACGATACAACATTCGCGCCATTTATATTCTAAAAGCAAATACGCTTTTTAAAATAGCAGATTTATATTGTAAATAAATGCACAAAATTGTTTTTTAGTTTTAATTAAAATAAAATTCAATTAAGTACTAAACGTTTGCATAGTGAAAAAAGTTTGTTGCTCTTTTTATCCAATTTAAATTTTTCGTTTAATTTAAAACCAGGATAATTTGATTTACAACTTGAATTGTCTGGCTATTCTCATTACCCAGTTTCTTTGTTTTCTTGCCGAGCGTCATATGGACTGTCTGCCAGGAGAAATATAAACTTAGGTAAATATTAAAATAGGGTTATTTGTTAAAGAAAGGGAGGAATCTTAAATGCTCACCTGTGCTTTTATGACATATGGTTCAACCGTTACGGTTCATAGGGTGGGAAATAAAATAAGACTCTTGTGGTGAGTTTCTTAACGAACTTATTTTAAGATCCTTATTTTGAATTAATTACCATTTTACCCTACAGACAATTAGTATCATAATGCAGGTGTTGCAAGTAGCAGAAAGTCCTTGAAAAGCCTTTTGAAAAAAGTTATTCGGATTACACAGACACTAGACAGTGTTTCTAAAAGCCAAAGAGATATCAAAGTTTTAAAGATAAAAATATTACGCGTTATAAAGTTTCTTTGAAGTTTTTGAAATACGGCTGCGATAGTTCGCTTAGCAAAGCAAAAGAAAAAATTAATTCAAAGCCTCTGCAGAGATTTGAATTTATGAATTTGAATATTAAAAAGGGGAAATAATAAATTGACCTTACCAAATTGGGTGTTTAAAATGAGTGCATTTGAAAAGCGTATTTACTAATGGTTTTTCTTGCCTCTTGGTGAATACTTTGAAATACTTTATTCATACCACTTTTTAACAAAAGAGTCAGAACTCTCGTCGAATAAAATCTCCTTAAAGTTTACAAGAAGCTGTAACTATCAGGACAAAAGATTTAAGGTGAACTAGAAACATGCCTGAATTTTAAACTTTTGACTAAAGTAGTTCCTTAAATATTCCGTGTTTGTTGTTCCATATAATATTAATTTATACGTTGTCAACGCCTTAAAATACTTTAGCATTTAAATGTAGAGGGATGCAAATTAATTAAAAGAAGTTTGTGTATCTACACTTTTAAATTGTGTGTTTTTCCAAAAAGATGGACAGTAGATAAAATATTTTATTCACCAAAATGGCAAATCCATATTTAGTCAAATCTTATGTTTCTGAAGGACCTTATAAATTGTAGAATTATGCGGTATTAGAATTATGGAAACAAAATGCAAATATAATATATGTATAAATCTTTTAAATGGACTGCTAAAACAAAAGATGAGAAATATGCATTTTATACAGTTTCCTGCAATTAAGAGCAGAAAGTTGGCATGGAAAAATGTACCAACTTTAAAAGACAAGAGCATGCTTAATTTTGGCGTTTCTGCTTAAAAGAGTGTAAAAAGTTCTTTTTTATATTTGCGTTCTATAATGTGCACATTATGAAACCCAAAATTTTGTTTTTTAAAGTTTCTGAATTGCTTCATTATTAAACCCAAAATTTTATTTTATTGGTTGGCTTTCCTGATGCAAAAAGATGAATTCTTTTCTTGCAAGGTACTTTTTATTTACAAATTTTACTATTATAATCAATTGGAGCACATAATTTTTTTGTAGAGGGAATAACTAGAAGAATTGGAGAAACGATATCAATGGTTACATTTTCTCAAAAACGTCTATTTATTCGGTATTAAATGAGTAAAGTTTACAAATGTCATTATTCAATATGTCTAACTTTAATTTATTTTATACTTCAAAATGTCAATGTTATGCTATAAGGTTGGTCATAAAAACAAAATTTCATCTTAAGTTTTTAATTCAAACTAAAAATGCATTTTTATGAATTAAATGATGCAAATATAAAAAATAGTATAAAAAACTCGTTTTATAAGGCGTTTTTTATCACTTGTCCATTGGAAAACTCGCCGCTGCGCGGCTCTTTTTCCAATCTTGGACGCGTGCTAAAAAACGTTCCTTATAAAACTCTATGTTTTAATATACTATTATTTTGTTGTTTGCATTTAAATTTTCTACATTCACTCAAAAAATTATTGAATCGCATAATGTAGGTAAAACATAACATGAAAAAGATCTAAAATCTGAATTTTTTAAATCTAAAAATTGTTTTTCTTTGTTATTTGAATTTAAATATTCCCAGACTTTGCAATTAAAGATAACAAAATTTACATGACATATTTTGAAAAAACAGAGGATGACGCGATTTTTTGTTGTTCCAAGGCAGGTAAAAAAATTCTAAAAACAAATTTAAAGAATTAATGCTAATTTAAACACAAACATAATAAACAGCATAAAATTCCTACAATTAAAATGAATTGGGTTTTTTGAATAAAAAAAAACTTAGTGTATTTAATTACAGCTTATTGTTGAATATGTGACTAGAAGAAATTAAAAATTAAACTAAGTTTAAGTTCAAGGTAGTACCTGTCACGTAGAACAAGTTAGATTTACAGAGTGGAACTATTTGAACATAATAGGCAGGTTTTAAAAAAATCAGTAGCGATACTTATGGAAATATCAACGAAGCATAAAGCGTTCTGCATTCCTATTTTCATTGCCTTAATGTCTTTATTATTAAATGCATGCCTAGTTCTTTTTGAAGCCATTTACCTTTCAAATTAAATTAATAATCCAATTCACAAATTGAAAAATAAATTACATTCCTTAGCTCTGTGCGAGACGGTAAGTATAATTTTAAATTAAATAAGGAAATGTAAAACTTTTAAATAAATAAAACTAAAAGAAACAGGTCTAGCAAAATTAAATTGTTCTGTAGACAGAAAAGAAGCAGTGATCGTACCAAATAAAAGAAAAGCAGAGAATGCATTGACAAGCTTTATTACTTCTTGGGTTTTTTTGAGTTGCATAAATGTTTGTTTTATACTAAAGCTTTAATTTTAATTCTACTCGCAAAAACATAGGTAAAAAAACCATCATTTTATCCTCCGTCAGCTTTAGACTTGGACGCATTTAATTATTATTACATAAAAAAGAATCCAAAGAAATTTAATGCGTCCAACGTTCCACCTGTCCAATTAAGCAAGTCGAAAAATCCAAACGATGTTCACGATAAACCCTTATTCAATCTGCACCTGCCCATAAAAAAACTTAGACAAAAAGAGCAGGTAGAAATGTATCCCAGTTCTCGTTTTGCAATGCGTATTTTTAAACATAGTACTACGGCTCGTACTATGGCTTTAAAAAGAAGACGTCTTTCCGGCGTCTAGATCCAAATATATCGTGGCCTAAGCCCAAAACAAACCAAACCAAATTGCGCTGTAACTTTGCAACACATTTGAATAACAATGCCAGATAATGGACTAATAATACGAATTATTTTTAACTTTTAAACCACTTTTCGTTTTTGCGATAATAACAAAAGACGATAGTGGTTATTTGGCGAGCAACATACGGTGTACGTATGATCGAGCAAGCTTTGATCACGCACAGGCACCTGTTTTGTTGATGTTCTTTTGTTTTGATCCCTCATCAGCAGCAGACTACTGCGATAGGATGGGGGCTAAGCAGGTGAAGCACTTGAGCAATCCTTCATTTATCTCATAAATAAGTACCTATAAATAGTTGATTTCATTGGGAAGGGTGGCATCGGACGGCAGGTGATTTCAAGTTACTAGGCCAACACAACAACAAGCTGCTGGGCATTTTTATGAAAGGTATCGGACCTTTATCAAACTTTTACAACACAACCCTCGCATTATTGGGATATCACGGAAAAAAACACGACAAGTGTAATAAAATGGTTCTTAAGCACTTTTGGTAATAATTTAGTGAGGTTCTGTAAAACGCTGCCTTTTTCTTAAAGTTCAAAAAACCAATTTGGCTGATTCTGATACCTATATTTTAAACCACAAGCTTTTAAAACATATCAAAGGATACAAAAATTAATTAAAATCAAGTTTTTTGTGTGTCTTTAGATCTTTAATAATTAATGATGGCTTAATTACCTTTAAGTGCTTCCGTCTTAAGTGCATTACAAAATGCAAAATTTTTACCAACTATCTAATTTCTGCAATTTACCACAAAATCCCAGGAGAATTTTGACTGCATGCCCTGAGCACAATTTTGCATAAAAAGCGACCATTTTAATTAATCTTGGCAAACAGTTTTCCAACTATTTAAGCTAACATAACTTCCAACAAGCAAAAAGCGCAGAAATGTATTTAGTTATAAAAGCTTTAAGAAATGAAATGTACAAACCAAGTACAACATAGTATGAGTAAAGTCAATTTATATTTAAATGCGATGGTGAGCTAATTAAACAAATTCAAAATTTACCTTCCAACAAGCATGGTGTATAAAATCACTCCAAGGGACCACATATCGGCTGCCTTTCCGGAATACGTTGCTCCTGCTTTAAGGATTTCAGGACTAACATAAGCAGGACATCCTCGTTTGTCGTGGAGCCAATCACTTTCAGGTTCTTCTAACACAACTGCATCTTCTAAGGATTCCAGTTTCAACTCCGTTCTGTAATAAAACACAAAAAGGTTATTTACTTCCTTGCATATTAAATAACGTTTAGTTTGGGATTTTAGCTATTGGAGGCACTCTGGATGTCAATTTAGTTATGCAATTATTAATAAAAAGTATGAACTTCCGTTCGATGAACTCAAGGTAATTGAAAACCGGGAGAAAGCATCAAATTTTGTAATATAAATTGAATAGAAAGTGTCATTTCTTAATCATAATTTGTAAAGAAATTGCGTATCACTCAATTATAAAAGAAATACTTGAAGCTTCATAATTGAAACATAAAGCTCGAACAAAAGGAATTAGAAAACCCGCTTTGTTAATAATATAAATCCTTTTAAAAAAATTGTAGGTAGGTAAGAGGAGATTGTTGAAATCAAAAATCAACTTTAATAAACGAGAATCAATTTTTCATGGCTACGTTTAGCGAAGTGATATTATAATTAATTTAATGCTATTTTATGAACTTGTTTCATGTTTGGCATATTTTTTACTGTAATCGAATGCCCCACCTATACCTAGGTGTGGTTAAATGACCTCAGATATTATGTTTAAATAACTGTGCAATTCTGCTCATACAAATACACCCGAATAAAATGCCAATTTATCGAGGATTTTATCTAGCCAAATTATGTTGCGAAACTAGTTTGAACCTCTAGTTATTTCTATCATATTAATTTCATGTTTGTTTTTATTACTTCTATGTGCTCCTTTTGCAAATGCCGTATACATTTTACATCAAATTTGTGCTGTTTTTGGCGACTTTAACCTGATCTGACCTTCGATTTGATTTTTCATTGATGATTTTTTAAATCACTTAAAAAAGGCGGTAATTACTTTATTTTTGTAAAAACAAAACCAATAAAAAAAGCCAAATAAATATTAGAAATTACTTAAAGCATGCAGGGGATAGATTAACAAACTTTTTGTTGAATTTAAATTGTAAATGACAATCCACATTTTTTAGTGAAATTCAATCCGAATTTCAAACTAAAGTGGTTGAATTATTGATGAGTTGACCTAAACATTTGGTTGTTCAATCATGGTTTAAATGGGCATTAAACTTATTTATCGTTGTGTTTCTAACTACATATTTATCAGAACTTGATAACAGCGCCATTATTGTGGTAGGTTGTTGCCTGCTAGTTCTTTTATTTGTATTATATCACGGAAAATAAGCATAAACACAAACAAGATACTGTTACAAAAATGTTTTAGATAAAATACGAAAACAAAACCAAATACAACAAAAGCTACTGAAAGTATAAAAGCAAAGCTCACTGCGAAATGTGACAGAGATATTCTTTTCTTGGGATTAATTACTAATTAACCAAACAAAAAGCTCCCTTCTTTCTAAATAACATGAAAAATGATCTTTTTCAAGCATTATTAAAATTAAAAAAAGTAAAGTAATTAAAATTAAGAAAAATGCAAGGAAGCATAAAGCACCAGGTTATTTACCTTGTATTTATTCTAATGCATGGATTAATTAAAGTATGCTTGTTCATATCCGGGAAATAGCGTGTGTATAATCTTGTACATTAAAATTTTAAATCAAACTTTAATTAAAAGAATCACATGGGAATTTACCATCATAAAAATAACATTAAAATGGGAGCATACGCGAGAACTGTGGATTATGACTAAAGTTAGAAAAAGCGCATTTTTTTAGTCCTGCTAAAAAAAACAACCTGATACCATGTGAAGTCTCTTATGAGATTATAAAAACAATGTTAATTCAATTAGACCAAAAGAAATAGAGCAACAATCTTGACAACAACCTCAATTAAAAGCCTAACATGAAAAGTAAAGTTCAAAGAACTTGGCACAAAATGGTTATATCCGCAGTGATCACCGGTAAAAGTTATGAATAGATAGAGTAGTAGACCGCAATAATACCACGGCGGTCAAAGAAAGCTGCCTACCTCCACTATTGCAATGTTGATGGTGCAATGCAAAAAGAAATGTGTGAAATGGTGTTCTTATCCTATTCTAATAGGTAGACATCAGAAAGTTAGGTTCGTTGACATTCTAATGCAATCAAGAAGCAACACTTGTACCACTTCTCTATACGTTACATGACTTACTTTCCGGGTTCCGGGGCCAATGCCTCCATCCTATTAAAATAATTTTTTTTAATGTCAAATAATTGGCCCTAACCTATTAAGATTTTCACAAATTAAATAAATTACTTACACTACACAAAAAGTTCATTTATTCCATTAAAACTTCTACCTTGCAATAAACATTTTACAAAAGTAAAAAGGTTGAGATGATTTAATAAAAAAAATCGTCAGCAGCCTTTAAAAAAACAATATTTGGGCCAGAAAAAATCCCTTTGTTAAAAATTATTCTTGCTTGTATGTTTAACTTTCTGGTTAGGTGCAAATGGAATAAAGTCAATATGAATTATAAAACTTTGGAATCAAAATGCAAATAAAGAATTAAAACCGCCTGAAATTTAGCAGCGGGAAATTCATTTTTGTATCGTTTGGTAACATAAAAGGTAATTGTGTTGACTTGCGTTTGATATTTTGCGGCATAAAAGTTTTATGCAACCTAAAAGCCGAAAGTAGGAACTAAACAAAATAAACATTTTAACTGATAGTACGAACAGTAGATAAAGGAAAACATAGTTGCCATACTCATCCGATGTTAATTGCATTTTGGCAAAGTTGGGTCATAAAGGGAGTTCATCAAAATGTAATTAAAACGACCACTAATCAGTAGGTACGATACCTAATGCTATTCCGTTTATGAGTGTTTTGGTTGGATTATTTGATTATTATTTATGATAAATGTAGATAATAAGCTTTGATCTGCACAATATGTTGCCATGATTATAAATTGTTCACTTAGGGCCCACAGTTTATGGTGTTGATAAAGGAGAGTTTCCAATAGCTTTAGGTACATTAAAATTTCCTATGTAAGCATCTTAAGGACATACGTGTTATAAACGATTAAAGTTAAACAAAGATGTGTTGAAGTTAAGGACATTATTGGAGTACTTGTACTTTTACATAACTCAAAACAAACCTTTTGCAGTAAACAAAAAGTCAGAACTTAACAATCCTTAATTTATGTAACTTGTAATATTTTAAAACATAAAAGAAGTAAGATAAAAACCATTAAATTCAGTGTTCTTAAATGTTTAAAATTTTATCTATGTACCAGAAAAGTTTCAGTAATTCTTCTAAATGGCCAAAATGCTGTTAAAAGTTTTTGTGAGTAATTTCTTCTCTTGAAATCATATTTTTAAAATGAGCTTTTGTATACGTCGTTTGTGTATGAATTAAATATTTACTCATTTACTTTTCTGCCACAAAAGCTGTGAATAGAAATGGAATGTGCCATACATTTTTTTTAGCAAACATTTAGTTATTTTAATAAAACTTTCTAGTTAATGAAAGCGTTATTAATTTTAAAATGAGATTTCCTTCTTCCTTTTCCTCGACGATTTAATTCCAAAAGTATTTCGTTAAACGCTGCAGTAAATTTTTCTGCAGATATGATCTTTACAGGTCTGGAGTCAACATTAGAGAAGGTAGGTAATTAATAAAATTAAAGAGTAATTTGTAAAACATTGTTAAGTGGCGATAAACATTTTATACGGAATAGTGCGCTTACAAACAATTTCGGAACCTCTTAGGAAACTTAAAACAGTACTTTGAGTTACTTACGTAATTGACAATTATGATTATTGCATTAGGTATTATCATATGCCGCTGAATGCAATAGTTAACGGTTAACGGTAAAGGTGTGTTTCCCCGCTTTTTAGCTTAGTTGCAACGTTTTCTTTCTATGGGTGTGTTTATTGACTTTGGAGATCAATTACAATCTATGCTGTTCTCTTTTTATAGACACAAGCATAATAATACCTGTTACAATCATTTTACCTACCCGCACACCCACATTTTAGATACTATAAGGTAGGTTACCTAGAACAATTTATACAATTTCTTCAGCTTCAAGGGCCGCATAACATATAACACTACAATTGCGAGGTATGTAGTAATCAATTGCTATTTATTTGCAATTAATTGTGATTAATGCGTTGGTATTTCACAGGTGCCAATCCGTGGAAGGACAACATATTTGATTTCAAAACTCTAATAATTGCCCTCCTTTAGGACAGACATTATTTTTGTCATATTGAGAAACGTTTGCCCATTTACGATGCTAATTGCGGCTTATTGCATCCACGAATTTTCTTAAAAATACAAGAACCTACAGGTGCGCTACAGACATTTCAGCATGATTTTGGCGCCCAACTTTTTAACTCAAATTCTAACACCCAAAAATGACACTTTCACGTGACGCATTTTGTAGTGCTGCTAATTAGGTAGTCCAGTTCGATAAAGATTAAACTAATAAAGATTAATTAAAATGTTTACATAATTTTACCCAAAAACATCTAGAAGCTTATCACAAGTTTGCATATACATGTAGAATACCTACACCTAAGAGGTTTATGAATTAACATGAATAAAATTATCGGTTGAAGCACTTATCTAGCGAAAATGGAGTAAATGAAATTTGGCCTTTGCTCTGCTTGTTCAGTGGTTTTGTTGGATAAACGGTATTTCTGCATGATAAATTTCTCAACAAACAGGATGTTTCTATCATTTTTTTTTATCATCTTAAAGAAGATTGCTAAAATGCTTTTCTAGGTATTTAAAAAAAAAAAAAATATTTTATTTAAGTAATACCAAATTTTATGTCTGGAGTCACAAAAATATGTAGCCAATATTCGTATCTATAAAGACAAAAAAGCAGATATTTAAAACAAATCAACAAAATACAAAGATACTTTGTAAGAAGACTATAATGGAATCAGTATCACCAAATGCAATATCCTTTGTAAAGCCATTTATTACAGTGATTTTCATGGTAACGTTGACCTTGGATATTTACAATTCAGGATAATACCAACAAACGACGACGTGTAGGAGATACAAGTGAAACGAGGCGGAACATGCATGCACCACGTCTGAATATATCTGTCTACTTCCTGACTATTCTCATAATAATCGTAATCGACATGGAGGCATAGAGGTACACACTTTGTTACTTAGTTATACAAGTAACTTCCGAGCTAGGTCATTAACTAGCGTGGCGCCTAATCTCTACTTAATTGTTCGTAGGAATCGTAGGATTGCTAGGAAGTAGAAATTCTAGTAAGGCACAATATGAAGCTGGATAATGGCCCTTTTGATCTTGAGTATTGTTTAGGATAAGGGCGTCATTATATTGTCACAAGAAATATGGAAATGTTACGTAATAAAACATAATGACGCTGCACTTTGGTTGCCAAACTTCTTGCCTTTAGAAACTCCAAATTATTGGGATAATTACTGAAATTTGGACAAATTGGATCACAAAAAGCAATAAAAAACACATTAAATGCTTCGGATGAAAATACCTTTACACAAAATTGCATAGAAATGCTAAGCATATTATTATCTCAAATCGATTTGTTAATTACTGGAAGACTGGCTTACATTAGTAGTTAATTACCGAACGAAGGAATGTAAACGGCAATTGTTACAAGTCACTCGACTAACATCCAACAAAAACAACGTACTTTCTTATATGTTTTGCGAAAGTTGTATAATCTTAGATAAGTAATGTAAAAGCTACTTTGTTATTTACCAAAAGATTAAAAGCGATCTTGGCTTTCATAAATCATAGATACAATGTTTTCAAATAAAAATGCATGAAATAGGTCGTACCTACATCAGCATTGTGTTTTCGCTGTAATAAGAAAACGCTGTACCTATAAAATTATTCCAAACATGTCTATATTGGGAAGCATCTCATATGAGACTTTTCAGAAGTAATAGATGTGATGATATCATAAAATAAATGGAGTGTTCTTTGGAATTTGGAATCTGTCCTGATCTCTGTGCCAAGAAAAGTCATAGACTCCTAGAAGATGTTAGTGCATTGCATGAACTGGAGATGATCCGACGACGTCACCAAAGCTTCCACCTCCGCCTATGCACTATACTATAATGATATTTGCGAACACGCCGATATAGTCCGGTGCGTAAGGTTCTAAAAATAAGGGAAATCTGCATTTTGAGGTAGAAACATAAAATTTGGAACATATGTTCCTTAGAATATTTAAAAAATATTTGGATATGGAACCCCCCTGAGAAAGTCCCAGGAGCCCCCCAGGGGGACCCTCTTTATTTGAGATTTGTAGAATTTTTTTTTAAATAACTGTTTATGATAAATGTTTAAAAATCAGATGGATGATTAATAATATGTTAGTCTTTAACTCCATATTTTTTTTTTGGGAAAAAATCCCCACTGGTGCCCCAAATTTTCATTTTTATGATTTTTGATTATTTCTTAAAAAACTATTTTTAAATTAAAAATTATACAATTTAAAGATTCTTTTTACACATTTAGACAATTGTCCCACCCAAAATATATGTTAACCTCCCCAAAATCCCCCTTTGCCAAAAATTTTACATTTTCATAATTTTTTTTTCCAACTGTACAGGATAAATGTTGGACAATTAAATAAAAAATCATTATTATTACTATTTTGAGAAAAGAAAATTCATTTTAAGACCCCCAACTGCTTCCCCCCCCACTAACGCATTTTAATTTTTTCTTTATTATTGTTTTATTTTAGAATCATATACACTTTCACGACTCCATTTACAGATTTATATCCTTGACCCCCCAAAATATCTGTTAGCCCCCCAAAATCCCCCCTTTGCCAAAAATTTGACATATTTATAATTTTTTTAATAACTGTGCAGGATAAATGTTGGATAACCCAATAAAAAATCACAAAAGTTATTATCTTTGGGAAACAAATTATTGTAAGACCCCCAAATGCTTCCCTCTCCCCATTAACAAAATGTAACAGATATTTTGGGGGGTAAAGGATATAAATCTGTAAATAGGATCGTGAAAGTGTATATAATTCTAAATCAAAACAATATTAAAGAAAAAATTAAAATGTCATAATGAAGGGGGGGGTGGGGCCCATTTGGGGGTCTTACAATAATTTTTTTCCCAAAGATAATAATTTTAGTGATTTTTTATTGGATTGTCCAACACTTATCCTGCACAGTTATAAAAAAAATTATAAATTTGTCAAATTTTTGGCAAAGGGGGATTTTGGGGGTGTTAACATATATTTTGGGTGGGTCAATTGTCTAAATGTGTAAAAAGAATCTTTAAATTGTGTAATTTTGAATTTAAAAATAGTTTTTTAAGAAATAATCAAAAATCATAAAAATGAAAATTTGGGGCACCAGTGGGGATTTTTTCCCAAAAAAAAATATGGAGTTAAAGACTAACATATTATTAATCATCCATCTGATTTTTAAACATTTATCATAAACAGTTATTTAAAAAAAAATTCTACAAATCTCAAATAAAGAGGGCCCCCCTGGGAGGCTCCAGGGACTTTCTCAGGGCGGTTCCATATCCAAATATTTTTTAAATATTCTAAGGAACATATGTTCTAAATTTCATGTTTCTACCTCAAAATGCAGATTAATTTCCCTTACGCACCGGACTAATATATACTGCCGTTAGAGTCAGTGAAATGCGGAAGTAGTGAATGCACTACCAACAGCCAACAGGCTTGACTGCACAATTGCATTGCAATGCCACTACCGACTGGGCGCTGGCAGACATCACTTGCTTCGCTATAGCGGATTATTGAAAACGCAAGGCTGAATACCTTTTCTAAAGAGTCCGGCTTATAGGTACCTAGGTTATTATCCTAGAAAACTGCTTAGATTATTTGTTACCTACTACCTAGGGACACTACAGAAACCAGAGTGGAATTTAGCGATGGAAAAAGCGGTGGAACTTTTTGATTTATATATTGACGTTGGTCCTTTTTGTATTGCAGAAAATTGTAGGATACAATTTATAAAAACATAAGCTCTTTGAGGTACTTTTATGTAAGTTAATTTCTTCAGGCAGTGTAATTATAATAATTTTAGAAAGGCTATATTAAAGACATTATTTTAAATCATCTGGGAGCATTTCCCAAGACTGTTTTTTTTTTTCAGGGAAGGATGCAACTCCAACTTTTAATATCCATAGTGAAAAGTAAATAGTGTCTCTTAGCGTCGTTTACTTCCGCTTTACAACATTTTCATTATCTTTATCCATTATCTTGCCATCATGGGGTCGGTGCTATCTTCTCTTTTTTTATTTTTATCCTCTTAATGATAGTCGTTTATTATTATATTTTATGGGATGTCCTTATAGGGAAATGTACAACTTGGAAAGAATTTAAGTATTATCGATCATTTTGTAAAATATTGTTGCTCATGTAAGAGTGTTTCATTGGAGAAGATGTTTTAAGATTTAAAACAAAACAAGATAAAGGATCCGTGGTTAACGTTGGTTAAATAATACATAATTGAAGAGCACTCAAAGTAATATAACTTCGTACTGAAAAAAAAACTTTTGATCTTATCTAAAACAATGCATAATTGATATTAATCAATAAGAAGTGCCAGTAGCAAAATGTAATTTTCTTTTGATTTGAAACGAAAGGAAGTTAATTGATTCTCCATGGGGATACTTAGCTCAAGACTCGCTCTACTAATCCCGGTTACAGACAGCATTACTTTAACTCTGACAGTAGCTGTTGGAAAGTATCACCATATCGTCCCAGTCTACCAACTTGGATGAACTGATTGAATTACTTTATTATTGACATCATGGCGCGATGCCATTAGGGAGCGCAGACTACTGATAGTGCAAAGTATAACATGTTTTAAGGAAACGACCTCGTAACGTCGAGCAGACTTCATAATAACCAAAGGATAGGTTCTTTTCGTTATATTGCTAAAAGAGCAAAATCATCTCGACGTGATAAATTATCGAATGAAGAGCACGTTGATGAAGAGGTTAAAGACATTAAATTGACATTTAAAAAAACCCTTTTTGGGTAAAAAATGACAAATAAATGAAAGAAATTTACTGGACAGGTTGAACAAAATTAGATAAAGTTTAAATACTCTTTTGTCCAGGGGGAGACAAATAAAACAGACATTTACTCAATAATTTGGACGTCCTTTGACTTGACAAAAACCCTTCCCTAAGATTAATTTAATAATCAATATTCTGTAGCTAGGTAGCTGTTCCTCTTTTCTGGTCGAAATATGTTTTTTGAGATTCAACAAACTCCACGAACCTTTGAATATGAAAAGAGAGTTGGTATATCTTCCCGGGATGTTATTGTATTGTAGCAAACTTGGCTCGAGCTTATCAAAATAAGCTGCATCCATACCTCTACCATCTCGAACAAATTGAAAAGTGGCCAGATACTCCTGAATACAACTTTGGACGCTAGTCGAATCCAATAGACGAAGTGCGGAAGAAGCAAAAACTATAATTTCTTTCAGAGAAAAGTGATTGCTTTTTAAACTTATTACGTTTTTGCTCTAGGAAACTAAATTGATCTTGTGGGAATCTAGTTAAGTGCCCAATTTAATCTAGCTTGTTGGGAAACATTTTAAATTAGGTGGATAGCAACTGGATTAAAAAGTGTTGCTATAAAATATAATGAATAGGCTATAAAAAGTATTGCTTCAACATGTGGTCATCATTGGTCATAAGTTACACTTTTTGTTTCCAAACGCTAACGGGATTTTGTTATCATTTTTCTTTGAACACCATTTAGCACTAAAACCAAAGTTGTAAAGCATTATTTAAAATAAGAAGTTTTTAAAGTAAAAGGACTAATGTAAACATTGATTGCCTACATTTTAAGATTCTGAAAACTCTTAGTGGTTCACGAAGGAAAATTTGTCTTTTTGCGAAACATAACAAACGTGAGATAAGGGACGATTATGTGCTATTTAAATAAGTCGTTCGCTGTTAGCGATTAAACTGCGTTAAAAGCAAATTTCTAAACGATAATTGCATAATTGCAGGATAAAACCGAGAGAAATTCTATAGTAACGATTTTGCAAGTTTCTTAAGACTTTTTCCCTGTTACGCCCAATTTGACTCTCGTTAGGAACAGAACAATTCTGCCATTTCTAATTTCTCTAGCTAATAAATAATTGCATAACAAAGTTACGTGATTATTAGAGTAAGCAAGTACTTTGCTTCGGCGAAATTTGCATCAATATACAGGTGCAACCAAGTAAGTGACTCCTGAAAGTCCATTGCACTATTACGGAAGAGTTTCTTCTTTTCTTCTAGTTCTGCATCATTTTACCCAGAAATATCGGTCAAATGTTGTTTGCTTATTAGTTTTGCACGCCGCCTGTTATGCAAAAACATGTAACACACATCTATACGTGATCATAACTAAAATGTTAAGTTAATTGTATACACTGTGCAGCATCATTCTTCTATCTTTATGGCATGTTTGTTGAACAATTACGAATTTAATTTTGAAACACTATCTTGAATATTAGCAAACAATTCTTGGTAAATAATTCACTTGTAGAGAAAAAGATTGCATAAATTGCGCGAAACTGAGGCTTATCAAAAAAGTTCATGTTTATGTGAAATTCTCATTCATACATCAGCGTAGAAAACAAAAACTAATAATTAATTTGCAATATAAAGTAATGTTGGTATAAAAAAGAAAACTGAAGCAAAGAAATCAACGAAGCTTGACAAAATGAATTTAAAAACAATTTGTCCTTTTTGAAGACATAATTTTAAAACGGTGTCACCTTTTAAATTACATTTTTCGTTTTTATTTTTTGTGTTTGAGATTCTGTTACCGTCTTGATATCAAAATTAATATACAGAGCCCTTCTTTTGTTTAAAAACCTACATTTGTGTAGAAAATTCGGCACTCGGCACAAAAAAAATAAAGTAAATTTCGATGCAAAACATTTTCCTGATTAAAGTTTTGTTTTTAAACAAAGATAAAATTAAAGGGTAAGATGCATTTTAGAAAAATTTGTTAAAAAATATTTCGTTTGTTTCTTAACAAATGAACGGAAATTTCTTTTTGATGTTTTAGTAGAGTTTATTGCCTTTAAAAGGTAATTAATTATTCTCTTAAAAAATCATCCAAGAACTCACAATAGGGCAGGAGTCAAAAGAAAAATAAGATAGCTTCCTGTATCCAATTATTTTTTTTTAATTGTCAATGAAAGATTTATAAATATCGCTCGAACAATACCTGCCGTTTTTAATTGCAACAATGCGGATAAAGTTTCATTGTTAAAAAGTATTTCTTTACATCATTAATCTAAAGCTCGTTATTTGACGTTGTTAAAATGATCCGAAATCTCAAGTTTAAAGCAAGGCGAATAAGAAGTAAGAAAGAACCGCAAACAACCTTTAAAGTGTGAACATTTTATCTATAAAAGAAGGCCAAGAATACAAAATGCAACTAAGTTCTCACGCAACTAGGTTAAGGACCAAGCAAGGTTTTTCATTGAAAAGTAGCTGCACGTATTCTCGACTAGCGGAACTACTCGTTGAGTGAGTCAGAAAAGGATGCAATGCTGCTTAAGCCGGCGTTTTTAAATACTAATTGTACACGTATTGGTACATTTAATGTATTGCATCAAATAAGCTTCATGTCCTAAATTACTTTGTATTGATATTTTACCGAATATACCGCTGCTGCTGTCAACCAAATTGAATGGGTTGCCTTTGCAATTGAAGGTCTTGAACCTTGAACCAATTTTTTGCAAACGACTCATCATACCAGTGCATTATTTCATGGGTAGATACCCATCAGGGTTATTATAAAACTGATTTTATATAAAGAGATACCTCTCCATCCACGTGCGCGTTAGTCTATAAAAAGTCATGGTAATTATTATTTGAAAGACTTGCGACACAGAATCAACAATATAAATATTTGACGAGCCTGTTTTTCTCAATTTTTGTTTTTGTATACTTACAAACAATTAAATGAATAAATTTTGATTTCAAATGTACCAACATGTAGTTTTTTGCCATTTCTCTGTAAAGGTTTAGCTGTAAAATGAAATGAAAATATATGATTCTACCAAACATATAACTATTTGCTTCTGTGTTAATCAAAGAATATTTACAATAAATAATTTTTTTCTACATAAAATTGCGCGAACATATTGCTTCATATCTAATATAAAAGAATTCATTGTATTTTTTATGTTTTCCTAATGGTTTTTATGTTTTAAAAATTAAAACTACCAACAAACTTCAATAGCCATGTCAAAAATTAATGTTGCTTTGTCTATGTTATTTATTATTTATGTAGAAAACCCATTAAAATTAAATCTGGCATCCTTCTGCCACCATGTCATAATTAGATTATATGCTTATAAGTTTTTTTTTTGGAAAAACACTAAGGGATAAAATGAACCCTGTCTCGACTGGTCTAATTATCCACATGTTTCCTGTAACAAATGATTCAAATCACGAAAACGATAATATCAAAAACCCCTATTAAAGAATACGTCCATGGATCATTCGATACTATCTATTATACGCTACGCATCTGCTCTCGTTTCTCGAGGCCTTTCTACCTGCCAAAACAAAGAACGAAAAGAAAGTTCAGGTTTTGTTACTGGCATGCAAGGTAGACTCTCTTTCAAATGCAACGTGAATTATATTTTTTTCCCTTTTTGCATTTAATTGCAAACATCTGCTTTGCACGCGACTGAACATATGCCGATTACTTTTTTCACGCAAGTACAATATGTTTGAAATTGGAAATATTTTGCCGAAATGTGATATCTAGGGACTTAGAAAGCCGACATTCGATACTATACATTCATCCTTTAAATTAGCTAATTTTTGAGTCATTAGCGTTTTACTGCACAAGTTGCGTTTTTCTTGTTAAAAAATTGTATTCGAATTAAATGCAGATTTAACAAGCATATGGTTGCACAGTGACTTCGACATCTTTTGCCATACCCAATATTGGTACATAATTGTAAACTTTAGTACAATTTAATACCTAACTTTTGGTGATGCAATGCATGTTCATGAGCAAATAACAAAATATAACTAAAATAATTATTGCTTTACTTGGTTAATAATGCAATTAAGTTAGTACATTAGATACCTTAATGATTTAACTGTTTATTAATTTGGATACATAATGGCGACATCTAACTTCACAACATACAGTTTGGTAGATTTACATCCTTCATTAAGCCCGTGAGATTTAAAACGCACTATTTTTGGGGTAAAAGAAAAGATAAAAAATGGTTTTAGTTAACTTTGTAAGCAAAATCAAAAAGCATACAAACGGTTTTTAAATCACGAACCAACAAATAAATTTCAAATGCAAATTTGCTGATTATCTGATAATTTATCATGGTTAGTATAACAATTTGCGATTAACATGTTATATAACAAAAAGCAGCTAATCCTTTCAACAAATAACATAAAGATAAATAATAAAATAAAAGGTACCTGTTTGTGAAAATTTACAGCCTACTCAGGTTTGAAGGATTGGTGGTATAAAGCTTGTTACAAATGAAGTTGTAATTTTAAATGGATGACATAAATATCAATGTCCTAGGCAGTAGTAAATGTGTGGGATAAAATAATAGTGTTTAGTGTAGAAATACAACACCATAAATTTACATAGCTTTATTAAGAGAGATGTAAATTTGCAATTTTAATAAATTAGATCAAGGTTCGTATTATGTCTCATCATAAATGGAACTTGTTACTCCTTTAGTTGCAATGTAGAGCAATAAGGGAGTCATCAAATACAGGAGGACTATACCAACTAACAAAATCAAGAATGTCATTTCGGAAAAACCACGAGAGAAAACATATCCGAGCAACGTTTTTTACGAGCAGTGTAAACGTAATTGAATAAATAGTAAAGAAATATTTTATATTAAAGTATTTACTACTGCCTTGTCTACAGTTTTATTGAAACAAGCATAAAAAATAATGATTTTCCTACAATAATAAAGAAAAATAAGAAAAGGATAGTTTTGGGATGATATTACCCATTTTCACCTGTTCATTTGCTGTTTTCAATATCGATATGTTCGAAACAGTAACTACTTTTATTTTTCTAATAAAAACATTTCGAAATGGTAAATTTTGCTTTTAGAGAATTGAATAGAGGCCGTCATATATTGAGGCATCAATGGATGAATTGCGAGAAAAATTGGTTACATTTCTTGTCAATGACAAATCAAAACTCTAATCAAACATTTTTTATCGCTCTATGGATGCAAGTTTAAAACGGATAAGAAAATATAACCCTGCTTTTAGAAAAGCACCATCTTTTGGCCCATAATATTCTGTTGATATCAACATAATAATTGGCTATGATTGGACAATTTTACAACACTAGCTTCACAAAGTTCAATATAGTGAAATTACAATAAAGAACGAAGAATAAAAAACTAAAGTATTCTCAATTAAAGGAAGTTCATGTACGAAGCCATGTGGCACGCGTCTCTTCACAACATTTTTTAACAAGTCATTCTACACCACTTATTCATTGCAGCAACATTAGACGGCAAAAACAATTACGCTCTTTGAAGCACATTTTAAAGCATGAAAGCTTGTTTTTCAGTGAAGTCCAGGTGTGCCATGCCCACCTACAAAAACCTTTTATTGCATAAAAGATCTTATCTATGAGCATTGTAGATCAATAGCCTGTATAGAGGAGCTGCAGATGCCATAGAGACCTAAGACGAAGACTTGAACGGGATAATAGAGGCTCAGTGGAGTTGATGCATCCTGGCTAAAGCTCTCCCTCAACTTGTCAGCAGGTCCACTACGTTTTGTATGACACCTTATGTTAGTTACGTTTGGTTTATGCATCTGCCATGAGTGATGTTTGTTTACCTAGCTGCGTTGGAGTTACTCACAAGGTAGGTCGATCCTGAATTCCGTTCCTGAATATTGTGATTTCGTTCCAAAACTGAAATAACCATGTGAGAAACCTGATAATCTACAGTTTCGTCCTCATGGCCTTAATTATGATGTAAGCTTACGATAACTGGAATTAGAGACGCTCAATCCGGATGCAGTCTAAATCGACCGTTTCGGCCAAGGATTAAGTTCCTCCCACTAATTACCTTTTTAATTAACTCACGGGTGGAAGACCTACTAAGATAATCAATATATCATGTAACTATTATGCTTAAAACATCAAACTTTTAAATAATTACACCTATTGGCGTTCCTAATTGATTGATTTGTATACCCTTTAAGTGTAGGACACACACATATCCAAATTAAATGGAAAATTATGTTTAAATAGAACATATCAAACGGGCATCAACCGGACGGTGACTTGAGGCATTTTTAAATCTTTATGTCGAAACAAAATTAAATAATAGCTGCAACACGTTTGATGCAACTTCGTTTCAACACTTAAAACTCAGATGACGCAAAGTTTTGTATGAAGTCAGAGCTACCCATATTTTATTAAATAACTTTAGCTCTGAAATAACTGAAATATTAAAGGGTCACTTGGGTTTTAATGAGTGCATTGGTCATTAAGTTTGGCAATAAAGTTTTATTACTCAAATAACCAATGTAGAACGGATTTATGTTTAATATTTTGGCGCCCAACGCGCGTGGGGCATAAAGCATGATTAAATCTGGATGATTGCAATGACAAAATTTATCGGTTTCGAAAAATGTCTATTTTTGGTGCTCAGCATGAGACTTGATAAAATCTAGCAGCAAAAAATGACCAAAGAAAATTCTAACTGTAACAAAATATGGTCAGAGCAAATAGGTGCAATAACTGAACAAAACCGATGATTTACGGCTAAACTTTAGATTTATGGATCAAACGAGTAATATAAAAATAAACTAAAGTATCCAGCGAAACTTATCGTCGTACTTATTGGTAAGGTATGGTTTCTTATTGTCAAATTTAGGTGGTAATATAAATCAGCCTTGAACGTTCTATTGTTACCCCAAACAACAAAAGTTTTTTATACAATAGTTTGTTACGCTGAAATAAGAATTGTCACCTTAGATTTTGGGATTCGTACCTTTAACTTAGACCAAAATTCTTCGGTTTAAGATTTAAAACTTCGCATGTGGCAGCAGAACCACGCGAAATAAAGTTAAAATTAAACTTTTTTATTTTTGCAGACGACCCTGACAGCAAGGTTTTGCAAGCATGATCATAATACAAAGTACAAACTGAGCTTTGGCTATTGCAAAACTATGATACATATTTACTAATCTTTCTTAAACATTTTTTTTTTATTTAAAGAATACATAATATAACAAAAATGGTGCGCAACGTGCAGCACTGCCTTTGCCTAATTCAATATCATATATCACATCGAGGAGGGCGTCGGCAAATTTAATTTGATACTTCTTAGTGCTTACAACCTACACGACTTGATTCATTTTGTATTAGAATATCAATTTTAACACTATTAAACTTTAATGAGTAGAGAACTTGTTCTGGCTAATGTTTCAAAGCGTGCACTTTAACGATTAACAAAAAATCGATTAAGTCAAGTTGGCAAACGCACTCAAACTTTTAAGTGTAACAAAAGAATTGGAGACCCAGTCCACTTTAAAATCCCATAAATAACCCTAATCAGACCGGCAATAAAGATAAAATGACGGACGGTAAACAGGAGCAACTACCTATTTGTAACACTCTTTAAATCCGTCTGGACTTCAACCTGAGCTTGAAGGAAGCAGACTTCAAATCTAACCAAATAAACAGAACAATAAATGGAGGTTACAAATCTAGTTACAAATACAATTGAAAATGCAATAAGGTTAAAAGTACAACAGACAAAACAAATAAGTTAAGCTTACAAAAGAATTCGTAAACAATTTCTGCGTAAATTTTATGAGACCTGTTTCGAAATACTGATAACAGGATCAATCTATGTTTGGCCAAAATATTTTGATAAAAGGAAAGGTAAATAATTTAAGAATAAGAATTTTAGATTTTGAATCGTACCGTTTTTAAATTTCTTATCTCGGTTGTTGATATAAAAAGGTTGTTTGTGTAACCGCGGTTTTTCGAATATCAACATTCATGGGAATTGGGAAGTGTTGACAAAACTGCAAATAACAACAACAATTGCATTACTTACAACCCGTGTCGTAAACCTTATGGGAAATAACTAAATAACTTTTTTTGAAGAAAGACACATTTTTTGTTTATACTTGTAATATTAGACAGGGGATGTGGTAAGGCCGAAAATGCAAAATAACGTCCATTAAAAATCTTTCCTCGAGCTGTGTAAAGAGAACGTTTAGGTTATGTTTGCTTAGGTACTAAAATAAATTAGTTGCTGGGCCAAGTTATAGCCAATGAATCAAAGTGTTGTAAGTAAAACAAATATAATTTAAGTAACTGGTTCGAGCACACACACAGCCAAATGTGAGCTAATACGCATCTAGTTAAGTACAGAAATTGAGCAATTGTAGAGTATTTATACATCTTGCAGCAACTAACAGCATTTCAAAATCGGGATTGGCTTGACTGTTTCATAAATGTCACTATAGGTAGGTAAGTTGGTTCGCTGGCCGTATAAGCAAGTACAGATTTGCTTCATACTTTTGTAAAGGTAATTATTATTAAACTTAATACAACATGTGCAATAGATCTCCACCCTTCACCTATAAACTTATTAATGCAATAAACTTTTAAGTGCTTAAAAGTCACATAAATTCCTATGGAAGCATGTAAACCTACGAGATATCTAACGTTTCTATTCTTATTAACGCCCTTTATATCATAGGAGATCTTTCTAGCATCGAAAACACCGTGCACTAAGCTCTACCATTTCATGATTTATTGATAGATTCATATAAAATACTAAAATAAATTGCGTGGCAGAATTGCTTTTTCGCTTAAGAAAAGAATTGGCATAAAACACTTTTCGATAATGGATATAACCCAAGATGCCATTATCCCTCCAGATTTTTTGCCACGCACGACCCAAAAAGTTTTTGAAACTTTTTAATCGATAAGAATAATAGATACCTTTTTTTAACAACTTTATTATTATGAATGCAAAAATCAAGTAGCCTGAGGGATTTTAAAATGTTCCTTATGAGAAAGACAAATAATGTGGATAAATGTTTAGTTTATGTGGAAATGTTTAGCACAAAACCCAAAAAAGAAGACACAGCGAAGCAAAAAATGGTGCTTACGTCAAGGAACAGAGGAAGCAATATTTTAGCCTTGAAAATAAAAAAGAGCCACACGGTTGACATACGATATTTATCTGCGTTGTATATACAAAACTGCATTGCTCAACAGGAAGTGTACAATGCGATAATACAATGTTAAAATAATTCACTTTGTACAGGACATGAAGTTACTTGTCTGCTCGCGTTCCCACAATGCACTTACATATGATGACCCTTCGGCTTCTTTTTCCCCGAAATAAGCATGATAATAAGAACAACCAATGACAATGAAAAAGCAGAATCGAGTTTGGTCAACGAAAACGGTAAATTAAAACCATTGATTCTTTTCAGCTTATTAACTTTATATTTTATTAATTTATACTTGATTGTTGCTTAACGTCGCGCAGCGACACTGCTAAATGACCCAGTTCGGCTCTCCTAATCGAGGATAATAATTATTTATTTGCGATACTTCATTGAAAACTTAATTTCACACCCATTTTAAACCATATTTCGATCATGGAATAAGGCCATCGTGAAGGTGTATCGTTTGTTTAAAACCAGAGTAACCTTTACACTTGACCTCAAAATAATGAAGTATAAAAAACCTGGCGGTCAGCCAGTCAACGTAATAAGGAATATTATTTAGTGTCAAGGATTCCAAATTTATTGCATCGCAACCTTTTAGTTTATCGTTGCCTACCTTTTTTATCATGATTAAATATTTATTCACACTGAATTCTTGTAGGTTGACTGTACAAAGAGTAGCTTTACGCATGCAAGGCATGAATCGCTTTAAATAGTTACTAATTCCTTAAAAAAGTAATGGTAAAAGGAAGTAGTGACAATCGGCTTGGAAAGGAAACAAAGTAACAAAAGGCGTATTTCCGAAGAGGACAAAAGAATGTTGACATGGATACCTACACACCACATCTCACTGGTGACTGGATCAAACCCGAAATTGCAAGACGTGTCGGAGCCTTTTACGATTGTCAATAGGCATACCAGAATAAAGCGGAAGCCGTGATAAAAGGACATAACGTCAAATTACTTTTACTCTAAATAGAAGAGTAGTTCCGCTTTATATTCAAACAACGCATCACTTACGTCATTGTTAGCCTCATCTTTGGGTCGGCTTGCTAAAAATAAATTGCAAAACAGGATGTGCGTAAACGGTAATGAATCTCCAGCAGCAACTTGGCTTATGATACAAATAAAAAAATCCCTGAATGTAAAATCTTTAATAACGAGCGAGCATTTAAATTCTACCTCGACTCTTGCCATGGAAAACAAAAGCTGCTTTTCCGTAGGTCTTTGATAGTTTCTACTAATGTCATTTTGATGTTGTCATCTTTTTTTGACGTTTAAACAAACTATCAAAGACATACGGAAAAGTAGCTTTTGTTTTCCATGGCAAGAGTCGAGGTAGAATTTAAATGCTCGCTCGTTAATACCGGAAACCTGAATTATAACAATAAACTTTCGTTCGTTCCCTTCAGCTTAATGACATTTAATGAAATAGATTCTAATCAGAAGACGAGATGCTGGGAAGTCGCTGACGCGGATGCAAGGTCATTGTGGCGTGTGGACCATTGTTCCACTCACAATGAATAGTTTGTAATTCAATACTAAGTTTTATTTTATCTTCCACACCAATGGTATATTGAATTACCATTCTGTACAACACCTTCATTTAAACTTTATAATTAAATGCCAATACTCCCGAATGTATAAACTAAGTATGATCTTGTTGGGACAGGATAGTCTCTAGCCTACGAAACCAGCTATAAACTACACGATTTAACATGTTTATACCCAAAGAGACCATTAATAATGCTTCTAAAGACACGACAAGAAGGTGTACCTGATTCCATTTTCCTGCAAAACAAGAAACAAGTTCCAAGAATATGAATCATTTCATATTTACAAAAGCCCACTAAGCAAATCACCGGTAAGATAATATAAATAGAACGTTCATTCCTGTTGTGTGTATCTCTAAAAGGAAATTTGATAAAATTAAGAGTATTTTATAGAATCCTTCCTTTTTTTTTGCCATGTCCATTTTAGGAAGTTCGCAGCTGCTTGTATTCGTCCAATCAATTTCCCTCTACTTTTAAAAACCATTTTAAAATAAATGAAATTTCGAGAGGATATCCACGTTTTATCTTTGAAGTCGCGAACGAAAGGGAATATTCAATACGCTTGGACACACATCCCAAGTGCGGAACATGTTTCATCACGTAACAAAATTGAATTTGCCAAAAAGCAATATGGATTCTGTTTAAGACGACGACAAAGGCATGTTGTACAATTGTGCCTTTGATAAAAAAATCCGTTTGTTCAAAGTAAAAAAGTACATTGTAGCAATAGCAACAATTCTCAAAAAACTTATGTTGAAATCATGGGAACAATTTTACCGATAAAATGTTTTATGCCAGCAATGAGGTAATTATTTGTTAATAAAGAACTTTACCTGTTAGATACATTCCGTTCTTGAATGGCAGGTATTGCAAGTCATCCTGTTCCCTTAAGAACTTTATTGCATTGCAGCCACAACAAAGGAGAAGGATGTTAAATGTAGAGTCAATTAGATTTAGATAATACCTAATCGACAGTGTTGTTAAGAGACGCCGCGTGGCAGAGTTCGCTCAGAGTTTGTAGAAGCGAATAAATATCTTCGACAAACAATAACAACGATATAAAAGCTCTACACACATCGAATCATCAAAGAAGCTTAGAAATAATTCATTAACTTGAAAGGAAAACAATTGTGTTTTTTGGACTGGACTGGGAAGCTCGAATGAAAGATAAAACGAACAATCTTTTTAAGAATATCTATCACTGAGTTGATTTTGAAAATAATTTGGTCTATTCATGCAATCTAAAACATATTTATCTTTAAGCCAGACTATATGGTAGGAATTCAAGCTGAAAAAGCTTTTATGTTTTTCTGTTGGGCATGGAAAGCTGCATATTGAACGCGGACGAGCTGTAATAACAGAAAAGCTTATCGATACTGTCTGACCATGCACGTGTCTTTCAGTTCATGCAACATGCATTATCAATTTCAACTCATAGTAAAACGATCGCCAGGCTCTTAATCAATGCCACCTCTACCATATTTCGGAATAGAAACTACCTTTCGCATCAAACACTCATTCTAAACAGTTTGTTTTGATAATGTTGGGCAACACCCTCTCCGTCCGGTTGCGTTGAGCAGTTATTATTTACAATTTCTTCATAGTCGTGTAGTAAGATTCGATAAAATTAAAAAGCCTTCTCACAATGGCACTTATCTCTTATGTTTGATCTTCTAACAATCAATATAGGTAGATGATAAATATTATAACATTCTTTTTAAGCCAAGAAATATCATAATCGTGTGATGTAAGAATAAATATCTAAGGCTAAGATGTTTGTTTTTGGGCCGACATAATTCAATATTAAGAAATAACGTTTTCTGAGTGTTTTTACACAGTAACCAATAATTAGGTTAGTACAAGAATCTTCCTCAGCCTGAATATCTTAGGATGTCATGTACCCTTCTAGTTTGTTATCAAATCACTCAGTGTGCCTTGATGGCACTCGCTACTCATGCATCCGTCTTCGTTATCATTTAATCAAGGGAATATCAAGTTTAATGACAGCACTATGACAGCTGAACCAAGAGGGCTGTATAAATTATGTTGCTCACGCAGCGAGTGAGCGAAAATGAATTATCGCATGTCTCTTCCATACTTTATCAATATTATTGGAAATTTATTGTAGAGCCATGCAAGCGAGCACATATTTTATAATATAACAATTTCCTCTTTGTTTCCACTAAACTAAAGTTGATAACATTCTATTATTACGTTCCATTTCGCAGTTTGGTAGATAGCGCGTAATGGTTATGAAATACATGAGTTAGTTATGCATTGAAAAACAAGTTGTCGGCCAAGTGGCATTAGGGAGAGCTAATTTTAACCCTTAGAAGCAAAACGGAACGTAAAAATGTCAAAGGAAGCTTATAGAAGCCAAGGGAAGGCTCAAGCAACCCAATTATTTAAATGGAAAAAGTGTTTGCCAGAAGGCTTTAGAGTGCAGCATCCAGAGTGCGGGTAAACAGAGAAATCCGCGCGTATCACAACTGTTTTGTTTTTTTACTAAGTCTAAAGACCAAAGTGATAAACTTACCTTTGGGCGTCAGCAAAGACAAACTTCCTCAACTTTAAATCCCGTAAAACAATACCATTAGAGTGGCAAACTTGCACGGTTTCAGCTATTTGTCTAAAGAGTTTTTTGGCCTCGGATTCCCTCAGTCGCTTTCTCGATCTGACATACGAATGTAAATCACCGTGAGCCTTTGGAAACACTAAATACAAATAACGATTGCCGACTACCACTTCGTGAAGGGAGGAGATGCGGGGGTGAGAATCCAATCTGTAGTGTGCTGAGACCAAACCGTGACTATCCCGCGACACTATCTGAAAACAAAAGAAAGAATAATGTTAGATATTTATCTTCATCAAACGTCAATATTTTATATAATTTCTTATAAATAACACTCGAATGGGACTAGCTGCAGACGCTAGACGTACAATGAGATAGAAATCCGAATTTCCTAAACTTTTCATTCTTTTTCCTTCTGCTCTATTATTCGATAAATGACACTCGAATGTCAAACTATTGTATAAGCTCCTTTAAGCCACCACATCTTGCCAACATTAGTACAGTCAACTTATAACAGGTTGCTGCCCAATTCAGTTCAATAAATGGTACTATTTCTCAAACTAATTAATAGGCAATATTTCTGTCAGAGCTACATATCCCAATAAAGTGCAGATTTCTTAAGTTTTGTTAAAATTTCAAGCGACTAGCTTGCTTAATAAGATATTAACTAACAAAGTTGCGTTTTATTTATTGCGTTACCCTTGCCTATAATATCATACCTACTTTGCTAATATGTTTCGATTGTTCTTTTGCTTGGCTTGAGAAACGATTGTAAGTGTCATTTTGTAGTAGACGTAGGTATTATTAGTATTTCATATTTAATCATGTATTGTGTTCGACTTTGACCAATTTGTTTTATAAATTATGAACAATAAATGCTTGATTTAACTGCTGACTACGATTAGAAAATCAGGTTTTAAAAAAAAGTTATTATTCCACTGTTTCTGCAGCCAGCAGTATTCGGTTCTGACCAATGGAAAATTCGCAGTTTTGTGTCAGTCGCAACAGTTTGTAATCAAAAAGGATGATAAAAATACTAAATTCCAATTTGTATAACCTATAATAAATGATTCGTGATAAATAAATAACGTCAACACGTTATATTATTGATTTCATGATCGCAACGCAATGTTAATTTAATCACGATTCTCCTGACATTTCTCTAACAAATACATCTATATTATATCTTAAGAAGTTGTACATATTAGCAAAACATATTGCAACAAATATTTCAAGTAAAAGATTAGCTCCATTAAAAATTGCTTCACATTGTGGGTAAATTGTGTCGAGCCAAACCTAATTAAAAGATTTTGATTTGCAAGGGACCTTTGACATGTTAAATTTTCTTACGGATTTGAACCGGATTACCACGCGCTTGTCTGCATGAACAACATGAACTTTGTTCATTGACTAACACATTGTTATTTTAATGCATATCATCCATTAATGATAGCCTTTGACTTGTCCAAAATATTGCCCACTTTACGTCTTTTTTGTGTTTGCAAATATGGGAAAATCAATTTTTTCCAGACATGCACAAATTCCCTAAAATAAAAACAAAAATAAATTACCTGAGAAGAAAATTTAAAAAATCTCTTCATCAGTATAAATTGTAACTAAGTAAAAGTTATCGATGCTCAACTCGTGAAATTATATACTATATAATTACGCTACACGCTGCTTCCTATATTAATTAGCGCAATTTATTGAATTATCCTACTCAATATCACAGTTAACTTCAATAAGCATGATTTAAAGTAATAATATTTATTAGATAGACCTTTAACGCATTTTAAATAGATACAACAAATTATATTCATAATGTTCTTGTCCTTGTCGTAACAAATTATTACGCAACATGCATAGGATAGGTACAACTTCTAAATCACGAATCACATAAATCAGAAAATTAACCATACATTAATTTATAGAACGGCTAATTCATATAAACTGCATATAAAATATGCCTCCTGTTTATGTTTAATAGGTGTTAGTTTTCTTGTTAGGTGGCCACAGAAATCATCATTCAAGAATTATTATTAAATATGAATCCCCTTCAAACCATTATGCAAATGTTATCCGTTTTTGATCGTTATTTACTTTCTTTAACAGGCTTTGCAAATCAATAATCTTTTGCATAAGGTAATGTTTAAAATGTTGGTGGTAGCGCGATGATCTCATTTTAAAATTGAACTTAAGTATTTGTTTTTTAGGAGATGGGCATTACCTTAAGATTAACGAGATCCCGATGGTGGCCCTTAAATTTGCGATACCGTGAATTTAATGCTCATTTTGAATGAGTCCGTAAGTCAAAATGGTTAACCAAAATGACAGCTGTAACAATCAATTTTTGAGTCTTGGAATTGTGTAACAAGTCGTTTTCTCTTACTTTGGTTCACCGGTTTGACTTACACAATTACAGACCATATCCTTAGATCCCCTTAGAGCCATGTTTATAATGATGCCATCCCAATAATATGATTCCACATGCCCACTGCATATCATGTTGACATTATGACAGAATGTTGACATTTCAGTGATACAACCGCAAACTAGAATCGTTGATTGGTTCTGCAAACGACATTATAAAACCCGAAATTTGGTTTTTTAAGTTTGCTGAAATTGCTTCATTATTAAACCCAAAATATTATTTTATTAGGTTGGTTTTCCAGATGCAAATAGATAAATTCTTCCATTGCCAAGTACTTTTTATGTACTATTATTAACTATCGGGGGACATAGTTTTTTTATAAAGGAGATAACTACTAGAAGAATTGGAGAAATGATATCAACGGTTACATTTTTTCAAAAACGCCTACTCATTTAGTAATAAGTGTGTAAAGTTTACAAACGTCATTATTTAAAAATTTACTTTTTACTTCAAAATGTTATCAATATAAACAAAATTTCAACTTGAGTTGATAAAAAATAGTTTAAAAAATTCGTTGTTGTCCATTGGACCTGATAGTCCCGTGCTAAAAAAAGTTCCTTATAAAATGTTGTAATATACTATTAATGAAGTCACGAAAAATGACCTCCTAGAAAATAAGGCATTTAGATTTCAAAAAGATGCACATGAGGCTGCGTCGTCCTAATAAAATAAACTAAATAAAGTATGCCTTGCTACAAATCACTTTTTCTCTGCCAAAAAATGTGATATTTCTCGTGTTGGAATTGTCAATAGGCTTTAAATTTATCAGACAGCCCTCGTAAATGTTAAATCCTTTAAAATCGCGGTGGAGTGTACCTGTTGAAATAAACACTAGTGCCCTGTCGTAACAAATAAAAGCAAATGGGTTTGGTTTAACTGAATGAATGCCTTTCCATTTACGGTGTTTGAGCCAATATTACACATATTACTCTACATGTGTTTAGTGTAATTATTATATTATTTATTAAGTTTTCTTAGGTGCTAAACACCATTCAAATAATCAAAAGCAATAAACACGTCTTAAACAATGTTATTAGGTAATAATATCATAAGTATGTTCATAGATATGTATCGCTAATGTAGGGTAAGCATTGTTTGCCCTGTTTATCCATTCACATGCACTGATGTCATTAGGGTGGCTTTTTTAAATTTGTGTAAATGTAGCAATTTGTTTGCGTGGAAACTTGAAACAATAAAATGTAAAATTTACATATTTCAAGATAAATCTTAAATAATGTCACATACATACATACATACCAGATTGATTGGTTTTATTTTTACAAGCCGTGACATAGAAACAACTGCAATAGGCTGTATAAATTTATATAATATACAAAAAGCTTGTTACTCAATAAATTAAATGATGTAAGATCTACAAGGTAATTGCTTATTTTTTTATATCAATCCACAATCTACTTAATAATTATTTTTGTTGACGTTAATTATATAAGCACTTTGGGATATAAAAAATGTGTTTAGTTTTTAAGTCGGGCTAATACCCTGAATGATAGATGTCCGGAAATACATACTTTGGTTTTATGGTAATGCAAAAAAGTTGAGGAAAAAAATTATGGTCAAACTAAATCACACCAAATTGGAATTAATTACTCAACCGGATGTTTGTTTCCGCCGAATTATTTGCTTGTCGCCAAACAGCAGTGACTAAAATAAACAAAAATATCGAACGTGCACATATTTCAGTGCCTTATATGCAATCGTATCAAGTAGGCGATGTGATGACATTTTTGTTGATTGTTTAATTGTTTGGTTTGTTTAAGTAATTGCGTTTTCCTTTGTTTTTGTTATTACATTTTGTCGAATCGAATTAAAATTAGCGCTTGAACAAACACATGTATTTGCATAAAGTATTTTAAAGATTGTTATGCAAACGAAGTTTGTCGCGTAATTTTATTGATTTTTTTATGGTGTTTTCCCTTTTATTCCTCTAAACCCAAGCGTGATGTTAGATTTAAATTAATTATTTAGCCACTAATCGTGGGAATTAACTAGATAGGGGAGATTTAACCACCCCTGTTTGCACTATTAATGCATGAGCTAAAGCTTTTGACATGTTACCCAACTTGAATCATCGCAAAACTAAGTTAACTCGCGATAACAATCTTTATACAATTTAGGAGGCATTACATAAAAAAGATACTATTAGATTTAGATCTTTAAAATTGCCATTACATTAAAATAAATTAATTTGAGGTCTATTTTTTTCAGTGAATTCGTTATTTTGATGTAGACATAATACAATGTTTGATATCAACTACAGTTGAATAATTCGCAACGTAGGTGGAACATAAATTCCTCTTATGCATGTTGGCAAAGATTTTATATTTACAATAGGAAAGGTATAAAAATTCATTGTTTAGGGCCAACATCTTTTTATTTACCAAATGTAAGTTATATGGACTTATGAGTAAGTGGACGTAAATAAAAAACTGTTTTCATAGATAGAAGATAGAATCTTCTGCTGAAGATGACAGTTTAGCTGTCGAAATATGTATTCAGATTTTTCTAAATAAAGTGTGGTTTGGAGAGAATCTTTGTTTTATATTAAACATTCGCCACAGAAATCATCAAATATCCAATATTATAATTATAAATATATAATCTCTTTGTCTCGGACACACACACTGGTAATGTTATGATGATAAGCAATTCTTCTATTTCTATGCATGTTGGCGTCCTTGGACCATTACCTTATGAGCCAATTTAAACTTTATTCAAATAAATCCGTTTCTCCCCTATTTTAAAAAACATCCACGGAAATCGGTCGACAGGCAAATATTCCTTGCATCTCCATATAAGATACCTAGAAAATAGGGGTGATTCCTAAAACTTGTTTAGTCAATACCCTATAAAATCCCATTTTATGTTCAAACATTTAGGATTATCTTATATAAATTAAACGAAATCACGGGCTCTAGGACTCCTTTAATGTTAAAATATTCTATAAATTGTGTTGAGACGACGTTTCCCGGAACATTGTCCGCTTTGTCTAGTCTGTAACAAGTTGGAAATGTCGAAATTTTAGCTTAAAAAACATAAAATATCTTAAAGACCTACCTTATAACACTAGTAAAGTTTATAAATAAAATGTATTATTGCAAAACATGACCAGAAATTCATTAAAAACCTTAAAAAACTAAGTAAAACTACTAGTCGGGAACCATCAGCTGTTTTTGTCTATGGTCGATTGTGTCATAGACATCTACGAGAGGGGAGCGTTCGAAAAGTATGCGTTGACCACCAATAGAGATGAGTTCGAAAATTGTCGTGGAAGGAGCGTATCGGAGAAGTTTAGAGTTGTCTTATTTGTGTTAGACATTTTTCCTATCGACATGATGTGATCTATATCTATTGCTCTGCATACATATACATACATGATGGCTCTAGTTGATGTTTTTGTGTAGGTTTATAAGAATGTTGTAATTCGAACTTAGATTGTTGGTGTCACTTCTAAGATTCACTGCGTTGTTGCCACTCTGCTTAATGAAAAACATTTCAGACACGTTTCTTTTTCTGAAATTCTGTTCAAAGTCTAAAATAGTTGGGTTTGTAAAGTCGAAGTCGTGTTGTTTGGAGAAGTGGTGTAGTGCCAAAGCTGTCATCTCTTTTTTGTTTTTGTGCTTGTCGTTGCAGTCGTTTTCATGTTGTTGAAGTCTTTTTCTTAGTTTTTGCTTCGTTTGACCCACGTACCAGTCGTCACAGTTCTTGCAGTTGATTTTGTATACCAAGTTGGAATTGGACACCATTGGATCCCTGTCCTTCATTTTGCAAAAGGCTTTTTTTGTGGTGGTAGTGTTGTAAAAAGCTAGTTCGCATGGAAGGTCGGCGAACGTTCTTTTTATTTTTTGTGATAAACCATCGATGTGTGGGAATTTGTGGTATATTTTTCTTTCTTCGACTTCTCCTTCTGTGTTTTTGTCTTTTATTTGAAATTTGTTGATACAGCTGTTTATTATGTGTGTGGGGTAGTTGTTGAGGCTGAGAATTTTTTTGATTTTGTTGTTGTCTTCATGGTAGAACTTAGGATGCGATAATTTTCTTGATCTATATAGTAGGTTGTTTATGCACGCTAGCTTTTGCGACAGAGTATGTTGGGATATAAAATTTAGAAGGCGGCCGGAATTTTGTGGTTTTGCATACCACTGTGTTGACAAATGTCCCTCGTCATCCCTTGATACGCATACATCCAGGAAAGGTATGCATTTATTAGTCTCTTTTTCAATGGTAAACTGAAGTCGGTGGTGGTACCTGTTAAAAATGTCCATCAGTTCTTCTTCTGTTCCTTGTGGTATTGCCATGAACGAATCATCAACATAGACCTTTAGGGCCATAATCTGAAACTGTAGGTCTTTTTCACAAGCAATTATTAGCTCATTTAGAACCATTGCAGCGAATACTGGGCTGCTGGGCGAACCCATGGGGCTGCCTTCTAGTTGTTTGTACACCTTGTTGTCTAGTGTGAAGTAGCTCGATTCGTATAGAAACCGTATAATGTCTAGGAAAAGTTCTTTGGGTATTTCCGTAAACGCTTCTATGTATCTCCAATTTCTTTTTATTGTGTTTATGAGCAGTTCTTTTGGGATGTTCGTGAATAAGCTTTTTACGTCAAGGCTTACCATTATGTAGTTTGGTGGTAAAATGGTGTCTTTAATGGATTCTACAAACTCGTATGAGTTTTTCACGTTGTATACGTAAGTGCTTGTAACTTTGTTCAGGATTTCGTGCATGTACCTTGCTAGATTGTACGTTGGTGCGCCGATGCAGCTGGCGACTGGCCGTAGACATACCCCCTCTTTGTGGATTTTTCTCATTCCGTAGAGTTTTGGTGCCACTGAATTGTATGTTTTTAGCTTCTTTTTCTTTTCGTTGTTTATTACTTCCGCTTCAAAAAGCTTGTCGATGAGTTTATTAGCTTTGTTTTCTAGTGTCGTTGTTGGGTCCTTCTCGACCTGCTCATATGTATCCCTGTCTTCAACAAGTTCTTTCATTGCAGACTGATACTCTGTTTTTAGCATGACTACGCTCGCATTGCCTTTATCCGAAGTTGAAAAGAATATTTCTGGGTGTTCCTTCAGAAACTTCTGGGTTGTGATGTAGTCGGCTCTGCTGTTGTCTTTGCAAGAGACCTTGGCATTTTTTATGTGATTTGCTACCTGATTTATGCTGGTAGAACGTATGTCTTCTCTTTTCTCTTCTTCCATTGGGACCGTTGAAATAAGGTTTTCTAGATCTTTCACGATTTGTACTATTGGCATCTCGTTTTTTGTAATGGGGAGAGCAAATTTGGGGCCTACTGTTAAAATCCTTCTTACAGGTGAAGGTAAATTCACTTCTGTGAAATTGTTTATGCATTTTTCGTTTTTCTTAATGTTGGTTGCGCTCTGGTTTGTTTTTAGGGTGTTCAGCTTTTTTTGGTTCGTTCGCTTTATTCTCTCAAAACATTTGTTGTACTGTAGGTTGATTTTTTTCCAAAACTCAGTGTAAATGTTGTCGGGCACTTCATGTTTTAGTTTGCTCTGTGCTTGGTGCATTTTGTTGAGTTCTGAGTTTAGCGACCATATGGTTATTTTGATTTCGAGGTTCAGAATTGATTTTTTAAAGGTTGTGGCTAGTTTTTCTACCTGTCTTTTAAATGGGTGTGGTTCAGTTTCCAGTGTTAGTAGGCATCTGAAGTTGTTGTTTATGTGTTGTGGGTTGATGTTTAGTCTACGACATTCTAATAGAAAGATTCGTCTGTTTTTCAGATTTAGTATTCTTTTGTTGATTTTTAAGCACTCTTTCATGGTTTTAACTGCAATTTCTCCATGTGTGTTACGTATGTTGGTAAAGAAACCCCCTGGTAAATCCATATTGATTGTTTCACGTCCTCGTAATGAATAAATTAAACGAAATCACGGGCTCTAGGACTCCTTTAATGTTAAAATATTCTATAAATTGTGTTGAGACGACGTTTCCCGGAACATTGTCCGCTTTGTCTAGTCTGTAACAAGTTGGAAATGTCGAAATTTTAGCTTAAAAAACATAAAATATCTTAAAGACCTACCTTATAACACTAGTAAAGTTTATAAATAAAATGTATTATTGCAAAACATGACCAGAAATTCATTAAAAACCTTAAAAAACTAAGTAAAACTACTAGTCGGGAACCATCAGCTGTTTTTGTCTATGGTCGATTGTGTCATAGACATCTAAAAAATGTCTAACACAAATAAGACAACTCTAAACTTCTCCGATACGCTCCTTCCACGACAATTTTCGAACTCATCTCTATTGGTGGTCAACGCATACTTTTCGAACGCTCCCCTCTCGTAGATGTCTATGACACAATCGACCATAGACAAAAACAGCTGATGGTTCCCGACTAGTAGTTTTACTTAGTTTTTTAAGGTTTTTAATGAATTTCTGGTCATGTTTTGCAATAATACATTTTATTTATAAACTTTACTAGTGTTATAAGGTAGGTCTTTAAGATATTTTATGTTTTTTAAGCTAAAATTTCGACATTTCCAACTTGTTACAGACTAGACAAAGCGGACAATGTTCCGGGAAACGTCGTCTCAACACAATTTATAGAATATTTTAACATTAAAGGAGTCCTAGAGCCCGTGATTTCGTTTAATTTATTCATTACGAGGACGTGAAACAATCAATATTATCTTATATATTTTATGGATAATGGATGCAAGCACGAAGTTCCTCGCTTCTCGCTAGTGATTTTACTTTTATAAGTTTATTATGGAACTTCAGAGAACACAAAGAGTTTTTAAATATTAATTCGGAGGAAAGAAGTCAATCTATATTTCAAGTACATTTTAGAACGACGAAATTTGTTTTGTTCGACGTTATTTACCGGATAAAGATGGTACGAATATCGCATCCAAAATTGCTTACAAGGACGATATTTTTGTGTTATTTTTAGTTCATTACACATTTTTAAAAATTTACATTTCTTCTTTTAGTGTTATTACAACAATGGAAAATTATTATTAATTAAAACGTTCAGTAATTTCTTTTAACAATATAGCTAACGGATCGTACGTGTTAAGGCTAGAGATTTAAATTCACAGATTCGAAGTTCTGTACTCCTATAAGCTCGTATAAGTTATCTCTGTTGAGCTTCCGCCAATTCTACTAAATAGCACATCTACATGAGGGTCCCATCGTATATTAAAAGTAAATGTTGTTTTTAAAACTAGAAAAATAGGGCTACAAACGTATAATTGTTTCATATAAATCGCATATTTCTATAATAATTTTGTTTTTTAAAGTTAGATTTTTGACACAAAGAAATAATAAGTTTGTAGCCCTATTTTTCTAGTTTTCAAAACTACATTTAGTTTAAATATATGTTCAGACCCTCATGTAGATGTGCTATTTACTAGAGTTGACGGGAGTTCAATGGAGATGACTTATACGAGCATCTAGGAGCACAGATCTTTTAATCTGTGAATTTGAATCTCTAGCTATAAGGGTTTTTTTTTGTTGTTTTGTTTTTCTGCCCAGTTTTATAGTTTTAAACACGTTTGTAAAATCCTTATTAGTTTTTTGACATACAAAGGTCATGGTGCTTCTATATAAATCGGTGAGTTCAATGTCAAATATAAAAATGTGGGTATGGGGATTTGAAATTACAATAAAAATCCGAAAAAAGTCCTAACCTGCAAAAATAGAGGAATTATTTGAACCTTTTATAATTAAATTCGAGAGCATGGTATTGTTTTTGCACTGCATATAATTTTACTTTATGCTCTAATAATGTAATATACTATTAAACGTGACACCCTGACCTTTCGTATAGCCTTTTAAAACATTGAAGACGCAATAGTGGTGTCCAATTGGAAAACAGAAATAACCAATAACAAAATTATTGGCGTGGTATTTCTGGATTTTCAAAGGGCATTTGAAACAATAAATATTGAACTTCTATTTAAAAAGCTGGAAAAGTACGGATTTACGGACAAAGTTCTATGTTGGTTTAAAGATTATTTAAGTGGTCGTGATCAAATTGTAAAGATTAATCAGTCATTTTCTAAAACAAGACAGGTTTCTTCAGGAGTGCCTCAAGGTAGTGTGCTCGGACCATTATTGTTTATATTATATATAAACGATATTGTTGGGAGTATTAAATACTGCAAGATTAATCTTTTTGCTGATGATACAATTATCTATTTTTCCGGAACTAACCTTAAGGCAATCAATGAAAACCTAAATAATGACTTGCTAAATTTGCAAACTTGGCTTAACAATAATTCTATGTCCTTAAATATTAAAAAAACGAAATTTATGTGTATAGCTACTGAAGGTAAACTAAAAAAAATTAAAGAAAACAAAGAAAATTTTGACATTAAGTTTGATAATGAGATAATTTGCGAAGTCAATGAATTTAAATATTTAGGAGTTATCATAGACAAAAAACTAACCTTTAAGAAGCAAGTTAACTACATTAGAGAAAAAATAAATAAAAAAGTAGGACTTTTGTATCGATTAAGCAACAGCGTTTCAACATACGCAAAGTTATTATACTCTTCGCAAGACCAGGTCCGAAGAGTATATTGCAATCGATATGGAAAATCTAAAATCGTCAATTTTCATCGTAGAGCAAAAATTCTTGCAGATTCGTGTTTTTCATCGAATTTTGAACAACTTTGAAAAAATCCGTCCGTCGGTCGGTAGGTCGGTAGGTCGGTAGGTCGGTAGCCGGTAGGTCTGTCTGTATGTATGTCACGTTTCTTGTAAACACGCTATCTTAAAAACCAAAATTGATATCAAACTCAAATTTTAAACAAAAATCAACCTACATAAGAGGAAGAACCCTATTGTTTTTGACAAGAATCCCATCACTACAAAGCCCCCTTTTGCGCCCCCCAAATGAAAAAAAAATCGTAGCTCAACTATTATTAAATTTACAAAAAAAATTATTTCACATAAAATATAGGAAATTTAATTCTTTATGAAAGAGTATTCGTTAGTTTTTTTGTCCGACCCCCCAATTACCCCCCAAAACAAAAAAACCTTTTATCTCCGTTATTATTTAATCCACAAAAAAAATTTTCTCTACAAAATTAATGAAAATTTAATTTTCTATTTAAAATGTTGGTTTATTTTTTGCAAAGTTAACCAGTAAGGTTAAAAAAACAAAAAATAAACGATTTCAGTAGCAAAAAACTTCTAAGTCCGATTGCGTCACGTGTCAGTCAAGACGGCCATGCCAAAAATATTTCAAACAAAGAAACAAAACTAGCTGTCAGGACAAATAACCCCAAAATTTCTGAAACGTCAAAATTCTTCGTGCATTCTGTTAATATAGTAAACTCTTCGCTGATTTTGTATTAAAAATATTGTTTTATTTAAAAAATCTTTACTCCGAGCATCTGCCCATTTCTTGCGAGGAGTATACTATAGAATGTGTAGCAATTATATAAAACATTGATATAACTGTGATTAAAAAAATAAAAAATTATACTTCTACCGACTCCGAATTCTACCCGAGCTTCTCATCTGCGAAGAGTATTTTCTACGCGTTTCGACTTCTACCCATTCTAGTTATTTTATAAAACAATAATTGTTCCGCACTTCACTTTTTGTTGTACACTATTGCATTCAATTAATAGTGAAGAATTGTCTATTTTACAAAAACTACAAAATAGGAGTATGAGGGCCATTTTGCAGTGTAAAAGGAAAACTCCAATAAAAACAATGCTCGAAACTTTAAAGATAATGAGTGTTAAACAAATAATTTATTTAAATGTATTGGTTTTTGTTTTTAAAATGAAAAATGGTCTACTGCCTAGATACTTCGACGATCACATTAAATTTGTAAATGAAGTTCATGAATATGATACCAGAAATAAAGACAATTTTTATATAACGGATAAAAAGAGCGACAATGTATATAAATTTGGGTTTAAACTTTTTAATAATTTACCCTGTGATATAAAAGTTTGTGCAAGTTTAACTAGTTTTAGGAATAAATGTAAAAAATATGTGTTATTAATGTATTAGGATTAGTAATACTTTTTGTTTTAATTTTAGGATTATGTTAGTATGTTAGTAAATTTTGTATTGAGAGTTTTTAAGCTAATAAAGAGTTATATATAATATAACTCCTTATTATTTTTATTTTCTACGCAAATTATCAAAGTGCTAATTAAGCTTATTGATTTTTTGTTTTAATTAACAAGTTTGTTTTACCTTGTATTTAAATTACCAACTTGCACCGGATGACAAAAGTGTCAGTTTAAACTTGAAAAACCTAACCTCGACTCTTAAGGTCATCTTTATTTATTATGAAATAATGGTATAATAACGCTTTTTTTATATTTAATACCATATTATACCATGATCCTTGATGGCCGCAAGTTGTGTAATATTATTGTCATTGATATACAATTAAACAGAGGTGAGTATATTATTTAATTTTTTTTCAAAGCAATGCCAACTTGTTTATAAAGTATGACTGATTAGCTACGCCCTTATGTTGTAATTTTCGGCGCGAAAAACAATAAACCTTTAAATAATATGTAATTAGAATTATATTAAGAACAATAATACATTACAGGCTTTTAATAAATATCGATAATTGTGCAAATTACATCCTTGTGAAATAATAATTGCTTACTGTATTTTGAAATTATAATATTTAAGGCGAGATTTTAAAATTTGCAATGCCTACACAATATAAGTACAGCGTAATAGCTGGCCATTGACTATTTTAAAACAAATGTTAAAGTTCAATTTTATAAAACATGCACTTTAATCCAAAAATTAAGTTTCATTTGGTATAAGTATTTGAAAATTAATTTAAACACCATCGGCAGAGACGCAAATCACGATTTTTGTTATACGAAATTAATTGAAACTGCAAATTTTCTCGTTTAAAACTCGAAGTTTATTATGTGCACACCTAAAATTATATGGATTCTTGGTATTTTAGAGACGACATTTTAAAATAAAATCCTTTTTAAAACGACTAAAACGAGTAATTAGCTCCCACAATTTTTAATTCGATTATAACAATTACATGTAATTATAAATATTTATCCAGTTATAAACATATAATTACCAAGCATCTTTAATTGCACGTACCTAGGTAAGTTGATTATTCCAAGGTGAAAAAATGAGATAAAACGCAACAATTTTAAGCTAGAATAATCCTAGAAAAAAAATGCTGTAGCAGAAAAACAATAAGTAGAATATTTAATTTTTTTTTACTTTGACACAGTACAAAATAATTGAAAAAGCTTCCTTGTATTTAAGCCCTCCTTTCCTAGAACCTGCTATTAATTCTCCTAGATATTTAATTTGAGTTCAAATTTCGGGACATAATGAAAACAACACGCTGGGGTGCATTAAAACGAAAAAAGGGGTGCATATTCAAACTAACTTTTAGTATAAAATTAGCTGTTCTCACATCCTGTTGCAATTAATCAGCACTGTAAGCTTCTTCCTATTCATAATAATGCAAGCCTAAACAAGTTATAATCATAATAACCCACACTGAAATATTTGGGGTGCAGGACAGTCAATCCCCCCTTTATCGCAGAGAAAGCGTAAAAGACTAGGAACTAAAGGCAAGGATAATAAAAGGACTAAAAAGACAAAAGGATTCCCATGGATGCACACGCTGACCACTCGCCCTTCCTTGTCCTGTGATCTGCTAAAGTCGCGAATCTTGTTCTGCTTCTCGATGTGAATAGGAGGGAGTACGATGCATCAGCATTATTCGCGATCTGGACTTTTTGTTTGGAACTGGTTTAAGGTGCAGAATCACGTGAGATATTTACTACCGCAACCTAGGTTATTGCAATGTTAAAGAAGCCCTGGGAATTATCTGTCGTTTCCCACTACAAATGCCTTAATTTGCATTTGGATTTTTGAGCATTTATCTGCAGACCCAAACCCCAAATAGTAAATTACTAGGCAAGTCATAATGAATGATAAATCTCGAAACTAGCGTATCACTTTTTTAAACCGACGATTGTAGGTTATACTTCAGTTGGGAAATTTTATTATCTACAAGGTTTAATATAATGCAAAATGGTTTTTTTAATATTGAAAAATTGGTAACTTTTTAAAGAGGTAACACCACCGGACAATAGCATTTACTGCACCTTCTAAAAAACATCTGGACTTTGGAAATACCCCAAATGTAAGCAAACAAAAAAGAGCACCCATAAAACCCAAATTTATGGTACTACAAAATAGTTTTTTTTTTTCAGCAATTAAAGATAAGTGAGAAATAAAAATAAAAACATGCCACAACGTTCATAAAGCATTGTACAGGTTTAAGTTAAAGATGTAATAAAATGTCGAGTTTTCGGTAAATAGGTACCTATAGAAAACGAAAAAACAAAAACCGCATTAGTTAATTTTACAAACGAAGCGTACCTAGTTTCCTGAATATTTTTTTAAAATAAAGAAATGCTACGTCACTATGAGTAATAAGCACAAAATAAATAGATAAGAAAAACAAAAACAAACATAAAGCATTTTTTTGCATTGCATATTTGGTACAAATTGTATTTAATTAAAATATTGAAAAATCTGCTCTGCTAAAATTTATGTTTAATGTGCTTTCGTGGAAAACATTTTTTGTAATTTTACTGCTGATAAAATTAAACACTAAACCATTGGATACATATGCTGCAATATATTCATTTACTAAATTATAATGGAAAATTATACATCCAATTTAAAACACAATAATTGCAACAAATCAATCGTAAATTTCATTTCAACAGTTCCAGTTTGCAATTTGCCTGACAAAAAAAGCGATCATTAAAATACATAAATTCATGGGAAATGTCACTCGTATATCACAACCTAGTAGGCAAAGAGCAATTCATGAAAAGCTAATGCCAAAAGGTAGTAATTTCCATAGCACTCTTTTCCGTAACTTTGGCCGAACAGAATATTTCATAAAGTTCCACAAAAGTTTCCCTGCTACTTAGAGTTGTAAAAATTAAATTTTCAACAGTCGAAATTGCTTTTGGAATTTGGGATTTGTTTTAGATCGTAGACAATTATGATTATTTATTTTCATAGGGAAGGAAAAAAACTCGGATTAACCTAACCTAACCATACGCTATGATTTTGTGGAAAGAAAATCCTCTAAATACCTTAACAATAAATTGTTGAAAAATTAATTTTCCGGACTGTACGTATTGTTGGTGTATTACCGGAAAATCATGATATTATTTCGAGTATTATTTTATCGCACAATCAAGGTATACTTAGTAAACTTATTAGTTATTAGCTAATCTAAAACGGATGGTAGCTCCCATCCAAAACCTTTATTTATGGCTTTGTTAAAACGGGCATATACGAGGTGGCCGCGCTATAAAATTTAATGAGGGTTGATTTGGTGGAGGTGGCCGCATTTTACTGCATGGGTCATGGTGGAGGTGGCCGTGGTACCTTTTCTACCTGCTTCCATGTTTAGCAGGTAGAAAAGGAGAGTTTTGTGGAAAGATGAGTATGAACACCAAACGAATTTTATTTTTATAAAATAACAACGATAACTATCAATATTTTATTGAAAAAATGATTTACATTGCAGTTTGGTGACAAGCACATTTGTTTAAATATTCTTTTTAGCAGCAAAACTTACCCTAACCTACCTAACCTAGTGTCCCCCAGTGGATGTGCCAACAGTGTTTTAAAAAAGTCTGTCGGTAACAATAAAACTTAAAAACACATGCATTGAGTACTTTCAACGTTGCTGGCTTGATTTAATGATAATAAAAGTCTGTATATTATCCAAAGAATTCTCTGTTTTATAATTTTCTAATATCATAACTCAATAAAACATCGAATACAGAAAAATAAATCCAGGTAAAAGGAAGTTAATTAGTCGCGGCCAGTACGACCAAACCAGAAATATCGCGCGGCCACTTCGACCATGCACCCTGCAATTACGTTTGTAGCCCTATTTCTTTAATTTTGAAAACTATATTTAGTTTTAATATACGATGGGGTCCTCATGTAGATGTGCTATTTAGTAGATGACGAGAGCTTAACCGAGATTACTAGTACGAGCTTTTAGGAACACAGATCTTCGATACCGTGAGTTTGAATCTAGCCTTAAAAATGCTGTTTTTAAAAAAAAAATGCATTTTGCTTTTTTATCGATTTTAACTGGTAATAGCTATAGTCATGTGTTAGTTTGTGTAAATCTAATGAGCCTTATTGGCAAATCTCCTATATGAAAGGGTTGACAAGCATTTAAATGCGTACAATAATACCAGTATGAATAACCTAATTCGGATTAAAATACAATAGCAAAATGCTGTATTGTAGTCCGGTGCAGTTTGTATTTAAGCTTCAGATCTTGTAAAATATAGCAAAATTCCCTTTAATTTAAAAGATCTACAATAATCACACAATCATGAATAATGGGCCTAATGTTACGCAACCATGCTGAAGCACTTTAGAATTTCCGCATTTTGTTCCTTTAAGTACATCTATGTATTATATCTGGGATTATACTCATTTCCATTTTTGCTTTCACGAGATAAAAAAACCATCCGAAACAGCTCCAAGGTATTTACCTTTGAGAGTATTTCATTATTTTTAGATTGTTTTGGTTTTGTTGCATACCTAACAGCATAGCAAAGCGTCATCAAGAAAACATATTTGATATCCCCAGAAGGAGTGATTCACATACAGGTTTCTGAGCTTGATGGTGTCTACCTAGGTATGCTTCTTGAAAAAATCTCACTACTTAAGAATGTTAAATGGCTATCTTGATCATTTTTCATTGATACTAAGTTGACTTAGAAATGACGTCACGTAACTGGTCAGAAGACTGCATTAAAATTTTATGACGAGGAAATATTGTTGCGTAGGGATTGAAGATCTGTGGGGAATAGGAGCATTTTGTTTTGACTACGTAATTGGAATTATTGTACCAGACGACCAAACAAATTAATTAAAGAAATGAATAATCGTGCTGGCTACTTTAAAATCGTTTTTTATACACACGCTTTTTTCCTACAAAATTAAAAATAATATAAACGATTCACGTCATTCGCGGAACGTACAGCTGCCAACCCCAGATACACAAGCAATTATTTAAAATTTAAAACTCAACAACCTAAATATCAAAAATAAATTGTTGAACACATTTTTATCAAGCCATTTAGGATTGCATTTAGTATTTATTAGCAATTACCGATTCGGTATGAATTCTCCGGTATTTGCGAAAATTCTAATTCCTATAAATAGCTGCATTATTTATCTTTAAATTATTCATGTTTATAGTAAAAAACAATCATCATTATTTTGCAGAACCAATGATTCAGGTCAATAAGCCGAACAATCTGGCGTAATATTTCGTTAATTTAGACAACAATTTCCCCTAGTTCAAGCTTTTTCCATAGTTATCCTATTACTATTTATCATTCTAACAACATACATTTCATCAATTTGAATAGGCCCCAGGGCTTATTTACCTACCCTCGCACCAAAACGTTTGATAAGTCAAACAGGGAAACCAAAAAGAAAAAGCGCCCTTACCTTACAAACCAATTCATCTTGTGTATCGATATTGACACAACGATAAAGGGAGCTGCCTTCAACTTGATCCAGCAAGTGATACTTGCTCCCAACGATAGTCTGGAAATGTTTGTCACCACTATCCGAATTGTGGGGTGTCGTTTGGTCCCTATCATTAGTCACTCGGGGCACACGACAATGGTTCTCCCGTGGTTGCGAAATGCACAGCTTTTTTGTAAAATCACCCGCGACAGGCGACTCTATCGCTTTGTCTATTCCGACCCCACGCACAATCGGTAACATGTCTTGTACACTTTGCATCTTGGTAGCACTACTTAATCACTCACTTTAGTAACAACAAGTAACAGATAATCCTTGGAATGGGGTTTTAACTATTATTAGAGTTCTGTAGATGGACTAGTTACTCACAAACCTGGAAAAAAGAAATAGTGTAAGATTAAAGTCTTTTGATTAAAATACCTTGAAATTTGTTTATAGTTAGATACGTTAATCGGGAGTCAATTAGCCGCCAAGTTTTAATTGTTTGTTTTTTTATAAAATTAAAAAATAACAGTCAGAATAAAATTATTGCTAAATGCATTGATTTCGTTAATTAAATATTAGAAAAAAAATTATTGGTACACATTTAAACTAATATTATAACAAATAATATTGCGCTTATTGTCGCTAATATGATTTAAAACATTTCCTAAAATAATAAATGGACATAATTTAAAAGAACCAATTAGTGACGTCACTATTAATGTCATTGAAATTTAAATTTAGTTTCGCAATCTTATACCTTAGTAAAGTCATTGTAAAGTCAAGGTTTTTACAAAATTTAATTTTTATTACCTACTTTACCTATAATTAAACGAGTATATTTGAATCGTTGTTTATTTAATTGCAACAAAATTTGAATTTACCAACCACACATATTAGTTTCTACTTTGACATTAATATAACCTCAAATTAATTATAAACAAATGAATGTCAAAATAGTTTGCCGAAAAGGACCGCCTACATTTACTAATTCACAAATAATAAACACTCATTTAGAAAATGGAAACTTATTAAGTAGTTGTTGGTTTGTTTAATAAACAAAAAACTTATCAAAGAAATTACAAACAACTTACCAAAAAGTTTCTTGAAAGTAAAACTTGTCATAATCCAATAGTATCAAAATAAGGTGGAGAATAATCCAAAGAATGTGGTTGCAAAAATGTAAACTGTCGTTACGGAAACTATAACAAAATTTTAATTAAAATTAACTAAAGAAACAAGGCGACGTGTTTCAGTGAAAACACAGCACAGAGTGCGCATAACAGAGGTTATAGCGCTACTGCTACGGAAAATTAAATTCTTGCTAGATTCATGTCGCTCCATGCGGACGCCACATAGTTGGCTTTGGTGGGAGGCGGCGCGCGCATTCTTGATTTTGGACATTTCTTCTGGGTATCTGTTTATTTTATTAGTTTATTTACTCTAGTTATTATTTTTGCACAAACAAATTGCAAATACGTAAAAGTATTGTATATGTGTCTGTAGATTGTTTGTGTTTATACTTTAACTGGTTGGGAAAACACCATAAAAATAATCTGGTAGAATTCCGAAATTTACTTTTATATTGCGTCAATTTACACTAGATGGGCATGCAAAGGTAACTTCCTGGGAGCCCTGGGCTGGGACCTAGGTAGTTCTAGTTTCCATTAAAATTAAATTGGACAAATTGGGAGTGATTTTTTGGCTTGTAATCGCGCCAATAATACTTTTAAATTAATCAAATATGATAAAAGCATAATTTTTCGTTGGTACAGGGTGAGTCTCTATGAATTCCCCCTACTTTTCTCAGTTATTAATAAGATTTTTTAAAAATTTAAAAACTCGTTTAATTCAGCAGATCCTAAAGTTTTTGAATCCAAAGTCAAAAATTTTTTAGGACCTATAGTATACAGGGGGTAAAAACAAATATTTTTTTTTTTCAATGGAACACCCCATATTTTTTTATTTTTTCTTTTAGAACTTTTTACCCAGAATTCAAAAATATATAACATGTTAACGCTAAAATTAAAAATGGCGGAGTTATTAGCTGTCAAAATTAATTATTTTTTGTCATTTTTTCCTAATTTTCAATCAAAAATTTAAAATAAAATTATTTTGAATTAATTTAAGTTACAGTTTTCCTGCTTAGAACGTAATAATGAATGAAAATCGGGTTTTTCAGTGTTATTACAAAGTTATTCACAAAAAACTTGAATAAAATGGCTAAAAAACATAAATTTTGACAGTTAATAACTCCGCCATTTTTAATTTTAGCGTTAACATGTTATATATTTTTGAATTCAGGGTAAAAAGTTCTAAAAGAAAAAATAAAAAAATATGGGGTGTTCCATTGAAAAAAAAATATTTTTTTTAGCCCCCTGTATACTGTAGGTCCTACAAAAAATTTGACTTTGGATTCAAAAACTTTAGGATCTGTTGAGTTAAACGAGTTTTTAAATTTTTTAAAAATTCCATTAATAACTGAGAAAAGTAGGGGGGGAATTCATAGAGACTCACCCTGTACATTGCTTACATTAGGTATGAATGTTGAATAATTTGTATAATTTATACTTTTTGTGGAATTTAGGAAGTTTCCATTTAAAATCAAGTTGCACAAAATTATCTATATAGGATAATTACGGTAAATTGTTCTTTCTTGTTATACTTATCTAGTTTTCTTTGGAATTAAATCAAATTTCCTGTTTAAATCCATTCATTTCAAATTAAGAATATCGAATAATTCCAAACATTTCCAATTCCAACAGATATTTTACATCAGGCTCGGTAAATATATTCCATTGGAGAATCTCAGGTGCAGAACTGGAAATAGAATATCAAACTAGAAATGGCTTAAATGTCTACAAATCAATCACTGTTTTAAACTTAAAAATCGCTACATAGGCATACCAGATCAGATAATACCTAAATGTAAATGAACCTAAATTGTAGGTATTTCAAAATACATTCCCAGTCACAATTATTAGATCACCTAAGAAATATATTTGTTAAATTAACCTAAATTTAAAATTAATATATATATAAGTTATTTTTTCTCGAGTTTTTTCTGGTATAAAAAATTAAAAGTTTGGATGTTTTTATGAAGTTTTCACATCAATTTCAGTCTTAAACGGCATTAATAAAAAGATATATGGTAAAAATTAAAAAAACTAGGCTTAGTATCAATTAAGACTTTTCAAAAAAATTGTAACAGTAAAAGTGGTAACACTAATGGCAAATAGTCATCGATATTTCTCAAAAAGGGTTGTTGTGGCCCAGTTTGGGGTTTCACAGATCATCACAGATGTAAAGACGACATTAGTAGACTTTTGACATGACGAATTAAGCAGTGATAAAAAATTTGACTTTAAAAATTTCTGTTAGACCACAAATTTTGACGGAATGCCCTCCTAAAGAAATGCCTTCCTAAAAAGTAAAACCTCCTTAACCATGACTTGTACTATCAACAAAATTGCATTGGATATAAAGTTTTTTAACTTGATGACAAACTTATACGCTGTATCTGAATGATACAGTAAAAATTTTCACTCATTACGGCCGCATTCCAGCCACTCAGCCTCTTAACTACTGACGTGTATCCTTGCAAATTAAAGACGGGCTCGTCGATGGGCTACGGTCAAATCAACCAGCAGTAATTCTTGAAGTCAAATTTTGTTCCATTGAATGTCCTCTTACCATATTACTGCTTGTTTGGATGTCATAAGTCTGCCTGACCAAGTTTTGGAGTTGGGAAGCAGTTTACACGCAATTTGAAAAAACTGCTAAACAACGTAGGGATCCTGTATGGCATCAAAAAGGCTCTACTTCCGTACAACTCAAAAACCTAGTAACTTGAGTTAGGCAGTTTGTGTTTAAAAAAAGATTGTGCCAAAACTGGAAGTCCAAGGTTAAAACCAAAGCCATTTTTAAATAGCTTCATTTCTAAACTTTATAAAAATGACTTTGGTTCTAACCATGGACCTCCAGTTTTGGCACAATCTTCGTTTAAACACGAACTGTCAAAATAGAGTTACTAGGTTTTTGAATTGTACGGGAGTATACCACTCTGCTCTGGTAGGCGATTCTGATTTCACGATTCGATAGTTCTATCTTCTTCCCTCTAACTATTTTGTACATAAGTCTGTCTTTATATTTGTGTCGAATCGGGAAATCAGAATAGCACTGTTGATCTTCATGGATAAATTACAGTCTCCTAAAATGTCGTCTTTACATCCGTGAAACCCCAAATTGGTCCACACTAACCCTTTTTGAGAAATATCGTTGACCTTTTCTATCTGCCAAAAGTGTTATCACTGTTATAAATGTTTCATAAATGAAGACTGTCTAAATTGATCACTAATCCTAGTTTATTTAATTTTTACCCTAAATATTTTTATTAAAGCCGTTAAAGACAAAATTGACTCTCTTGTGAAAACTCCATAAAAACATCCAAACTTTTAAATTTTTATATCCGAAGAAATGAAATAGTTATTTCAAATTTATGTTAATGTAACAAGTGTTTTTGCATATTATTAAAAAAAAATCCGTCCAGAAAATTTTTAATGCGAATTTCTTAGGTGATCTAATAATTGAGGCGGGGAATGTATGTACCGTAGGTACTACATGTATGCATATGAATTTTAAAATTAAATATTTTAAACGATGCTAATCTAATCAATAAGAAACCGTTTTGAAACATTTTTTTGTAATGGGTATGTATCAGGTAAGGAAAAATTAAGCAAAAAACTATAAATATAACTTACAACATTTTTTTCTTAATAAAAATAAATTAAAAGGTCAGTAATATTTATGTTATGACAAAAATAGTCTGCAACTTGGCTCTTTCTTTTTATCTATTTTTATGTCTAGGATTCACATGATTATTAATTTTACTCCTAATCACCTGCAGATCCTAACAATAACAAATACGCTAAATTTGGACTGCCTTGCTATATTATTTTTCAAAGGGCGCCCTTTAAATTTTGATAACTTTGTCTTTTAAATCTAAAATATTTATCTAAAAATATACCCGGTATAATTTTATCTTTAACTCTCGTTGATTACTTTTTGATTATTCAGTTTATTTATTATTATTTTTATAAAAAAATAGAACTTTTTTTTGCACATTCTTTCAAATTCCAGTAGAATATTTTGATTAGTGTAGGTAGAGCAAAAATGTCATTTGTTTCTCATCAGTCGGCAATTTCCAATTATTACTGATTATTATAAAAACATCCATTTAATGTTAGCATAAATTAACATAAATATATTCTAAATAAAAGCAGCGGTTTACTTCATCAAGTTAATTTTAAACTCAACATGCTCTTAACCAATGCATACAACTATTTAATTTTATAGTTCGCTTTATTTTATGCTTTAAATTTTACATACAAGACAGGTAAGTGCAAAGACAACATAAAAAGACATACCTTATAGAGATCACGATGTCAATATCATTACTTTTGTTTCACTTAACTTTATAATTCTTGGGCATGTGCATTTATTTTTACACCTTGCGCATAATAAGATATATTTTACATTACTGTGGACCAAGGATGTCTTCCTAATAAGACTTGGCAAATTATTAAAAAATGTTATTATAAAAAAAGTGTCAATAACCAAATTTTAAGTCTCGTGTTAAGTTATCATAAAAAAAAACTAAGGATTTAAGATGAACGTAAACATAAGGTTTCCACTTATAGTATCGGGTGAGCAAATAAAAACGGCCCCAAAGTAAGCGATGAACAATGTAAAATCTGTCAATTAATTAACAATATTTTGACAATCCCCATGACCTACTTATGGACCGATTTTATTTGCTCACCCGATATATTAAAACAAAGAGTTTTATAAGGAACGTTTTTAAACATGCTTCTATGTAGTTTGTCCAATGGGCAAGTGCTAAAAAACGCCTTATAAAACTAGTTTTATATGCTATTTATTATATTCACTTTTAACGTTTTTTTCATTTGAATTAAAAACTTGACTTAACATTTATTGTTATTGGATTGGCATTGACATTTTGAAGTAAAAAGTAAATTTAGGTCACAGTGGTTAGACATATTGGTCGCGTTTATTTCGTGAGCCGCGACCATTGATATTGTAAACTTTACTCACTTAGAGTGTAGTTCGTAAGTCATTTTGGTAAAATGACAGTTGCAACAATCATGTTCCATGACAACGAATTGTGTATCTCTGTAATGTCTACTCTACACGTAGCTTCTTGCTAGCTTCTAGAAGCTAGCAAGAAGTTACGTGTAGAGTAGACATAAGTAGTCTTCTGTCACTTTTGTTTATCAAAATGACTTACGTGACTTCTGCAATAAGACAAACGTCACTTTTTTTGACAGACAGTAGGGATAACTTGGTTTTATGACATACTTTATTTCAGGTCGACGCATGTTTTATATTTGTCATTATAAACGTTTCAGGCCTAGTTATCTAGAAGGTATCCCTACTGTCTGTCATAACAGTTAGTTTGTCTGCTCGCTAATAGTTTCGGCTCCGTTACCTTGGCCCCCCCATACCGAGCCCCCCCTAAAAAAAGTATTGCGCTGCGTTCCTCTCCTAATGCGCTCCCATGCGCCACAAAAAAAAATGTTGCTCCACTTATCGTTTTTCCGTAAAACGCCCGCATTCCTCGGGGGGCCAGGTTCACTGTGAAGTTGGCCCCCCTAAGTCTTCTTTTACGATAATTGAGAAAAAAGTTAATACAACTGAATGCGCCCCTTATGCGCTAACCAGAAATGAAAAGAATTTGCGAAAATATTTTTTCGTTAACGAAATATAGCAAAAAAAACTACATGCCACTAGGAAGTTGGCCCCCCCTATAAAGCCATATGCGAAATTTAAGTACATACTTCTATTGCGCCAGCTAAGACCTTTTATGCGCCACAAAAATAAATTCAATCGGTTAATTATTAAGAGCACAAATCAAAAAACAATTATTTTAATGGAATTTACAATGTTGCCATGTTTTCAATAATTATTTTAGTTAGGTACACAATTTTAAACATCTGGTTGGTTTGAAGCATTTTAAGCAAGAAATAAATTGTGTCCTTTCATAAAATGACCCTTTTTTAGTTATTTGTCACATGTTTTATTATCTTTTATTTAGCTTCAAATCCAACTGTTTTAAAATTAAATTAATTTAAATAATATAAAAATAGGTAAAATTGATTTTTCTTTCCTACCTATTGTTATTATGCGAATATTAAGATGATTGTTTACCACAAATAAAACCAAAAAAAAAACCTTTTACACTATTACCTAAGGATTGTTTTTCTTAATGGGTTAGCCCTAATTTGCATCTTTGGGTTTTTCCTCAAACATTGGTGGTGCTGATTCGTATTTAGAATGCCCATATTGCAAACAAAAAATTTACATTTTATTACTGTTTGGCTTAAAGTTCTTTTAATACTATAAATACTTTGGATAAATTCAATTATTTAAACTGGAATAATTAAGGAGTCACCCTACCTTCCCACGGGTGTATTTGCATTGCGCCGGTGATTAAGAAAACACTTGGTATTGCGCCGATTTTGTCATACAGAAATATGTTGCATTGCGCCGCTATTGTTTATAAAAGGTCTATTGTTATACCAGGAGCTAAGCATACCCAGGTAAAAGGCATTAAGAAAACTCGATTTAAATACATTTACAGGTATATTCTAAATTAAAAAATATTAAAATAAGTAGAATTTTGGGTTGTTTTCTTAGCATACATTTTTATAATAGTAATAGTCTTTTTTTTCTTGATATATAAAAATTTATAAAATTGTGTTGACACATTTTTATGAAAGTGTGTCGATCTCAGGTACATTTTAACTATCACGAATAAACGCTGGGGCTTGTTGAATTTCCCGTCTTACAATTTTTGCTGGCTTTTCGGTGATATTATCAGTAGCTTTTCGTTTTCCGCTATTTGATATGTATTGTCTTGGTAGGTAATGTGCTGACAAGGATTCTTAATTTTTCTCTAGTTTGTTTTTTTAAATTTCAGGGCTTTAGATATAATTTTACAAAAGCACTGGGGGACCTTTTTCCACTGGGGGACACTAGGTTAGGTAGGTTAGGTTAAGATGTGCTAAAATGAAGACTAATGACTAATTTGTTGGGGTGACAAAGGAAGGGATTAAACAGATGCAAACCAGGTATACGAAATGACCCAAAATAATAGGTATCATAAAAGTGGCGCAATACACACTATTTTTGTATACTCAAATTTAACCATCGGCGCAATAGGCATATATCCCTTCCCACCAATGGAAAAAGCCTGAAAATGTCATCTTTTTTAGAACCGTAATTAGAATTTGTACTTACAAGTCAAATTCCAAAAAAAGTACATTTCATTTTACAAAATGCAAACTCAGTTTCAGTTAAACTAAAATTAATAACAATATACAAAAAAGAGTAAACTTTTACAAATACTTGTGCATTTGACTCGATAGTACAACTTCTTTGCGCGGCTTATGCGGATAGTTTTGATTTTAAAACTTTTTTAAATAATATAAATAAAAACCTAAACGAAATTATTTTGTAATATGGTAAAAAGGGGCATAACCCAAAAGACATATCGATTAAGGGATGAAATATTGCAACAAAACTTTAAAACTCAAAAAATTTTTGGAAGCGTTTTATTTTAATTTTCATAACTACTCATTACTGGGCACATTTACACAGGGTGTTCCAATTATTCGCAACCTTATATTTTTAAATGCAATGCCCATTTTTTTTTTGTTTTTTAAAACAAACAAAGAAGACGTCGTACAATAATGTTTGCTTTTCCAAAAGTTCTTGGTCTTTAGAAGATTTGGAAAAGTCTAATATTTTAAGAATATTTAATCCTTGAAAAGTGACATCATATCTCATGAACGAAATAACATTTTGGGATTAAATGTTAACCATATCTTTTTCATGGGTGGTATAAACTTGTGTAAATTAGAGAAAAGAATATGGGGTGTTCCATTTAAGAAAATCACAAAAATCAAGTTTAACATTTCAAAACTTAAACAGATATCAGGCAGGTTTTCTTTCTAATAGATTTTAACACCCATGAAAAAGATATGGTCAAAATTTAATCCCCAAATTGTTATTTCGTTCATGAGATACGTGTCACTTTCCAAGGATTAAATATTCTTAGAATTTTCCAAATCTATAAAAGACCAAGAACTTTTGGAAAAGCAATCCTACATTATTGTACGACGTCTTTTTAAAAAACAAAAAAAAATGGGCATTGCATTTAAAAATATGGGTGTATTTGAACTGCGCACAGCCGCTGAAAAACACTTATAACTGCGCCCAAAGCTGAGTTTGAGGAGCGCACATTTTAATCCTTCTACCTGGAAGTCCCAAATTGTATTTTCGAGAAATACTAGAAATTAATCTAATTACCTGGCTAATATTTTTACCTTAGACTCTGGGTTGTACCCTTAGGGAACATCGCAGGTTTTTTTTTTAATTTTAGGGTTTTAGACTGAATTTTATGAAAGCACTGGGGGACACTTTTCCACTGGGGGACACTAGGTTAGGTAGGTTAGGTTAAGTTTTGCTGCTAAAATGAAAATATAAACTCTAGCTGTTGATGCCTAGCAGTGCGTCCTAAATTTTGTTCATTACAATAAGGGACATATTACTAGGTGTTGTTATGTTAAAAATGGATCAACACAATCAGAAAGCATTGTAGTTTAAAATTATTTGATCTTCATTCAAAATAAAAGTATAAAATATTTTTACTGACGGCTGTACCTATATCTAAACATCTTAAATTAAAGTATTATCCTTTTCTTAATGAGGGTAAATGGATTAACTCTCCATAACACAAGTGTGCGCAGCTCAAACTTATTTGGTATACCTAAAGGGTTGTCTGTGCGCTGCTCCCATATACCCAAAAATATAGGTGTTAGATGGGTTGCTGAAAATTGAAACTGTGTAAATGAAACTATTTTTAAAATGTGCCCAGTAATGAGTAGTTAGCACACAAGAAAAATAAAATAATTTAATCAAGTATTTTAGGAGCTAAACCCCGCCCTGCTAATCGGTGGACACCCTGTATGATAATATTTTCTTTTAAAGTAATAGGTCTGTAAATCTGACATTTTACGTACCTCTACTATTTAAAGTGATTTATTAGAGCCCTAGGGGCATCAAGTGCTATCCTAGGTCTTTGTAAACTCCTGTAAATACATTTGGCAACCCAGCAATAGGCACTACTTATTGAGCATTGTAAATATAAATGTTAGATGAAATTAATTTACGCGCCAAATAATCTAATTATTTAATTTGTGCCCTTAATAATGAACCGATTGAATTTATTTTTGTGGCGCATAAAAGGTCCTAGCTGGCGCAATAGAAGTATGTACTTAAATTTCGCATATGGCTTTATAGGGGGGGGCAACTTTCTAGTGGCATGTAGTTTTTTTGCTATATTTCGGTAACGAAAAAATATTTTCGCAAATTCTTTTCATTTTTGGTTAGCGCATAAGGGGCGCATTCAATTGTATTAACTTTTTTCTCAATTATCGTAAAGAAAGACTTAGGGGGGGCCAACTTCACAGTGAACATGGCCCCCCGAGGAATGCGGGCGTTTTACGGAAAAACGATAAGAGGAGCAAATTTTTTTTTTGTGGCGCATGGGAGCGCATTAGGAGAGGAACGCGGCGCAATACTTTTTTTAGGGAGGGCTCGGTATGGGGGGGCCAAGGTAACGGAGCCAATAGTTTCTCTGTAGTCACCAAGAGAATTTAATACCCATACTAAATAAACTAGAGTGGGTTAGATCGGTGAATAGGTTAGATCATTGAGTGGGTTAGGTTTTATTATAAAATGCCGTCATTTAATAGGATACTCCTCGCAGTAATCAGACATTCACAATATTTTTAATATTACAAAAAAAAAAATTAATTTAAAAAAAATCTGCGAAGAGGTCAAACTATTAACTCTCTTTCGCAAAAAAAAAATCATTAGCGAAGAGCATAAATATGAATTCTGACACTGACGTTTAGGATTTAATTTGACTTTAGAAAGATGCTGCTGTGTTTCGAATGTTTTTGCATAGCCACCTAGACCGAGGCCAAGACTTATGGGACTTAGAACTTTTTTATTACTAAAAATCTTTCTTTTAGCCTTTTATGCCCTAATAACTTAACAAAAAAAAAATAGCAAAATTATTTTAAATACAGAATGACATTTTCTTTAATTTTTTATAAGAAATTTTTTTAGTAAATCAAATAATAACGAAAATACGGCGTTTTTTTTAATTGGGGGGCTAATGGGGGGTCGGATCAAAAAAGTTTTAAAATAATTTTTGTAAAGAGTTAAAAGGGCTTTAATATTACGCGAATTTTTTTTTTCCTAAATTCATAATAACTGAAATATGAATTTTTTACCAGTTTGGGGGTCCCTTTACCCCCCTTGTTATAATCGGATTTTTTCCAATAACAATCCCAACCAAGATTTTAATGAGAACAATTTTTCCTGCAAATTTGAACACGATTGGGCATTTCGTTCTTAAGTTATCGTGTTATCGTGACGGACGGACGGACGGACGGACGGACGGACGGACGGACGGACGGACGGACGGACGGACGGACGGACGGACGGACGGACGGACGGACGGATTTTTTGAAAGTTGTTCAAAATTCGATGAAACGCACGAATCTGCAAGAATTTTTGCTCTACGACGATTTTTGACGATTTTAGAATTTTCAAAACAATTACAATATACTCCCCGTTTTCGACTTTGTCTGCGAGGAGTATAATAAGCGACAGGGCTAAGATTCTCGAACAACTCTAAATTATTTAGCTTACTAAATTATGACGAACAGTCATTAGATGCGTGACAGATGCCCCAAAGCTTGTCGTTCAAACGATTTAGCATACTAAATTATTTTGGTACGCTTCAAGAATCTTAACCCAGGCGTATTTGAGAAAATGTAACCGTTAAATCATTTCTCCATCAATTGATAAGTATTTGTGTGACCAATGAGACATCAACTGGGCTAACGTACCATAGATGTATTGTATCTGTGATTTGCTAGATTTACGTGCAAAATACCCTGTTAAATCAACTGATTAATAAATTTTTTTTTTTTTATTATTATTTCAAATAAATATGTGTCATGTATTTTATTGATGACGAAATAAATCTAATCTAATCTAAAATATCTGGTTTAGCTTTTTAGTAATCTTAAGATTAAAAATTTTTTTGAAAAACTTTGACACCCTGTATCTCAGAAACGAAGGATTTTCGGACACATGTTTATATGAACTATTTTTCTTAAAATGGGTTCAGGAATTACCCCCTGAATTTTTTCCTAGTTATTTGGTAACACCCTGTATACGTAGAACAAGAAGCTATTTGTAGGAATGTAATTCGTGCATCTTATTTCCACGAAAGATCTAAATATAGCCCAATCATTCTAATAATGCCCCCAGAAAAAAATTCCAACCAAGATCTGCTTATGCAGGTTCGTAGCCATTACCCCCAGGAACATAAAAGTGAAAAATTTCCACAAAACTTCTGTGACGTTTAGCCCCCATCTTGAATAGAAGTGAGGAGTTAGTTTTTTGTTAATACCTAAACTATTTAGCACTTTTGTAAAAAGTTTTAAAATTTTTTAGGAACATTATTTTAATAAGAATACATTCATTTTTTAAAAAATAATAAATCACCAATATGAACGATTTTCTAGCTCTTTGAAAATGTGCTAATTTGGTCTTACAGAGAATGCTGCAATCTATGCTTCAGGACTCTATGACTAAGATAGACGATTATGATGAAATAAGGTGTTTTTAAAAGAGGTATAGAATCGTCAATATTGGTGATTTATTATTTTTTTTTTAAATAATTGTATTCTTATTAACATAATGTTCCTAAAAATTTTTAAAACTTTTTTCAAAAGTGCCGAATAGTTTAGGTATTAACAAAAAACCAACTCCTCACTTCGATGCAAGATGGGGGCTAAACGTCACGGAAATTTTGGGTGAATTTTTCACTTTTATATTCCTGGGGGTAGTGCCTACAATCCTGCATAAGCAAATCTTAGTTGGGATTTTTTTCTAAGGAACCTACAAATTTTAATTAGAATAATTGGGCTAATAACAGAAAACTTATTATTTAGAAAGAAAGTAAGATTAAATAGACTGCCATCACAAGATGTCTGTGCCCTGCCCTGTGTATTTAAATTTCGATTCAAGGAATATTCACATATGATATGGAACGTAGATACCTCAGTAGATACTTAATAAATATTTGTTTTTTTTTATATAATGTATGAGGTAACCAATAAGAAATTCTGACCATTTTATTAAATCTAGGATGCTACTATTATTGAATACCAACGCAAGTTAACGCACGAGTAAATCTTCTAAGAGATCACGTTTAAGTGAGGGCGTCCTAACATATGTTTTACCATATTAGGAAGGTAGAAAAGGTCAAATAGTATATTACTACCGTGGGTGGAAAGGGTTTCATTTCTGTCGAGAGAAAAAGATGGTTTACCAAGGCGCGTAGCGCCGCGGTAAACCATTTCTCGAGACAGAAAGAAAATTTCCACCGAGGTTAGTATACTATTTTATTTACAACTGCTTATATTTATGTTTAATTTTAAAAAGCTTTAATTTTGCAAATTAATATTATTCATTTTTAACATCTTAGTTAACATGATTATTTTTTTTTAATTTATTACCTTGGTTACATTAGAGTACCTATATAAAATGAGTAGCGCCACAGGAGATGTTTTTTGATTGGTGGACTCAATTTCATCTGTGGTTGGACTCAAAAATAGTTGGTACCAAAAATAGCATTTTTTTGACAAATAAAGTTTGCTCCAAAAGAAAATTTTTGTCCTTGTCAATTAATGACATTATTCGTAAATATAAAATAATTTGCTCAAAATAATGTTTTCTATACTGGTTCGCTTATGAGCATTTGCCTATTTCTTATTTTTTACATTCATACATCTTAATGGTTCCGTTTATTGCTATTGTTTATTAAACCAAAGTAAGTTTTACCGTTAAATAATATAAAACTCTACATGCCCGGTTACTTTTTTTTAGAAAAGGGGGATACAAACTAGACTTCCATTTCATGCAAATATAAAAAGTAGATAAGGTGCTGAAACAATTCTACTAGAACTAAATTTCCTTTAATTTACGAAAAGTTAACGTTTGTAAGAAAATTAAAACTTTTTATTTTACATAATTTAATTTAATTTTAGAGGTCCAATTTTTGGAAACGTAGTTGTAAACAAAGTAATATTTGTATACCCGAAAGTATACCTTATTAGAATTGTAAAGAAATGGTTAAGTTGCTGATTCAACACTAATTAAATGTTATTCTTCGCGGACATATTTTTTTTCACCGTTAAAAGAAGTAAGATGGACAAAGATTTGATTTTACCTCTAGCAAATTATCAAAACTTTTTATGATGAATTAATTAGAACAGAAAAATTTACAAAATACCGACCTACAAACCCATAAAGAACCCTTTAGGCTATTTTGTGTAAACAGTCCATAGGTTGACGATTCTGTGAAAAGAAGTTGCTAGTTAGATGCATATCATGAATTTTTAACTAATTTTGACGCAAAATTGTCATTTTGACGACCCTCTGGCGCTACTCATTATATATAGGTACTCTAGGTTACATTACAATTGCTTGACATTGAAGTAAAAAAATAATTATTTGTAATTTTCAAAAAACGTCATTTCTCGCATTATTTTAAAGTCTTAAACCAACTAATATTAAAACTAGCTGAGTCGAGGCCGGTGGATCCGACTCTTGAGTTCATTTCTTACGTTACATTATTTTTTTTGTTAAAATCAAAGCGTTTCCTGAAGATAGTCCAGAAGGTCCAAAACATAAACACAACCTTTTATGTTTTTAAAGACACGTCTAACATTTACATTGCATTTAACAGGAAATAATTTTTGAATAATAAAAATTGTATTGAACTTGCAAACGATGTGACCTTGACATGACCTTGAATTCCAGTCTTTTGGTTATCCATCCTTAAAGTTTGAAACCTATAACTATTGTCATCTTTGAGATAACCGAAGGTAAACTATAAATCGCTTCCTGAAGATGGCCTACTAAGTCCGAAACATAAGAACAATCTTTTGCGTTTTCAAAAACATGTCCAACATTTATATTGCATAAAACTTAACATAGTTTTTAAATAATAAAAATGGTATTGACCTTTTTAACAATATGACCTTGACATGACCTTGAACTCCTGTCTGTTGGTTATCTATCCTCCAAGTTTGAAACCTCTAAATGTTGTGATCTTTGAGATAACCGAAGTCAAACTAAAAATCGCTTCCTGAAGATGGCGTACTAGGTCCGAAACATAACTAAAACCATTTGTGTTTTTAAAAACATGTCCAACATTTACCTTGCATTTAACTTAACATAGTTTTTTAATAATAAAGATGCTATTGACCTTTCAAACAATATGACCTTGACATGACCTTGAACTCCTGTCTTTTGGTTATCCATCCTCCAAGTTTGAAACCGTTACCCATTGTAATCTTTGAGATAATCGATGTCAAACTATAAATCGTTTCCTGAAGATGGCCTACTAGGTTCGAAACAGAAGAACAACGTTTTATATTTTTAAAAACATGTCTAACATTTACCTTGCATTTAACTTAGCATAGTTTTTTAATAATAAAAATGATATTGACCTTTAGAAAGATATGACCTTGACATGACCTTGAACCCCTGTCCCTTGTGTATACATCCTCCAAGTTTGAGTCCTCTAACTATTGTAGTATTGGAGCTATGTCAATGCAAACATTGACATTTGAAAACGTCATAGCTCTTTTCCTAGACATAGAATTTTTTTTTAAAAATTTTAACACAAAGGGCTCTCCGAAAGAATATGTTTAAGCAAAAAAAAATCACAATATTTTGGGCTAGATTTTTTTTTGTATGCAATATCTACTAACCTTGACCAGTGGTCAGTATGACCTTGTGGTCATCTTGACCACAAGACTTTGGTATTTACTTATGCCAAGTTTGAACCTTCTACCTAGTACCATAATTGAGTAAATTACGGTTAAAGAAATTTTTTGCTCCGTACATCCATCCATCCATCCATCCATCCATCCATCCATCCATCCATCCATCCATCCTAACATACACCAAAGTGATATTTTTTAATAACAACCCAATGGATGGTCCGATCGACATGATTCTAGTATCAAAAGATCGGTAATTTTTTGTAGCATCTTTCCAACACCCTTAACTTTCACGTATCTTGCTTCGTTTAGGCACAGTTTCAAAAAAACATCGATTTTCAGAAATTGCAATTACAATAGTACATTTCCTTTAGAGAAATGAACTAAAAAACATAATGTCGGATAGTGATGATGAATGTACAGAATTGAAAGAGTGTGCTCAAAAGGCCGAAGAGGATTTGCTCCCTCAAAAGAAGTAAATCCGACTTGTTTTCATTACCCAGGCGGAAAGTAGTTACTTTCCGCCCGGGTGGAAAGTGACAGCTTAATAAAACCAATAAAGTGACATTTTCTAACTTTTAAAGAGTCAGAAATGTCATCATTTCATATGCAGTTGTAAATAAAAATATTTTTTGTTTACTTTAAAATGTTTACTACTAACTTATAATACAGAGATAGGACGATGTTTAAAATACCTTTATCTACTATCGTTAGGTAACAGCTACTTTTTCTTACTCATTTAAGTTACCTAATGACATACTTTATTTCACTGAAATAAAATGAGTTAGGTAATGAAATCATAACCTAACGGAAATTAAATAAGTTAGGAAATGAGATCATTTTTTCACTCAAATTTGACATGTTGTCATGATGACAATTAGGTCTACAGGATGTACCACAAGAATTTTTTTAAAATTTTTATTATTTTTTTTTATTTTTTTAAGTTATTAAGTGGTCGTAGATAAAATATTGTATGCAACACGTTAGGAAACAGTCATTATTTCACTTATGCTCTTACAAAACTCGGCTGAAGCCTCGTTTTGCAAACTTCGCATTCGTGAAATAATCACCATCGTTTCCTTACTTGTTGTATAAATAGATATTTTCGCACTTTGTTTATTAAAGACATTCATTAACGCACTCCAAATCGTTGATTATGACCCCTATTAATGCATAGCGACGACGACCATAGCAACGCTCTTCTATGCTCTAAGTTACTATCTATGTTCTTACATTACAAATGTTAAATTAGCTTTAATTACGGTTTAAGCAACAAAAACCAAAAGAAATTCAATATTTACCGTTGTATTGGATAAGAAGCAGGCCCTTTTACCACATTTAAGGAAATAACATTTATTTTATAATCATAATTAACAAAAGTTCGATATCTGTTCTTCTTCTTCTTCAACTTTAATAATGTTGAATGGCTGACGCATTGTTTGTGCCAGTTGGTAACATAACTGTTTTTATTTTATAATTTATTAAATACTAATGTACTAAGTGCGAAACTAGCTGAGTCGGTAGATTCGACTCTTGAGTTCATTTCTTACATCCGTAAGTCAATTGTGTGAACAATTATTTTAAAATTTTATCAGTTTAAAAAATATTTGGTTTTAATATTACCGTCCTACAGATGTAAGAAATGAAATTAAGTAAAGTCAAATTAAAATAGTTTAAAAAGATAAGATTAAGGGCGTTCTAACATCCTTAGATTTCTTTTATTTTTATAAAAAAAGGTTACTTATAAGTTTCAAGGTCATTGTTTAAAAGCTGTAGGTATGACAACAAAAAACAAGTCCAACATTTACCTTGCATTTACCTTAACATAGGTTTTTAATAATAAAAATGCTATTGACCTTTTAAACAATATGACCTTGACATGACCTTAAACTCTTATCTTTTGGTTATCCATCCTCCAAGTTTGGGACCATTAACTATTGTGGTGTATGAGATAATTAAAGTCAAACTATAAATCGTTCCTTACTTGGCTTGGCTTACTTAGTCCGAAACACGAGAACAACCTTTTGTGTTTTCAAAAGCATGTCCAACATTTACCTTGCATTTACCTTAACATAAGTTTTTAATAATAAAAATGCTATTGACCTTTTAATCAATATGATCTTGACATGACCTTGTACTCTTGTCTTTTGGTTATCCATCCTCCAAGTTTGAGACCTCTAACTATTGTGGCGTATGAGATAATTGAAGTCAAACTATAAATCGTTTCCTGAAGTTGGCTTACTAAGTCCGAAACACAAGAACAACTTCTTGTGTTTTCAAAAATATGTCCAACATTTACCTTGCATTTACCTTAACATAGGTTTTCAATAATAAAAATTCTATTGACCTTTCAATCAATATGACCTTGACATGACCTTGAACTCTTGTCTTTTGGTTATCCATCCTCCAAGTTTGAGACCTCTAACTATTAAGGTGTATGAGATAATTGAAGTCAAACTATAAATCATTTCCTGAAGATGGCTTACCAAGTCCGAAACACAAGAGCAACTTCTTGTGTTTTCAAAAATATGTCCAACATTTACCTTACATTTTCCTCAACATAGCTTTTTAATAATAAAAATGCTATTGACCTTTCAATCAATATGACCTTTACATGACCTTGAACTCTTATCTTTTGGTTATCCATCCTCCAAGTTTGAGACCTTTAACTATTATGGTGTATGAGATAATTAAAGTCAAACTATAAATAATTCCCTGAAGATGGCTTACTAAGTCCGAAACACAAGAACAATCTTTTGTGTTTTCAAAAACATGTCCAACATTTACCTTGCATTTACTTTAACATACATCTTTAATAATAAAAATGCTATTGACCTTCAAAAAGATATGACCTTGACATGACCTTGAACCCCTGTCTCTTGTGTATCCATCCTCCAAGTTTGAGTCCTCTAACTATTGTAGTATTGGAGCTATGTCAATGCAAACATTGACATTTGAAAACGTCATAGCTCTTTTCCTAGACATAGAATTTTTTTTTTAAAATTTTAACATAAAGGGCTCTCCGAAAGAATATGTTTAAGCAAAAAAAAATCACAATATTTTGGGCTAGATTTTTTTTTGCATGCAATATCTACTAACCTTGACCAGTGGTCAGTATGACCCTGTGGTCATCTTGACCACAAGACTTTGGTATTTACTTATACCAAGTTTGAACCTTCTACCTAGTACCATAATTGAGTAAATTACGGTTAAAGAAATTTTTTGCTCCGTACATCCATCCATCCATCCATCCATCCTAACATACACCAAAGTGATATTTTTAAATAACAACCCAGTGGATGGTCCGATCGATATGATTCTAGTATCAAAAGATCGGTAATTTTTTGTAGCATCTTTCCAACACCCTTAACATTTACGTATCTTGCTTCGTTTAGGCACAGTTTCAAAAAAACATCGATTTTCAGAAATTGCAATTACAATAGTACATTTCCTTTAGAGAAATGAACTAAAAGCATTGTAACCAGTTCGTATGTTAAAGCTCACTGATCGCTCGCTTGTTAAAACCGCTCGTTTATTAATCGCCTTTATTAACACACTTACTGGTTAAATAACTATTAATACCACAGTACGTATAACATACATTTATAGCCTAGGAGCTAGCAACATGTAAATCCACGTCAACAACGTTTTTACGACTTTTTGGAAATAACATAATATTTAAAATTACTTTTCTTAGTCCAACAAAATGGTACGTCGAACAGGTAGCGTTCTTTTAATGTTAAAAATGTTATAAATGGGATCGTTATCTTCGTACAAAAATAAAAATTTGCACATACGAACCATGACCCTGCGAGAATTATCATGAACCAGTCGATTTTAAAATGTGCTTTCCAGGAACAGAGAACTCTGTAACCAGAATCGGTAATGACAATTACGAAAATTATTTCTTGACTCGTAGTCACTAAAACCATGGGTACTAGCTTCAGTGACGTCACCACTAATATGGCGAATTACGTTGATGACAGAATCTGTATGACAGAGATGGAATGATGCATGGCGCCACTCTATAAAGGGACAATATCTGTCAAAATCAAGGCACTCTAATATTACACAGAAAAGTCGATAACACAAGATTCAAATTAGTTACTTACATAAAGTTCTGGCAGTGTTAAGGATCAAATATAGTTTAGGTTATAGTAATAGTGCGTATGTTATAGTAATAGCGCAAAAGTTAAAACATAGGCAACCCGTGTTCCAATAAATAGTTGGTGCATAAGCATATATGGGTTGATAGTCGCGCTGCCTATCTTTTAACTTCTGCGCTATTACTATAACATACGCACTATTACTATAACCTCAACTATGTTTGATGCTTTACCGCCCATATGTGCATTTATCAATTTAGTCATACGAATAAAAATCGATTCCACTTCTAATGTTTTAAAAAAACGTTGTTTTTTGTTGCCAGATCTCTATTAGAATTTGGGCTGGGAGAATATTATTTCATGGACCAAGGATTTTACACCACTATAAATGCACACAGACATTTAAGCAATTAAAACGTCACGTATGGACCCCCTTTTGCCAATATGATTGATTGTCCAATTAAATGGGTTCTTAACTGTGATTAATTTTTACACACAATTGTCACAAACAAAATTAAATGAAATTTATGGCCCATATGTTAATTGAGTTATTTTCTTGTGATCTGTATTCTGTATATTGTTAAAAAACAGAACCAGCCTATTTTTCCAAAATAAACTCTACATTTATTTTATATTGTCTGGGTTCAATTTTCTGGTCTATTTTGGCTCCCATGACCATGAAAATAAATGATTAATTACTTTAACACTTGACGGTGTCACAAAAAGTCACCCCTCAATCCTTTAAAAGAAATAAAATTGAGGGCTGAAACCGTAAATGTATTCATACAGAATTTGGCATAAATGTTGCCGTAATGGATTGTAAATAACTTCTTCAGATAGCCATCATGATTATGCATAATCAGTTACCGTATCTAAAGCAATTCACATGCCAAATTTTGTTTGATAAGCCTAAGTTACATTTTCTTAAACACCAAACTATAGAATGTCCAGATGAAATTTTTTTTTTGCAAAAGATCTACGAAGTTTCTTAAGCTATTAAAGTCGTTGGTTTTCACTGCAATGAGATTTCACAAACTCTCTTTATGATCTTGTTTTGGAAGCTGATAGGTAGTTGCTTAAATTGTTCAAAATAATTGAACATATTCTAAAAAACTATAGTATAGTTATGTTATGAATTATTGTAGTTCTGTGGTAAATAGGCAAAAGGGGATAAGTATAAAACTGTCATTTGTACATGTCACTGTAAAAATAATGTTCTTGCAAATATTAAACAATATTAATGCAATAGTGAGAAGCTAGCTGAAAAAATAGGTTTCAAAGTACGTATTTGGCTGATCTAAATTGTAAATATCTAAATGTTTCTATTAATATTCGGTGTACGAAAAACACATTTTTTTAAATGTCAAAAATACTTATCCCGTTTTGCCTCCCTACCACAGAGTTGTAAGTATTAAAAACTACATTACTTATATCGATTTTAAATTTGCCATTCGGTCTACATTCTACAAACTGTTGACTACCATATGCAGACAAAGTAAATATGAAAACAGAAAATATCTATAACTATAATAAAAGAAATTGAATGGCATCTTTGCTGTGGAGCGCATCTGCTCTCCTTAAAATTTATTGTTTAAATTCCACCTAAGCATTTTTTATGCCCACCATGAAGGTGGGTAGCAGAGAGCATAGGAAGGTGCAACAGTTATGTTCAGCGAATAAGCATAAAAATTATACGATCAAATTTGGACGAATGTCGATTTATAAGATGAAATGGGCATATACGAGGTGGCCACTCTATAAAATTTAATGAGGGGTGATTTGGTGGTGGTGGCCGCATTTTACTGCATGGGTCATGGTGAAGCTGGCTCTAAATAAATTCCTTCGCCCCCTAAATAGCCTCCAATGATTAATAACCAAACACGTTGGATTTACACCAAATTTTGCAACTAGATGTAAAATGAGATGCTAAAAAATATTTATTAATAACTTTTTTTGAAAAAAAAATTCTATGCCCTTCTTAAAAGCCCCCTTCGTTTATGGGGCGAAGGAATTATTTTTTGAAAAAAAGTTATAAGGAAATATTTTTAAACATCTTATTTTGCATCGATCTGCAATTTGGTGTAAATCCAACGTGATTGGTTATTACTCTTTGGGGGTTATTTACGGGGTGAAGGAATTTTTTTAGGGATTTTTTTTTATAAAAATCTTTTTACAACCTTATTTGACATCTATCTGCAAAATTTGGTGCAGTTCCGCCGTGATGAATTAAAGGGGGCCCTTTGGGGGGCCATAACTCGGTTTCTGCAATAGGTAGATATACGCCAATTTGGGGTTTTACTCTTTGGACATCCAGTTACATTATATAAAAAAGGCGGCCCTACCAGGAATTTTGTCGATGTACCCTCATTATTTAAGACAGATTGACTGTAGTAATAAATTTAAAACGATCAATTTTTACATTGTAAATATGGTCAAAATAGTGTCTAAATTATCTCAAGTTGTAATTTGAGTGTACGTTAGCAAGATACATTTCTCTGATGTTTTACGAAGATTAGAGCTTTTTTGTTATCCTAAAACAAAATAATAAAAAAAAGCAAATATTTTGTTACTCTTTCTCGCCTGCAGCACATTTTACATGATTTTTTTTAAATAAAATAGATCTGACGCATTTGTTGTCAAAATACCATTGAAAACTGATATGCAAAAACCCTGTTCACAGTGTAGTAAAGTTTAAAAAATCAATCAATCAGGTGGCTGATAAAAAATCATTTATTTAATTTAGGAGAGAAAGAAATACAGAAGTCTGTAGAATAGACAAAGTTGACCGATAACCATGGCATTCGGTGTACCTGATAGTAATGCTGCCGTCCAAAGGCCATATGTCCCAATTTGATAGTTTTGAAAAAAACGGGTTTATATTTTTACGTTGGTACTTTTTAAACTCTACGTAATTTAGTGATTTTTTTTTTGGCGAGGTTATTTGTAATTATAATAATGATCACATTCCGAAAAAATACTTCAAAAATGTATCTTTTTCCACAAAATATAAACAAAAATGTACTTACGGTGGTACGGTGTTACTAATTAAAGTGCTTATACAAAGTAAAAAAACCGTAAGTGACAAATCAATGCAGATTGCATTGATAAGCTAAGAGAAAAAAGCGTAACTCCATACTTCGACGTCATCCTTTACTAAGTAAAATAACCGTAAGTGCGGACTCGTAAAGCAAAATGATTGATATGCTAAGGAAAAAGACCGCAAGTGTTCATGAACTTACGGTTTCTTCGCTTAGTAACGGTACTTACGGCCTTTTTACTTGCAAAATTGATGACGTAGTGGACTTACGGTTAATTTGATTTATTTTTTTTTTTCATACTTTCAAGCAAAAAATTATTTTTTTTTTCAATGAAATCAATGCCAATGCCTAAGATGCCAAAAATGAAAAAAACTCAATTTTGTAAAATTGGGACTTACGGTCTTCTATCTTTGGACGGCAGAATGCAGCCGTTCAAAGAAAGAAGTCTCAATTTTACGAAATTGAGTTTTTTTCATTTTTGGCATCTTATGATCTTATGCATTGCTTTTATTGATTTCATTAAAAAAAATTAAATTTTTGCTTGAAAGTAGGAAAAAAACACGAATCAAATTAACCGTAAGTCTACTACGTCATCAATTTTGCAAGTAAAAAGGCCGTAAGTACCATTACTAAGCAAAATAACCGCACTTACGGTTATTTTACTTAGTAAAAGATAACGTAGAATTACGAACTTACGCTTTTTTCTCTTAGCTTATCAATGCAAACTGCATTGTTGAGTCCTTTAATGTAGGTGCCTGTATAGGCACTTTTTTTAAATGCTTAAACTTAAATTTGTCTTTTTAAAAGTATAACATAAAATTTAAATCTTATTTAGAAAGTAAGACATTATTTTTATGACAAAAGCACATGTGACCTATTTTTGTATAAAAGCTACTATAAAAAAAAAATAGGTTTTTCAGTTATTCGCAGGACAATTAGGGGTGGTTAGGTCTGTACCTGAGAAGAGCGAGAGGTGCACGAAAGCTGCTACAACACCTTATTCGCCGCGTCGCTGAACGACTCAGGTAGTTTTTCACCCCCGAATCCAAACTCAAACAAAACAACCCTCAGGTCACGGACAGCTCTACACATGTATGATGATGGTAACAAAGGGTAGCGGGGGAGGTTATGCCATACTATACCAGGTAAAGCGATTTTAGATTTCATTATCAAAAGTTGAGAGCTGCTCTTTGAACTTTTGAATTTAAATAGGTCGAAATACGTTTTGCAACTTTTTAAACAGTTTTGTTTTAAGTTCAACAATTTAAGCATTTTGGAGTGTTTGAATTAGATTTTTATTTTTGTGAAGCACAATTTTTTTATATTATATTTAAAGAGACTTATGTCTACATTGAGGATTAGACATAACATAAATTTTTAAATTAGAAGTTCTGATGGAGTTTGCAAGCTCATTGTGTACAAAAATAATAGTGGTTGGCGACTTTAATGTAGATTTTAGCCTGGAAAGCAAACACTCTATGGATATCTTATCAATTTTCAGTTCATATAATTTGATCGATACCATCTGCGAACCAACAAGAGTGATAAAAACGTCCGCCACAAGAATAGATAACCTTTTTACCAACTTATTTAAGGATGTTTTTAATGTATCTGTCCTTGACACGAGCCTTTCCGATCATCACGGAATATTAATGAAGCTTAAGTCTGTTGAGCCTAAACCCAAGCCAAGACAAGTAAAAAGAACCTTTAATAAGCGAAACTTGGCTGACTTTAATACAGCGCTTGGAAATGTAGACTGAAATGACTTATTCGAACTAGATCTTCCAACACTAAAATTAAATGTTCTTTATGCAAAAATGTTACCAATTTTCAACAAATGTTTCCCAAAAAAAATTACAAAGCTAAAAAAAGAAAAAACGTGGATTACAAAAGGAATAAAGGCTTCATCAAGACATAAAAGACAGTTGTTTTTTCATGTAAAAATGTCTAATAGTCCAATTTTAAAAAAACACTTCAAACTGTATTGCGAAATTCTTAAAAAGGTTATACATAAATCTAAAAAAATGATCATTGACAATAAAATACGAAAATCGGATAACAATGCAGCTGCTGTTTGGAAGGTTATTAAAACCAAACTTCATAAAAATTCTGCAAATTTTGAAAAAATTTGTCTTTGTGATGAAGATAGCGGCGACGAAACAGATTCAAGCAAAATAATAAATACCTTTGCTAAACATTTTTTTAACGCTGGTGAAATGCTTGACGATTCTACGGTTTCAGCTTCTACTAATACCTATAGAAACAATAACAGTTTCTTTTTTGAACCAGTAGATCACGTCGAAGTTTATAGAATCATACACTCACTTAAGAATTCTACCGCAGTAGGTCAAGATGAATTACCTACCTCAATTATTAAACAATGTTCGGGAATCCTTAGTCCCTTACTGGCTGACATCGTAAACTCGTCTTTCTCAAATGGCTGCGTACCCACACAATTAAAAACTTCAAGTGATTCCTATCTTTAAGAAGGGAAAAAAGAAGGAAGTTAACAACTATCGGCCAATTTCACTGTTACCAATTATTAGTAAAATTCTAGAGTTGGCAGTAAAAAAACGGTTGGAAACTTTTCTGAGTACGAACAAAATTATTAATGATTCTCAACATGGTTTTCGATCCATGCATTCAACAACCACTGCTTTGTCGGATCTTCTCTGTGCAGTAAACGAATCTATTAATAACAACAAATATTGTGCTGCATTAATGTGTGACCTGTCAAGAGCTTTTGATATTGTTGACCACAAAATACTCTTAGACAAATTAGAACAGTACGGAATAAGAGGTATTGCGCATGATTGGTTTAAATCCTACTTGACCGATAGACATTTTTATGTTTCTGTTCATGATTCGTTAAACGGTACCATATGCGATGTTAACTCTAACTTGCAAGAAGTATCTACAGGCGTGCCCCAGGGCTCCATACTAGGACCAATTTTATTTAATGTGTTTCTAAATGATATTTGTTTAAGTGTAAAATCTAAATTAGTTCTGTATGCGGACGACACAACGGCGTTTATAGAAGGTGATAGTTTTGAGGAGGTCAGTGCTGAAATTAACAGTGAATTGAAAATAATGATGTCATGGTTTAAGTTAAACAAACTAGTTGTGAATTTTGAAAAAACTAATTACATTTTCTTCAACAAAAAAAATAACATATCACAAAATTTTCTTCTTCATAATGGAAATAAAATTTGTGAAACCAATGAGTGTAAACTTCTTGGAGTAACAATAGACGACGGGCTACGCTATGAAACTCATATAAAGCAATTGGCGAAAAAACTTAATAAGGCAAGTTTTTCCATATGGTCACTAAAAGGCATTATTTCAATCGATACTTTAAAATCAGTTTACTATGGGTATTTTCATTCGTTGCTGATATACGGAATTTAATTCTGGGGAAATGCGCCCCTTAGTAGCAGCATTTTTGTCATACAAAAGCGGGCCATCAGAAACATGCTTGGGCTAAAACGTCGAGACTCGTGTAGGACTCATTTTAAGACTCACCAAATAATGACGGTGCCTAGCTGCTACATGTTTTCACTCTTACTTTACGCCCACAAAAATCAAGTTGTATTTAATAAAACAAGTGACAAATATAACTTCAGACACACATTATTTCACACCAATCGCCCGAACACAACAAAATATAAAAAATCAATGGTGTATGAGGCAATTACTCTTTTTAATGTTTTGCTAAAAGAAATGCAGATCTTGCGTTTTAAAGTTTTTAAAAAGCAAATTTTAAATATCTTAATTAATAATGTGTTTTATTCCTCCCAAGAATTTATTCAGTATTTTAACTTTGATTTTTGTTTGTGATTGTAGTCTAACTTAATAATGTTTGTGATATAATGATGTATTTTAATTGTTGAATTATTTTAACTTATATATTTATTTTTTCTCTAGTCAACCTACTTTAGTAATACGTTACATGTCTTTTAATGGTAAAAACGCGAATGCATATGCACGACAATAAACTTTCTTTATCTTTATCTTTCTTTAACCCCATATCATTTTTTATATAGCAAATATATTTTTATGAAAAAATAGTAAATTTAGTTACGGAGGGGGACATCTAAAAAATATAAGATCAATTTTTTTTCTTTAACCCACTGTCACCCACCTACCCTTACCTACAATTTTTAAATAGCAACCTCTTTCTTGCGATACCTGAGTCCTCTTATTTGCGGACACCCAATATGCGGACATTCTAAAAAACCCCTTCAATTTGCAAACATAGTAATTAAGAAAAGGGATGACCTAATTTTATTCCTGTTGAAATTTCCAATATGCGGACGGTTGCAGTATTGTAGGTACAACTTGAATTATCGCTACTGAATTCGATAAGATCTCTCATGCTTTAGATACTTAATTATACTTAGGGGTGTTTTTAGGAAGCACGCCTAAAAAAACATTGTGCATTTGATTTTTTTTGTGATTTTTTCGCTTAATGTATAGTTTTTTTTCTAATATAATTGGTTTAATAGATATAATAACTGGTCGTACCAAAGTATGTACAAAGAGGTGCAAGGCATAGATAATATAACCAAGGATAGATGGTGTAAGGTTAGGTTAAATTATGTTAAATTAAATTCATTGGTCCGCATCATATTGGGTGTACGCAAATAAGAGGGCTTCTGCTATACTTCATTTGAATGAGAAAAAAATAATCTTTACGATGTTGTTAAAAAAACTAAAATCGGTTAACCCTTTTATGAAATAACAAGAGGGCAATAACTTTTGATCGGTTTGTGATACTTCTTAACTATTTCAGATAACTGTAAAAAAACACTAATTTTTAGCAACAAAAACAATTTTTTTTTCAAACGTCAATAAAGTAGTACATTTTTTGACAAATTTGCGTCATAAAAGTTGACGTTTTTTTTACAGGTAAAAAATGAGCCGGTTGCTAGGCAACACTTTTACTGCCTAAGCGTTAAAACTGCATTTTAACGCCTAGGCAATATTCATTTTTAAAAAATTACTGAGTTTAGTTAAGTTTAAGAACATTTTATTAATAACATTACATTTTTTGTTTACAAAAGCAAAAGCAATATTACTTAATTTTTTTATTTGTTAACGGTAATTTTAAAAGTGCAATAATTACATGATTGATTAAAATTTATAGATCCACTTTTTTCGATTGTGTTAGTATTAGAGTTAACGAATTCAGTGTTTATTTCCATCGGACCGGAATTACAGCTACTGGTACTAGGACCGGCTTCAAAAACATCTATGGGGCTGATTGGAACAGAACTTGTTACCCCCAGTATTTTTTCGGCAATACTTTTTTTGTTTTCCAATGAATCTTCAATATATCCTTCTGCCACTGAGCTAGACCGCCATCCACCATGTCGTTTTAATGACATTAGATCGCCCCCCGAATCAACAAGTAAGGCAGCGGATGTGCGGCGTAAACTGTGCCCTGTATATTGATTGGCATTGGGTAAATTTAAATATTTTGCCACATCTTGGGCAACTTGACCTAATTTATGAATTCCCACAACCATTTTTGCGCATTTTCCTTTTTGATATTTTACAAACAATCTTGACTCTTTGAAATCTTTAGGGCGGAGGCTTACGTAGGTTCTGTATAGTTGTAAATATTTTTCTCCTAGAATCGTAAATGTTCTAGATATGTTTGTTTTAGTATTTGGTATTTTGACAATAAGAGCGGTTGTTAGGTCTTCAATATCTTCTCTTTTTAGTTTTACCAATTCATCGCAGCGCAAGGCTCCTGATATCCCAAATATTAAAGCAACCTAAAATGTCCTAATTTGTAATGTGATGTATCATACAAAGTTATTTTAATAACATACTTTTGTTAATAAATAATCCACGTCTGGTGCTTCATCTAGAAACTTATCGACCTGTTCTTTTGTAAGAACTTTGGATTTTTTTGGTGTATATCCAGTGTTCTGCTTCTTTAAAAAAGCCCGCAATTTTGAATATTTTTCGATATCAATATTGTTCTTGATTTTAAGCATTGATTTGATCATGGAATAGTGACTCCATAGCGTAGAACACTTGCTTTTTTCAGAAAGAGTGGCAAAATATGCCAGCAGCACATCTCCAGTGTGGACGTGTACATTTTTTTCTGAACACCAATCAAAATATTTTGCATAGGCAATTTCATATACTTTCCGTGACTTGTCCGGTAACAAATTAAGAGTTGCTGCCTTTGAAATATCTAGAATTTCTTTCGGAATATCTTTCGGAATATCTTCTGACATTTTTTGCGACGATTAATCTGACATTCAAAGTAAACAAAAAAAAAAGATAGTAACTGGTAACCATGGAAATTTCTGAAATTAAGTTACCAGAAGCCTAGATCATTAAAAGTACAAAAATATTTAATTAATTTTATATCTTTAAAATTATTAAAATATGTCGTTTGAAAAAAAAATAGTATACAATATTCGGAGAAAAAGTAACTTTTTTCGCCTCGCAATTTGTATCCGCTCGGCTACGCTTCGCTCCGCCTCGCAGCTACATCTAATTGCTAGGCGAAAAAAGTATAACTTTTTCGCCTAATATAGTAATCTACTATTTTCTTAAAACGTCAAAAAACATCACCTTAGTGACGTATATGGCGAACATAAAGTAGCACTTTTTTGAACTGTACTTATCATAGAGTTTTTATTTTTACTGCCGGCGACAGTAAAGGTAACTTTTACTGACGCTACCAAATTTTTTTTTAAACAAAAGTTTCTATAAATTTAATAATAACTGAGAAATTTTTTTTTAATTGGAGGGCGCCCCCTTTGTAATTATCGGATCTTTTTTAAAAACATGGTTCTTTCTTTCACCACAACCGATTATTCCTGAAAATTTGAATTGGATTAGACCTTTGGTTCCGCTTGGTTCTTAAGATATCGTGGTAACAAGAAATCGTGACATACAGACTGACGGACGGAAATGAAAAATTTTAGGTTTGGCTACTCGAATTTATAATACTCTTCGACTATGTCTGTGAAAAGTATAATCAATTTAATATTTTTTAGATGTCCCCCTCTACAGGATGTCCAAAAAATGGCACATAAACGCGATGGTACGTTGTTGGGGCATGTCTAGGGAGCTCCAGAAAATTGTTAAAAAAATCTATCTCATATACCCTTGTAGATACAGGGTGTTCAAAAAATGGCGCATAAACGCGATGGTACGCTCTTGGGGCATTCTCAGGAATCCCTAGAAAATTGTCAAAAAAAATCCATCTGCACTGTTAGAAGTACCCCATTTTTACAAGAGTTTTACAACATATTTTACAGGTAAAATACAAGAAATAATTGTTTTTTTACATTTACTTGGTAATTATACAAAAACTCATGTACTATAATCCTAAAATTTCAAGGAACCTTGGGTTATTTCATAGGTCTATGATAAATCACATAACCGCAGGTGAATTATACAAATGTCCAAGTAAAATTTCTAAACCTTATTATATGTAATAAATACAACAATTTTATTATTTTTATTATATGTAATAAATACAACAATTTTATTATTTTTTTGTAATAATAAATAGGATAATGTAATTTTACGTTTCGTGTTGTGATTTTAATGCGGTTTTACCAAACGTATTGTAATTTTACTTAACGTATGGTAATTTTACGGGGTTCATTGTAACATAGACGCATTGTCTTGATGTTCACGCAATTGACAGGGTCGTCCTATTTGCTGTGTTCTTTGTTGGTGAATTAATGTGGTGATTTTTAATAAGGTTTGTATAGTGTTGGTAAAATACGTATATGTATTTTATGCTTAATTTTATACATAATATACAATGTTCTCATGTGAGATTTGTTTTTTAAAAGTATCTTCGGTGCAAAAATATAACGCACATCTGTATTTTCATCGAAACCTAAAAACTATTTTTTCGTGCAAGTATGATTCTTGCGAATGTAGATTTAACAATTATGCTAGTTTTAGTGCACACATTTATCGTTTCCATGCAAAAAATAAGAATATAAACGTTGAAAATTCAGGCATACACATGAAATGTGAGGTTATGGATTGTATTTTTAATACGACAGATTTCAAAGTAATGAAGCAACACTTAAAACATCATCTCCTAGATAATGTTAATGTAGTATGTCCTCTTCAGAATCTTTGCAAAAAAACTGATCATTTTCATAACTTAAATTCCCTTTATAGTCATTTTTATAGGCTGCACGACAATTTTGAAAGTGTTACGATTCCTTTGAAATCTGATGCAGAAAATATCTTACCTTCATCTTCTTCTCATGAGGATCAAAACCAACATGATGAAACAGATATGGAAACAGATGATAACATTTCTAATCAAACAGATTTAGTTGATCAAGGATTAAAGGTGCTTAGTATGTTCTACTTAAATTTAGAGTCAAAATGTCTCATTAACAAAACGGCTATTGAAAATATTGTTAGAAGTATTGATGACTTCAACAATTTAAACAATGAATTTTTGCTAAATAAGTTACGGAATAAAGGAATTCCAATCTCTGAAGAAGATCTTAAGAACAATTTGTTTTCAATAGCTCTTAATAAAAAATCAGGAATATTAAGAAGTAATTTTTCCCGAATGCATTATTTTAAAGCAAATTGTAATTATGTTGCGCCAGTTAAAATAAATTAAAAAAAAACAGATAATGATCAATCATTTTTTTACTACATTCCTGTTTTAAGCACTTTAAAAATATTGTTGCAAAACGAACATATATTTCATGAAATTATCAGCAAATATCATTTAAAATCTGATGTTTTAAATACTATTTTTTCGGACATTTCTGACGGAACAATTTGTTTAAAACAAATAAAGTATTTCTCCAGAATACTTTTTTAAAATTGATTTTTTATCAAGACGCGTTTGAAATCTGTAATCCTCTTGGATCTAGCAAAAAAAAACACAAAATTGTCGGTATTTATATGATTTTAGGTAATTTGTATCCCTGGGAATGTTGTAAAGTTGACAAAATTTTACTTGTTGATAATGTTTTCACATTAAAAATTAAAGGAATATTATTTTTTTTCTTTGCTTTATATTTCATAATTTTTTCTATACATTTTTTATCAAAAAAATACAATGCTTATGCCTGCCCTAGACCATGCTATCCGACTGATACGACCGTCTGAAACGACGTACTGTTCAGACCGATCGAAGCGTCTGGGGCAGAAATCGTAGTAAAAGTTGATCTGAACAGCAAAGAAATCCCCACTAGAAGAATGGAAAGATATGGATCAAAGTTGGTAACAAGTTTTGGGATCGCAATTATGTCTTCTTCTTCTTTTCACCAAAAAAATAGGATAGGCCTTCTCCTCATTTGGATTTTTTTTTATTTTAATTTTTTGCTAAGTTTACATGAACAATTTCTTTAAAGATAATTCTTTTTAAGGTTTTTAGTTGATTAAAATGTATCAACTAAAAACCAAAAAAAGATTTCCAACTTTAAAGAAATTGTGCATGTAAACCTAGTTTAAATAAATTAAGGTACTTTAAAAACGAAATATTTTATTAGTTAAACATACATACAATACAGCTTAATTAGATGTAATAAGCAAAAAGCAGTTAATTAATTAAGTAAGTATAGTTTCTTGTGTTGTAGAACCATCGGTAACACCCAGTCCAGTCGAGATGAGATATAAATATTGATAAATTTACGTCTTATAGGCCAAGATAGATTTTTACCTTGCAAAAAATAAACAACAACACTATTTTTTATATGTGTTAGAATAGAACTTCTCTTCAGGAAGCTAAATCCACAAAATGCACCCAAATAAGGGTTTAGGGTTGGCGTAAAAGCCTACCAAAAAGCCCCCTTTAATTTGCAACATTAGATTACGATGAATCTGCACCAAATTTTACAAGTACGTCCTAAATAAAATTTTAAAAAGGTTCCTGCAAAAATTATTTCTCTAAAAAAAAATCCCTCGCTTCCTAAATGGCCCCCGCTGAGTAATATTTAATTATGTTGGATTTACATCAAACTTGGTAAAAAGAACAAGGATGTATAAAGTACAAGTTTTTTAGAACCTTATTTTGTATCTGTTTACCAAGATTTGTAAAATTTGGTGCAGATTCATCGTTATCCAATTTTCCAAAAAAAAGGTGATTTTTGGGGGGCTTGCACGCCAACCACAAACTCTTAGTACAGTCAATCCGTATGTGGACATCGACAAAATTCCTGGTAGGACCGCCTTTTTTATATGATGTAACTGGATGTCCAAAGAGTAAAACCCCAAATTGGCGTATATCTACCTATTGCAGAAACGGTGTTATGGCCCCCAAAGGGCCCCCTTTAATTCATCACCGTGGAACTGCACCAAATTTTGCAAATAGATGTCAAATAAGGTTTTAAAAAGATTTTTATAAAAAAGAAATCTCTAAACAAATTCCTTCACCCCCTAAATAACCCCCAAAGAGTAATAACCAATCACCTTGGATTTACACCAAATTTTGCAGGTAGATGTAAAATGAGATGCTAAAAAATATTTATTAATAACTTTTTTTGAAAAAAAAAATTCTATGCGCCCCCTAGAAGCCCCCTTTGTTTATGGGGCGAAGAAATTTGAAAAAAAGTTATACGGAAATATTTTTAAGCATCTTATTTTGCATCGATCTGCAAAATTTGGTGTAAATCCAACTTGATTGGTTATTACTCTTTGGGGGCTATTTAGGGGGTGAAGACATTTGTTTAGAGATTTTTTCTTTATAAAAATCTTTTTAAAACTTTATGTGACATCTATTTGCAAAATTTGCAGTTTCACTGTGATGAATTAAACGGGGCCCTTTGGGGGGCCATAACTCCGTTTCTGCAATAAAAAAGGCGGCCCTACCAGGAATTTTGTTGATGTACCCCCATTATTTAGAACAGATTGACTGTAGTATCTTATTAGTGTAAATTTTGTAGATTTAGCATTCTAAAGAGATGTTCTAACCTGGTCCGTAGACAGGAGTAAGAATAAGGGGGTGCAGCCTCCCTTGGGCTAGTCCCTTGCCCCTCTGACGCTCTTAAAACAATGCAACAAAAAATGCGCGAGGGGCTGCCGCTCCCTGACCCCCTGCTAACATTTTTGGCTACGGGCCTGGTTCTAACACATAAAAAATCTGGCTGTTGTGTATTTTTTGTAAGAATTGCTATGGTTTTTTAATTAACGTCTTGACCTATTACGTAAAATCCTGTACGCGGGTCCTTCTTTAGCTAATTCCTGATTTCAATCCAACATGTTGCATGATTTGTGGGTATTTTATATTTTCAAGTTTTCAAACATTTTTTTAGACTTCAGAAATTGTCGGCGCAGACCGTCCGCCATTATGCAAATGCAATTCAAATTTTAAAAACCATTTCAAACTTATTCATAGACTCGTAATATCTGTAAAAATAATATTTTTTTTATTATTGTCTAAATAATATTCTTAATTTAATTATTTTTCCTCTAATTTGTATAAAATAACTTACCAATTTTAATTTAAAATGGAGACAAGTGACACTTTATTTATTTTGACACAAACAATTTTAAACACTCAACTTTTATGACACACCTACTAGGATTTTAAAGTTTCTAAAGAAGAAGAAGACATAATTGCGATTTGTTACGAGCTACTGGGATGGTCTTTCATGGCCCTGCTGAACAGTACGTCGTTGGTCGTAAGCCCGCTCCAGACCATGCAATGAAAGTATGTATTTTGCACTGAACTGCTGGTTTGATACGATCATCTGAACGTGTGGAGAGAGGATCGTAGTAAACTGTGGTCGTATCAGTCCATCGAAGAGAAATACCGACGTGTCAGAATTCCAATCCGACCAAATATGTTTTAATTTTTTATTAATTCATTTATTTGGTGTTTTTAAGTATTATTGAGATTTACGATTAACATAAAAAAAAAATTGTGCTAAAAGTTTTACAATTTAGCCTATTTTTTGTAATTTTTTTTTTCAGATATATTAAAAAAATATGGTTGAAATTCGATGTTTGGCAACACTGTTCAGAAAAACACGTGTTACAACCCATCTACAATTTCTGATACGTACATTTTTTCAAATTATTTGATCTTTTTGCTTAAAAAGTTGTACAGGGTGTCCCACGTAAGATGACCCAACTCCTTATCTCAGAAACTAAAAATGCTAGCAATTTTTTTTTTGCAAGATTGTTTGTAATGAACCAAATTTTTATTTTTAGTAATATTTAACTATACAGGATGTTCCATTTACTCGGAACACACATTCACTATCTTATTTTAAATGGAACACCCTATATTTTTTTATATTTTTAAATTCTCCTAAAAATAAGGATTATTTTGTTAAAACTTAAAAGTTCGAAATCTCCAACTTTTTTAGTTTTTGCAAACAAAAATGTTTTTGGAAATTTTTCCCAGTTGCAGCAGTTTTTAAAAAAAATCATTACGCTTTTTATGGCTGATATTTGTGCATGAAATTTAAACAACGTATAACTAAGATGTTTAAAAAACCTATTCATCTAAGATTTGGTCAAAAATCGTAACCGGAAGTAAAAAGTCCACCATTGAATATCAATACATTAAAACCGCTTTATTTCTGAAAAATTAAATGCAAAGCTATGTATTTGTTTGGCCAATTACATTTACTTTTTAACTTCCTTTCATTTGATACCCCACTTCCCTGTACTTAACTCCAACCCTTTTGGAGATACTCGATAAGGGTGTTTTTAGGAACCGTTTTTACCCCAATTATGTTTTATTTAAATTTAATTAAAAAAGGCTAAGACAAGTCGATTATCTTTTAAAAGGGGACATGTAAGTGATATATTTTTTGTAATTGGGGTAAAAACTATTTCTAAAACTACCCTTATTGAATATGTCCAAAAGCGTTGGAGTTAGGTATAGGGAAGTGGGGTATCAAATGAAAGGTAATTAAAAAATAAATTTAATGGGATAAAGAAAAATATAGCTCTATATTTAATTTTTCAGAAATAAAACGATTTTAATGTATCGATATTCAATGGCGAATTTTTTACTTCCGGTTACGATTTTTGGTCAAATTTTGGATAAATATGTTTTTTAAGCATCTTAGTTATACGTTGTTTAAATTTCATGCACAAATATCAGCCATGAAAAGCGCAATAAATTTTTTAAAAAACTGCTGCATCTGGCAAACATTTCGGAAAACATTTTTTTTTGCAAAAACTAAAAAAGTTGAAGATTTCGGATTTTTAATAAAATAATTCTCATTTTTAGGAAAATTTAAAAATATAAAAACATATAGGGCATTTAAAATAAAGAAGTGAAAGTGTGTTCCGAGTAAATGGAACATCCTGTATAGTTAAACATTACTAAAAATAAAAATTTGGTTCAACAAACAATCCTGCGAAAAGAAAATTTGATAGCATTTTTAGTTCCTGAGATAAGGGGTTGGGTCATCTTACGTGGGACACCCTGTACCACTTTTTAAGCAAAAAGATCAAATAATTTAAAAAAATGTACGTATCAGAAATTGTAGATGGGTTGTTACACGTGTTTTTCTGAACAGTGTGGCCAAACATCGAATTTCAACCGTATTTTTTTAAGAAATTAGAAATAAAGATAATTTTGGCTGATATTTGTTATGAATTATAATTAAAAACCACTATTTTCTTTTAATATTTGGGGTGATTTTAAAAAGAAATAAACGTTATGTAATTACGGTCAATTCCAGTTAAAAATGAATGTTTTTGCCGACGAAGGTAAAAGATTACATATGTATAAAATTGACCAATCATAGTTGCTATTATTTGATTTGTTTTATATTTGATGTTGTTTAAAATAGTGCTGTTCCTGTTTTAGAAATGTTTAATAAAAATCATTAAACTATATTTGATTTTTCTCGCCTGCAAAGGATAGCAAAAATAAGGCAGAATCTACCTGTGGCTATTTTTAGCTTTGGGTTTGTTTAAAGTCATTTTTCATATTGTCACGAATAAGAATGTTCCCTTTGGTTGTATGACTTTGCTAATTTTTGGGTTGGCGATTATCGCTGTTACTATGGAGCAATCCAAAGTAACTAGGTGTCGGTCGACCTACAAAATTAAGCAATAGTTTTGACAATTAAAGGGGACTCAGCAAAAACTTTTTATGAGTTGGCTAAGCCAACTCAAAATAATGATGAGACACTTGGGTGTAACTCTTAGCGGTGTAAAGTGCTCCCCCTTTCGTAAATAAAGATGTAAGTACAATTTGTATTATTAGTCCTTATCAACTAAGTTAAGGTTATTCAATAAAATATTCTATAGCTATTAATAATTATTCTGCCGTTTCTATTACCCCTAACCACGATTGGGGGTAAAACCCCTGAATATCCCCAACTCGTAACAATATTAATGTTAATGACATCTGAGGGTGCGCAATTTTAACAAATTTAAAGTAGGGCTTATTATTGCTTACTTTCTTTTATTTATCAGTAGTCTATTAAAGGCATCAGTTAAATAAAAATCAAAATGTCGGACGAGGAAGAACAAAATAATGAACATCAAGAACTTTTGGAAGAGTTTATAAACGCATATAAAGAAGAAAAGTGTCTATGGCAAACCAATTTGAAGGCGTATAGTGATCGTGACAAAGGAAACGCAGCGTACAAAAGATTACTAGAGGTTTATAAATCTATAGATTCAAAGGCTACAAGGGCAACCGTAGTAAAAAAATAAACAATTTAAGAACAACGTACAAGAAAGCGTTAAACAAAGTGAAGAAAAGCGAAAAATCTGGAGCAGGAACTGATGAAATTTATGTTCCGAAATTGTGGTACTTCAAGCTCTTTCTTTTTCTAGAGGAACAAGAGACTCCTAGAGATTCCAGATCTAATTTAAGCGAAGATGAGAGCGACACAGAGGTAAGGTTTAGTATTAATTTATATCATTATAGGGGTAGTTTTTGGCAATTTGTATTTAATTACTGTGTAATTAAACTGGATTATGACTCGGTATACTGGGGTTATTTTTCCCATGGTTTTTTCTGTGGCAGTGTAGCAGATGTTTTTCAGTATATGAACATTGTCCATGGGCATCCCAAAAAGAACATTATTTGTACTTTTTGGTATTAACAACTTTTTTCTGTTCTTGAATGTTCATATTTTGTCACATACCAATACTTACGTACTTTGACTAGTAATCTTTATTAAAAAAAAGTCATTTAGCTAAAACACCCTTTACGAAGGGGTGCATTTATTCAAAAAACTTATTCAAAAACATGACTACAAAGTCATATTTGTTTACAAACGACAGTTTCATTAAAGAACGGCGTCTGTTTTTTTTTAAGGAGTTTTGCAAGTGACACGTCATCCATACCCAAAATTTGGCATTTAAAAGAAACCTAATGTAACACATTCCTCCGTGATATTTAATAAAAAACGTAATTTATTCATTAAAAAAATCTGTTTTATTTTTTTCTCTAAATACATTTTACATATTATGCCACATTTAGGTTTATAGATTTTTAGTTTAATTTCACGAAACAAACTATTATATTTCGCGCAAGCACCCCGTTTATAGTTGGTATCGTAATACAAGGATGGACCTTTTATTTGGTACCTTAAACGTATATGGGAATCTAAAATACTTAGAGATTTCAAATTTGGTTTACATAAATTTAAAATAATTATTCATCTTTTTAAAATAATTTTTTAATTTGACAACTTCCGGTTTAACTGGAAGTTGACGTAACTCGTTTATTATACATGGGACATCTATTTTTTATTATTGATTTGGATTTTCCCTTAAATTAGAGTAAGTACATACTGGTAAACCTTATCTTAAATGTTAATCGTTTTTTTGCAAAAATGTACTGAATTTTTTTTCCTTTGCAATCATTTTGAAAAAAAAAAAAAAATATTTTAAGAAAACAAAAAATTATTTCCGAATAAAATGTTTTAAAGGAAGGCTCGGTTTTTTAAAAAAGAAAATAACCCAAAAATTTCAAACCGGAAGTAAAACGTTTAGGATTCAATTTAATAATATTTAAACTGATTTTTCTTGAAAAATTAAATGTAAGTAGTATTAAATTAAACGAAATCACGGGCTCTAGGACTCCTTTAATGTTAAAATATTCTATAAATTGTGTTGAGACGACGTTTCCCGGAACATTGTCCGCTTTGTCTAGTCTGTAACAAGTTGGAAATGTCGAAATTTTAGCTTAAAAAACATAAAATATCTTAAAGACCTACCTTATAACACTAGTAAAGTTTATAAATAAAATGTATTATTGCAAAACATGACCAGAAATTCATTAAAAACCTTAAAAAACTAAGTAAAACTACTAGTCGGGAACCATCAGCTGTTTTTGTCTATGGTCGATTGTGTCATAGACATCTACGAGAGGGGAGCGTTCGAAAAGTATGCGTTGACCACCAATAGAGATGAGTTCGAAAATTGTCGTGGAAGGAGCGTATCGGAGAAGTTTAGAGTTGTCTTATTTGTGTTAGACATTTTTCCTATCGACATGATGTGATCTATATCTATTGCTCTGCATACATATACATACATGATGGCTCTAGTTGATGTTTTTGTGTAGGTTTATAAGAATGTTGTAATTCGAACTTAGATTGTTGGTGTCACTTCTAAGATTCACTGCGTTGTTGCCACTCTGCTTAATGAAAAACATTTCAGACACGTTTCTTTTTCTGAAATTCTGTTCAAAGTCTAAAATAGTTGGGTTTGTAAAGTCGAAGTCGTGTTGTTTGGAGAAGTGGTGTAGTGCCAAAGCTGTCATCTCTTTTTTGTTTTTGTGCTTGTCGTTGCAGTCGTTTTCATGTTGTTGAAGTCTTTTTCTTAGTTTTTGCTTCGTTTGACCCACGTACCAGTCGTCACAGTTCTTGCAGTTGATTTTGTATACCAAGTTGGAATTGGACACCATTGGATCCCTGTCCTTCATTTTGCAAAAGGCTTTTTTTGTGGTGGTAGTGTTGTAAAAAGCTAGTTCGCATGGAAGGTCGGCGAACGTTCTTTTTATTTTTTGTGATAAACCATCGATGTGTGGGAATTTGTGGTATATTTTTCTTTCTTCGACTTCTCCTTCTGTGTTTTTGTCTTTTATTTGAAATTTGTTGATACAGCTGTTTATTATGTGTGTGGGGTAGTTGTTGAGGCTGAGAATTTTTTTGATTTTGTTGTTGTCTTCATGGTAGAACTTAGGATGCGATAATTTTCTTGATCTATATAGTAGGTTGTTTATGCACGCTAGCTTTTGCGACAGAGTATGTTGGGATATAAAATTTAGAAGGCGGCCGGAATTTTGTGGTTTTGCATACCACTGTGTTGACAAATGTCCCTCGTCATCCCTTGATACGCATACATCCAGGAAAGGTATGCATTTATTAGTCTCTTTTTCAATGGTAAACTGAAGTCGGTGGTGGTACCTGTTAAAAATGTCCATCAGTTCTTCTTCTGTTCCTTGTGGTATTGCCATGAACGAATCATCAACATAGACCTTTAGGGCCATAATCTGAAACTGTAGGTCTTTTTCACAAGCAATTATTAGCTCATTTAGAACCATTGCAGCGAATACTGGGCTGCTGGGCGAACCCATGGGGCTGCCTTCTAGTTGTTTGTACACCTTGTTGTCTAGTGTGAAGTAGCTCGATTCGTATAGAAACCGTATAATGTCTAGGAAAAGTTCTTTGGGTATTTCCGTAAACGCTTCTATGTATCTCCAATTTCTTTTTATTGTGTTTATGAGCAGTTCTTTTGGGATGTTCGTGAATAAGCTTTTTACGTCAAGGCTTACCATTATGTAGTTTGGTGGTAAAATGGTGTCTTTAATGGATTCTACAAACTCGTATGAGTTTTTCACGTTGTATACGTAAGTGCTTGTAACTTTGTTCAGGATTTCGTGCATGTACCTTGCTAGATTGTACGTTGGTGCGCCGATGCAGCTGGCGACTGGCCGTAGACATACCCCCTCTTTGTGGATTTTTCTCATTCCGTAGAGTTTTGGTGCCACTGAATTGTATGTTTTTAGCTTCTTTTTCTGTTCGTTGTTTATTACTTCCGCTTCAATAAGCTTGTCGATGAGTTTATTAGCTTTGTTTTCTAGTGTCGTTGTTGGGTCCTTTTCGACCTGCTCATATGTATCCCTGTCTTCAACAAGTTCTTTCATTGCAGACTGATACTCTGTTTTTAGCATGACTACGCTCGCATTGCCTTTATCCGAAGTTGAAAAGAATATTTCTGGGTGTTCCTTCAGAAACTTCTGGGTTGTGATGTAGTCGGCTCTGCTGTTGTCTTTGCAAGAGACCTTGGCATTTTTTATGTGATTTGCTACCTGATTTATGCTGGTAGAACGTATGTCTTCTCTTTTCTCTTCTTCCATTGGGACCGTTGAAATAAGGTTTTCTAGATCTTTCACGATTTGTACTATTGGCATCTCGTTTTTTGTAATGGGGAGAGCAAATTTGGGGCCTACTGTTAAAATCCTTCTTACAGGTGAAGGTAAATTCACTTCTGTGAAATTGTTTATGCATTTTTCGTTTTTCTTAATGTTGGTTGCGCTCTGGTTTGTTTTTAGGGTGTTCAGCTTTTTTTGGTTCGTTCGCTTTATTCTCTCAAAACATTTGTTGTACTGTAGGTTGATTTTTTTCCAAAACTCAGTGTAAATGTTGTCGGGTAAGTAGTATTGTTTCTTAAGCTTAATTGATGCAATTTTTTTTATTCATAATTTTGGAAAACGGTCAAAAATACAGGGTGTCCGCGATCAATGCGCTTTTTTTTTAATGGGAGATAGCTGGGAAAAATCCAAGACATTTGGTAAAAACAGTTTTTTGAAAAAGTGCCCCCCTTCGGAAATAACGGCCTTCAAACATGTAGACTTAAAACCCTTAATCGTAAATATTTACCAAACGATTTCACCAACCATCATGAAAGTTGTACTATCATTAAAGGTAATAAAAAGGGTCATTTTAAACCCATTTTGAAATTTGGGGCCACCTTTAAAATGGGTTGAACACTAGTAGTGTAGATAATAACTGCATGTAATTTCTTTACCTTTAATAATTTTGTAATTTTATATATTTTTTTAAATACCCCAATTTAAGTAAAAACATTTTTTCCACTTGAAATTTCTGAGAAACTGTACCGTTTATGAATAAACTACCAAAAACACCTTTGATGTACCCCATATTTTGTGTTGATTTGACAAAAAACTTACTTCAATGTAGTGACAGTGGTAAGTGACATACAAATTTTAAAAGAAAGTCTAGTCTTATGCAAAAATATGGGGTACATCAAAGGTGTTTTTGGTAGTTTATTCATAAACGGTACAGTTTCTCAGAAATTTCAAGTGGAAAAAATGTTTTTACTTAAATTGGGGTATTTAAAAAAATACATAAAATTACAAAATTCTTAAAGGTAAAGAAATTACATGCAGTTTTTATCTACACTACTAGTGTTTAACCCATTTTAAAGGGGGCCCCAAATTTCAAAATGGGTTTAAAATGACCCTTTTTATTACCTTTAATGATAGTACAACTTTCATGATGGTTTGGTAAATATTTACGATTAAGGGTTTTTAGTCTACATGTTTGAAGGCCGTTATTTCCGAAGGGGGTCACTTTTTCAAAAAACTGTTTTTACCAAATGTCTTGGATTTTTCCCACCTATTTCCCATTAAAAAAAAAGCACATTGATCGCGGACACCCTGTAGGTACAGGGATCCTTAATACGAATCGAAAGGGGTTAAAAGTTTCATTAATTAATCTTAAGAAACAATACTGGTTACATTTTATTTTTTCAAGAAAAATCACATTGAATTTAATCAAATTGAATATCAAATGTTTTACTTCTATTGTTAAGAATTGGTAAAAATTTTGTTTTAATATCTTTTTTCTTTTTCTAAAAATAACTATTTTCTAAAATGATTGCAAATAAATACAAAATTTTTGTAAAAAAACGGTTAACATTTCAAATAGGGTTTTAACGATATAATAATGGGGGTACATCGACAAAATTCCTGGTAGGGCCGCCTTTTTTATATGATGTAACTGAATATCCAAAGAGTAAAACCCCAAATTGGCGTATATCTACCTATTGCAGAAACGGAGTTATGGCCCCCCAAAGGGCCCGCATTAATTCATCACGGTGAAACTGCAGCAAATTTTGGAAATAGATGTCAAATGAGGTTTTAAAAAGATTTTTATAAAAAAAAAATCTCTAAAAAAATTCCTTCACCCCCTAAATAGCCCCCAAAGTGTAATAACCAATCACGTTGGATTTACACCAAATTTTGCAGATAGATGCATAATAAGATGCCTAAAAATATTTCCTTATAACTTTTTTTCAAAAACTAATTCCTTCGCCCCATAAACGAAGGGGACCTTTAAGGGGGGCATAGAATTTTTTTTTCAAAAAAAATTATTAATAAATATTTTTTAGCATTTCATTTTATAGCTATCTGCAAAATATGGTGTAAATCCAACGTGGTTGGTTATTACACTTTGGGGGCTATTTAGGGGATGGAGAAATTTTTTTACAGATTTTTTTTTTATAAAAATCTTTTTAAAACCCCATTTAACATCTATTTCCAAAATTTGGTGCAGTTTCACCGTAATGAAATAAAAGGGGCCGTTTGGGGGGCCATAACTCCGTTTCTGCAATAGGTATCCGCCAATTTGAGGTTTTACTCTTTGGACATCCAGTTGCATCATATAAAAAAGGCGGCCCTACAAGGAATTTTGTCAATGTCCACATACAGATTGACTGTACTAATATAATTACTCTAATTTAAGGAAGAATTCAAATCAATAATAAGAAATAGGGTGTCCATTGTAAAATAAGTCAACTTCTGGTTAAACCGGAAGTCGTAAAGTTATAAAACTATTTTAAAAGGATGAATCATTATTACAAACTAAATTGTAAAACTCTAAGTATTTTAGTTCTCCATATACGTCTAAGGTACCAAATAAATGGTTTTCTCTGTATAAACAAAAAATCCATAGAAACCTTAAAATACATTTAAAAAAATCGAATGTATTAACAAGTAATTAATAGAAAAAGGTAATATCTAGGTACTAAATAAATCACTGTATAAATCTGTCTTGCCATGGGACTTTGCCTTCGTTTACAAAATAATTCATAAATTCTTCTCTTATATCTTTTGCTTCATTCGGGACACATGATTATTTCTTTGTAGGGGCTGCATTGTTGAATCCAATGTGGTTAAACCTGGGGTAGTGGTACCTGTTTCCATATTTTCTAAATCAAAACATTCCGTTGAAGCATAATAAGTAGGCAATTTTGCAATTAAGAAATTATGCAAAGCACAGCTTGCCATTACAACAGATTCTATATTTTCTGGTAAAAGATTTATTACGGTCCTAAAAACTCTAAATCTTGCAGCTAATATTCCAAAAGCGTTTTCAACTACGCGACGGGCTCTTGAAGTCCTATAATTGTAGATTCTTTTCATCGTATTGTCTACTACGTCTCGTTGTCTAAAAGGTTTCATCATATTTTTTGATATAGCAAATGCATCGTCACCAACAAATACATAGGGAAGTATACGAGATCCGCGACGTAGTTTCTCTTCCGGAGGGATATTCAATGTGTTTCTTTGAAGTTTGTCGTAAAACTTTGTATTTGATAATACTCCTCCATCAGAAACTCTTCCATTGGTCCCAAAATTGCATAAGATAAATCTGCATTTTGCATCTGCTATTGCCATCAGTACCATGCTATGCCTTTTTTTATAATTAAAGAATAATGAGCCACTGTCTTTTGGAGGAATTATTTCCACATGCTTTCCATCAATGGCCCCGAGACAATGAGGAAAGTTCCATCTATTTTCAAAATCCTTTGATATTTCTTTCCAATCATCTGGAGTTTGAGGAAACTAAAATAAAAGAAACTTATTAATTCCACATTTTAAGCAACAATCCCTAAATTATAAAAGAATGGGCGAGATCATGGCCCGCCATATTGGATTCCTTTGGCTGTATTCTTTTGACAATTCATGAGAAAGTAGAAAAACATAAAGATGTGAGCCAAAATGGCGACTCTTAATTTCACCTATTATTCGATTTAGTTTTATTTTTTATAAGTTTTAAACGGCGCAAATAACACCGATTGCAGTTAATTAGTTAAACGCCATTGTTTTTAATTAATCTAGAATTTAGTTTTAATAAACTCGTTTTTTTTGAGACTTTTTATTTTGGTGTTAGATAATTTTATATTTTTTGCAGGAACACCTAGATGAACAAATTAATCAGTTAAACCAATCGGACAACACAAACAATCCAGATGAGATTGAGGACAATATTGCACCACCAAGAACGTCAAGAAGAAAGGTTACAAAAAAAAAGACTGACTTAACTGAGGAAGTGCTTATGAGCGTTAATGAACATTTTAAGCGTCCCAAAATTAATGAAGATCGATTTGATTTTTACTCAAAAAATTTAGCAATAAAGTTGCGAGAGTTACCACAAGAACAAAGAATGTTCGCGGAAAAACTTATAAATGACACTTTATTCCTAGCAGAAACAGGACGGTTAACTATTTATCATTCTCTGAAATCTAAAGAATCTACCCAAAAACAAGCGCAAGATCAAAAAAATCATCATTTCAATCCATACGAACTACCATTACCATTACCATCACCATCACCATCAACATCACAAACATTACCCTATAATACTCTTTCAACGAGAAGAAATAATAATTCAGAAAGTTCTACCTCAACACAAGAATCAGATGGTTCCATTATGAGCAACTTTGATTATGACAATTTACTTTTTTCATAGTTTGTTTTTGTTTTTTAATAAGTTGTGCTTAGTTTTATTAATAGTATATATTTTAGTTCATAAATAAAGTTACATAGAAAAAATATAAATGAGTTTTGATTTGTAGATGCTAAACTGAACTTGTACTTGGTGTCCAAAAATAGGCGCTTAAAAGTCATGGTACGTTGTTGGGGCATTCTCAGAAATCTCTTAAAAATTTAAAAAAAAATCCATAAGTTTGGCAACACAGTTTGTAAAATACATCTTAAAAATTCATCTTGATTCTTGAGCATACATTTTTGTATTATATCATTGTTGTCAGCTTCATTTCAAAAAAATTGTGTAAAATTTAATTGATTAGAAAAATGTATTTCGACCATTTAAAAGATAAATAATTTTAGATAGACGATGCCTTTGTATTTAGCCATTTTTTTCATTAATATGTACTGTTAATTTCAAGATATAAGCGTCTGAACTTCTCCCATTGGGGCCAAATACCTCCAAGAATATATGTGATAGATTTTTTTTAACAATTTTCTGGGGAACCCTAGTCATGCTCCAATAATGTACCATTGCGTTAATGCCTAATTTTTTGGGTACCCTGTAGAAATTTTAAAAGTAAAACTATAAACTCTCCTATTTAGTCAGGTACTAGTTAAGAAAACGTTACGTTTGAATGTAATTTTTTTTTGCAGAACTACAAGCAATAAGAGAGTATTTTATTTATTGAGTATTTTCTGTCTGTCTATTTTAATTAAAAGTTTACTCATAGGTTAAGAGAATGCCCGTTTATTATTTTAAATTTAATTTTTTTAACATATGACAACCGATAAATCGATACAAATTATTTTAAGAAGTAAAAGTTTTCATATTTAACTTTCGGTTGCCATATGTATACTAAAAAAAATTTTTTCAGAAAAAAATAAAAAACCCTCAGTTATTAAAAGATACAATAAATTTGAGTAAAATAAAGAAAAAAATATGGGGTGTTCTATTTAAGAAAATCACAAAAAACAAGTTTGAAATTTCCAAACTTTAGAATTTTTTTTAAAACTCCCTGAGGCAGATATCAGCCAGATTTTTTTTCTTAAAAATTATTACACCCATGAAGAAGGTATGGTAAAAATTTAATCCCAAACAATTATTTCGTTCCTGAGATATGGTGTCATTTCCTAGGTATCGAATATTCTTAAAATATTAGAATTTTCAAAATTTTTTAAAGACCAAAAACTTTTGGTAAAGCAAACTTACATTATTGTACGAAGCCTCTTGAAAGGTTTTAAGAAAACCAAAAAAAAAAGGGGGCATTGCATTTAAAAATACAGGGTGGTCCAAGCAAAAGTTTCCACCCCCGTTATTTCCTGAACGAATTTGTTCTGGAGGAACTGCCGCGACACGTCATTTTTTTTTTGGAGGGGGACATCTAATTAGGGTATTTTTTAATTTTTTTGTCCAACCCTCCAAGAGGGGTGATTATCCCATCAAAAATTTCAAATGGCACTACGGGTCAAGAGGGGTCTTATTTGAAAGCAATAATTTTTCTCTTTCCAAAAAACAAAAAATTTTCAAAATCGATCGAAAATTTTTCAAAATTTTTATTTTTTTGAATTTTAAATTAAATCATATTTTACGCTTCTTAAGAAGAAAATGCTTAGACAGGTCGATTTTCTTTTGAAGAAAAACATCTAACAACATATTTCTTAATTTTTTTCTTCAGCCCCCCAAGCGGGGTAACAACCCCATCAATAATCTTTAATGGCCATTCTGGGTAAGTGGGACCTTATTTGAAAGCTACAATTTTTCTCTTTTCAGCAAAGTAAAAAATTTTAAAATCGGACAAATATTTTTAGAAATTTTGTTGTTTTTTTTATTTTAAATCTAAAAGTAAATTTAAACACCTAAAAATTTTGATTTTTCAAGGAATTATTCTTGAAATAACATTTTTAATTTTTTTCAAGAATAATTTCTCAAAAAATCAAAATTTTTAGGTGTCTAAATTGACTTTTAGATTTAAAATTAAAAAAAACAACAAAATTTCGAAAAATATTTGTTCAATTTTAAAATTATTTACTTTGCTGAAAAAAGAAAAATTGTAGCTTTCAAATAAGGCCCACTTACCCAGAATGGCCATTAAAGATTGTTGATGGGGTTGTTATCCCGCTTGGGGGACTGAAGAAAAAAATTAAGAAATATGTTGTTAGATGTTTTTCTTCAAAAGAAAATCGACATGTCTAAGCATTTTCTTCTTAAGAAGCGTAAAATATGATTAAATTTGAAATTCAAAAAAATAAAAGTTTTGAAAAATTTTCGCCCGATTTTGAAAATTTTTTATTTTTTGGAAAGAGAAAAATTGTAGCTTTCAAATAAGACCCCACATGACCCGTAGTGCCATTTGAAATTTTTGATGGGGTAATCACCCCGCTTGGAGGGTTGAACAAAAAAATTAAAAAATACCCTAATTAGATGTCCCCCTCCAAAAAAAAATGACGTGTCGCGGCAGTTCCTCCAGAACAAATTCGTTCAGGAAATAATGGGGGTGGAAACTTGTGCTTGGACCACCCTGTATATGTGTTAGATGGTTTGTTGAAAATCAGAACACCTTGTGTAAATGAAACTATTTTTTTAAAGTGGCCAAAAATTTACAATAATTAAGAGCCCGACATCCCACTTCTTCTTATGCAAATTCATTTACAACTTAGGCCCCAGTTTTTAGAGTTATTATTAACGCGATTGTTCTAAAATTTGACAATATCATATTTACTTCTTTTAAAGTGCGGCTTGTTTGGCACATTTTGTTTTGGATTCGTAGTTTAGCAAAAATAACAGTTTAAAGTAGGGTTTACTATACTAAAAACAACAACTGTTATTTATCTTAAACTACGAACCCAAAACAAAATGTGTCAAACAAGCGGCACTTTAAAGGAAGTAAATATGATATTGTCAAAATTTTAGAACAATCGCGTTAATAATAACTCTAAAAACTGGGCCTAAGTTGTTCATGAATTTGCATAAGAGGAAGTGGGATGTCGGGCTCTTAAGTTTGATTGACGAGCGTCGCGTGTCGGGCTCTTAATCAAGTAATTTAGGCGCTAGACCCCGCCCGCTACTCGGTGGACACCCTGTAGAATGGAAAAAAACTCAAGAAACAAAATACTTTCTTAAATTAAATTCAATAATTTTTTTTTTACAATCTTAAAGTACAATTACTAGGAAAATTAAAACTAAAACAAAAAATGGGGTTTATCGTCCGGAAGTGCCGTCATGTTAAAAAAAATTTCATTCACGAGAACATCCGGATTGACCCCCATATACAAAATTTTATGATAATGCAAACCGCTCCTGAGATGTCTCTACTGGATCCTCCTGGTGATACACCCTGTATACGACTAAAATACTAAATTAATGGTCCCTCATGTATTTTTTTAAAAAATTAAAATTTTAAAGAACTTCTGAATAAAATAATGGCACAACTACGGGCTGCAAAGAAATTGCTAGACATAAAATATGGTCCTTCTAATTAAATTAATAAAATTATTTCTCTAGGTACTTACCTTTAAATACTCTTTTCTTAAACTTTGGTACAATGCATTGCATGTTTCGGGAACAATGATACTGAGGGATTGTGGCGATATAATTGTTGAATACTTAAGGCACTCATAAGATCGCCCTGTGGCTAAAAATCTTAAGGTAGCTGTTAATCTTTCATGGGGGGTTATGGATTCTCGCATTACAGTATCTTCTTTTTTAATCAATGGAGTTACTAGCGCCAAAAGGGACAAATATGTTTCCTCATCCATCCTTAAATAATTGTGCCAGTCCGCTGGTACAAATTTTAATTCATTTAATAAATTAATATGGGAATATGTTTTTCTTTTCAAAAGCCACTCTTTGCACCATATGCGGTGTTTTTTTTTCTTTTTTTCCATACATAACTTTATTGCTACTACAGCCAATGCGTCGTCATCGGAGTACATCTTTTACAGAACTGAGTCACAGACGCAATAATAACGGTCACGTTCACTTTCACTTTGTCGGATAAGAAATGGCAGTAGGCAGTAGACAGTTGATCTGAACGATCGGACGTTGCATCTGGAGGCACACAAAAAATTGCACCGACCGTCGTTTCGATCGGTCGTACGACCAAACTGTATGTCTAGGGCAGGCATAAAGCCTGCCCTAGACCATGCTATCCGACTGATACGACCGTCTGAAACGACGTACTGTTCAGACCGATTGAAGCGTCTAGGGCAGAAATCGTAGTAAAAGTTGATCTGAACAGTACGTCGTTGGTCGTAAGCCCGCTCCAGACCATGCAATGAAAGTATGTATTTTGAACTGAACTGTTGATCTGAAACGATCGTCTGAACGTGTGGAGAGAGGATCGTAGTAAACTGTGGTCGTATCAGTCCATCGAAGAGAAATATCGACGTGTCAGAATTCCAATCCGACCAAATATATTTTAATTTTTTATTCATTCATTTACTGAGGATTTCTGTATACTTTTGAGATTTATGATAAGAATAAAAATGATTTTGTAAAACGTGTTGAGATTTGTAAAATTTTTTGTAAAAAAAATTTGCTTTTAACTGTTCTAAATAATTAAAATTTTCAATTAAAAAAAAAATTGCATATTTCGAGGGTTCTTCGTAAATACTTTCTTCTTAGGGTGACGATAAAAATAATAAAATCCGTGATGGATGTTTTTTTAATATCCCAAAATTGTATTTTTTTTAAATAATATAGGCATACTATATTTTAAAAATATAGCAATAAACATTTTCGTATAATATATTAGTTTAAACTTGAAATTATTTTTTAGCAATGCATTGTTTATGTATTTTCTAAATTTTACGACAATTTCACTAAGCACGCAGCTTATTTATTTCTGAAAAAAATTAATCTACACATTTGGGTACTATATAAACCTGGATATACAGGCTGACGTAAATTTAAGGGCCACCGTTTGAATCTAGCTTATCTTAAAACATACAAGGTCGGTTAAATAGGTACAAAGTTGGCAATAAATTTCACACATTATTTTAATGCATTTTTGTGAACTGTGACGTAGGACTTGACCAGGGACCCAAATAGCAAACTTTTTTTTAAAAGGTCAAATTATGTTTTACACATGATTTCAAAACAACATAACAAAAGTGCCAACATAATCAATTTTGTAACGTCATCTCGTATACTCTAAAAAGTAGTGGGAGATGTTTTTAGTTTACACCAAAGTTTAAAAATTAATTAAAAAATAGTCGCTGGCTTAAACAAATCATAATATGCAATAACGTACTCTGACCGCTTTATCTAAAAAGCAAAATTTGGTCAAAATCTTTTACGTTCACGTTTCCTATTATGTATCAAAATTTGTACTTTTTACACAAATTATAATTATTTTAACAATAAATAACATTTGAACATAATACAATTATTTAAAAATATAGTGTATTTCTGTAAATTTATGAATTAAATAATTCATTTTAAATCCTTCTTTTATTTATGGTCTTGACATTGAAGCAATAAATAGTAAAGTTGTAAAATACTGTAAAGAGGCCCCTTTTCTGTGTGTGATGTTAATGAAATAAAGGGGTACCTCGCCAAGGTTGCTTTTATTCAGTGGAGAAGGCCAGTGTCGAATAAAATAGAATCGAATTCGTGTAAATAATTTATTATTATTTAATTTATTAATTCTAAACAAGCAAAACTATAACAAGGTTTAGACGTGGTGCATGTGAACTGTCGGAGGCTGGCGTAGGGCGTTATAGCGATGTATCTTCTCGTGGGGATTTCGACCACCCAAGATGCGGTAGTTTCCAACGGCGTAATCGGCGTTTTAAGTGAGTGACTTTGGGTTTAAATAGCCGACGAAAACGACGTGAAGGTGTAGCTTGGAGCAGAACGCAAACGATGTTCTTCACTTGGTGGATAGCGACCAGCCAAGTACGTGAGTAGAATACGTACGAATGCAAGTAAATACAACCACTACGAGGATCGTGCCAGGCCGTGGGTGTAGATACTTCTCTAGGTTATTCAAGAGGATGATGCCGATCAAGAATAACCTGGTGCATTGAAAATTTCTTACCGAGAATCTCTTCTACTGCGAGGATTGGTGCCAACGCTTCTAAAACTACTAGAGCCGGATGTTTGCCGGGGCTGCTAGGTATTAGTGCCAGGGATGGTTGCCGACTAAGCACCCCGAGTGACGCGCGATGCAGGTATTTATATGTTTTCGGGGTGTTGTCATTCTTCTATTGCTAGGCAACGCAACTTCTTTCGCCTTACGCCGCCTATGGTTTTTCCGTGTACGTCACAAAATCTTATAACTATTTACAATATTTGTAGGTTATATCGAATAATTAATGAATACAATAAAAGTACAAATAACTTGACCATTAAATAATACTGAAAATAAAAGGTTCATCACAATACCCACCCATTCATTCATCAAACAAGAAAGATTAGGTATTTGGCTATTTTTAAACGTAATGCGGTCGGAAGCAGTTGGCAGTTACAGTTGAACTGAACGTCTGGAAGCACCAAAAAAATTGCACAGATCGTCGTTTCGATCGGTCGTACGATCAAACTGCAGTGGAATTCTGATCTTTCGATTTTGATAATTGATAGTAACTATTATCGTATCAGGACGATTTTGTTGATTCTGAAGGCATTTTATGGTCGTGAAGCGACGACAAAAGACGCCATGTTTCTACAAATGAGAATCGTTTTGGCTGTGTTGAGGTTAGTTTTACTCGATTTCGACGTGTTCAAACGATTTGACTGATTCTGAAGGGATTTAAAATCGTAAAATCACGATAAAAGCCGCCATTGTTTCTCGATAGCTAAAGAGGTTGCGAGTATCAAATCTATCTCACTTTTACTTACCTTTACATGTAAAACCATCCTTGTCTTGTTAATATTTTAACATTATAGGAACAAAAAATTCTTCAAATACTAAAATATTAAAAACAAATGTACTTTGAAAAGTACTATTATCTACCTCTATTATTAATTATTTTATTAAGAGAATTATAAGCTTTTAAAAAAATTTGATGACCGATTCTGCCACATTAATTTCTTAGTTTTCTACCCTTATTTAAATTTATTACATAATAAGTAATTTTCTTTAAATACTTGTTTATTAAATACGTAAAAAATATTTTTTATGACTAAGTACTTATTTTTAATTTCACTCACAATTATATTTAATTGTTTTAAAATATCTTAATTACCAAACAACTAAAAAAAATGTTTTTTTAGACAATTCATTCCTTAATTAATTTGTACTTAATACTATAGTTTTAAAATAAAAAATTACGCATCAAATTTAAAATATATTTTTTTTTAATCTTAAAACATAAAAGTTATGTATAGAAAAAGATAATTAATTAAAAAAAAGAACAATCTTCATTCTTGGTTATGCCATTTGGGGTTGTACTTATCACTCACAATAAGAATTATCATTGCCAATAATTGGGTACATATGAATATATTTTTGCAATTTTCTTACCGAAATTAATATTTTTGTAATTCCGTATTTCCTTAAAAATCAACAAAAATGTTTCCCACTTAAAAAAAAATTTAAAAGCTTTTTTCTTATTTGAAGACTAAATAACAAAATTTTTTTATTTTATTTAAGGTGGGTTTTAAATTTATAAAACACTACTACAAACTAAAAATGTAGCTGATGAAAAAATAATCAAGTACTTAATTTAATAAAAAATTATACTTTGAGCAAACAATTTGTTTGAAAGTATTTGTATTTCTTTTTATTTCATAAAATATCCCTTTAACTTTTACAAAACAAGTAAAGACTTTTAAAAACATTTAAAAAACTACTAAAATACAAAACTAAATTTGAAAATGGTGCATTCCTAGGCATATTATAGGTTAGAAAACCAGAAAAAGTAGTTCAAATGCCTAACTTTGACATCAAATCCCGAAGATATTGCCGAGTTGAACGATATCAAAATGATAATGCTTCAGAATCAAAAGTATCGTTATTCTTCGATAACATAAAAATAGTATCAAAATAGTTCGAGAGAGACATCAACATAATTTAAGAAGGTTTCTCTCTTTATTATAAGTTCTTTTGCCGTTACAAGTGCAAATTTAGTTAATTTTTAAGAGGATATATTATGCAACTACTTACGCGTTAAACATAAACAAAAATTGAAAAGTGTTCAACATTATTACTGCTAAATTTTTTCAATTTGCTAATTATTCATTATTAGCTATTTTAAGAAAAGAAGGTATTTATCTGGAGTCCGAATAGGTACATACCATGTCTTTTCCTTAGAATTAATTAAGGGTTGATAATTAGTGCCGTAGGTAGATTTTACTTCTACCCTTATTTTTGGATTAAGCAGAAGAAATATGAATATATATAAAAAAATTAAGTTCATAAAATATTGTATTTATGAAGTTAACACTCGATTATTTATTTTCGTAACTCCATCTAAAATATATTTGTATTATACATTAATATACGTTAAAGCAACAACACCTAATATAGAACAACGATTCTCAAAAAACCACACTTTATAAATGGATATTTGTTGATTTCTGTGGCGAATGTTTAATATAAATCAACGATTCTCGTTGTTTTATATTAAACATTCAATCAACAAATATCCAACAATACCTAACACTAATGACTATCAAATTATATTAAAATATATTAAAAAATTAAGTTAATGAAAATACTGTATTTATTAATATAACACTCGTTTAAATTTATTTTCGTAACTCATCTCAAAATATATTTGTACTCTACATTAATATACGTTAAATCAACAATACCTAACATTAATGACGATAAAACAATATTAATATACAGGATGTTTCTGAAAGTCGTTTCAATAATTTAACCCAAGATTCCTTACCCAAAAATAGATCGATTGAGCCCCATTTACCTGTATCCAAAAGTGCACCGTTTTCGAGATACAGGCTGTTTTCCAAAACCAAAATTTTTATATTTTTTTTTCATTACTATTAAATGAAGCAACATAGAAAAACAAAATTTGGTATAATTGTCTTACTTTTTATGATCGACACAATGGTCGTAAAGAGAAACCCATAAATTTATTCCATAACCTCAAAATGGGACACCTGCGTCCCCTCTTGGGGCATAACTTTTTTTGTATTTGAATTTTCAAAAAACAAATTGTTTTATCGGCAAGATACGTTTAATACGAAGAAATAATTATACCACATTTTTTTTGAAAAAACTAACCCTTTTTCAAAATTATTCACATTTCATAATTTCATGTTGCATTCTACTTTTTAAAATATATTTGAATTTTTTTTTTCTGGAAAACATAAAACTATTATAAACTAGCGTAAACAAAAAAAAACTAGAATTGGCTCCACAAAAGTACACTGGGCTCCCTTTTTGGAGTATCGGGCCCCCTTTTTGGGGCTTTTTAAAATATTATTGCAATTTTTTTTTCTTGAAAACTTAAAACTATTATAAACTAGCGTAAACAAAAAATATTTAAATTTGCCCCACAAAAGTACACTGGGCCCCCTTTTGGGGCACCGGACTTTAAATGATGACAATGATGTACTTTTTCTGTAATAAAATCTTCAAACGCCTAGTATTCTTTTCTTTACAAAATAAAAAGATATGTTAGCTCCAAAAAGGGGTCAGGTGCCCCAAAAACGGGGGCCCAGTGTCCTATTGTGGGGCCAATTCTAGTTTTTTCTCGAAAACGGTGCACTTTTGAATACAGGTAAATGGGGCTCAATCGAACTATTTTTGGGTAAGGAATCTTGGGTTAAATTATTGAAACGACTTTCAGAAGCACCCTGTATATTAATAGTGCTTTATCGTCATTAATGTTAGGTATTGTTGATTTAATGTATATTAATGTAGAGTACAAATATATTTTGAGATGAGTTACGAAAATAAATTTAAACGAGTGTTATATTAATAAATACAGTATTTTCATTAACTTAATTTTTTAATATATTTTAATATAATTTGATAGTCATTAGTGTTAGGTATTGTTGGATATTTGTTGATTGAATGTTTAATGTAAAGCAACGAGAATCGTTGTTTTATATTAAACATTCGCCACAGAAATCAACAAATATCCATTTATAAAGTGTGATTTGGAGAGAATCGTTGTTTTATATTAGGTGTTGTTGCTTTAACTAAAGACACTAGAATAAAAGACTAGCCAGTTTGATCTTATTCTATGGTATCAAAAAAATTCATAGAACTGCCGCCCATTCCATAGGAGGACCCAAAAGACTTTTTAAATTTTTATTTGTGGTCAAACATAGATTTTATTTATTTAGCATTTAGCAAGTAAGCATGCTTTAATTTTTGTGTACTTTTTTTTAATAATAAAATGAGAAAATAAATTAACCGTTTCATTAAAACATTAAATTAATTTTTAGATTTGAAGCAAGCTTCAATAAATACACAAAAAATTAATAGTAGGAAAAGGAAAAGCACAAATAAATACTGCTATCAGGAAATTATCGTTCGGTTTGCCTTTGATTTTAGTTTCATAAATTCTCTAATTAATAGTTTTATTAATTTCTGTTACGCCTGGCTCCTAAAAATTATAGATACTTTACCTTTATGATAAATAAAAGTTAAAAAAACTACTTTTTAATTTTTAAATCTTTTACATTTTTCTTTTTGCCTGTTTTTTTCATTCACAAGTTTCTTTCTGAATAATTCTTTGGAATGAAGAACATTTTAAAATCCTTTGCCGCCGGGTTCTTCCATTTAGCACTTCCGCAACCAACATTTCAAAAATGATATTAATTTGTAAAAATCCAATAGACTAATAATTATAATATTAATTTGTACAATTGGAAGCCTGAAATTGTATTATATAATGAAGAAAAATCACAATACTTACGCTTTAAAATATTTTTGCCAGTAAAATTATATTTTTAATTTTTTTGACAAATTCATTGACAAATTCAAAAAATTATGTCATTATAATGTGAAAGTATCTAGCCGCCTCAGGAATGGGCGACCAATCAAAAGCGGTAGCGTATTGTCCAGTCTTTCTTTCTAGTGTCTTTAGCTTTAACGTATATTAATGTATAATACAAATATATTTTAGATGGAGTTACGAAAATAAATAATCGAGTGTTAACTTCATAAATACAATATTTTATGAACTTAATTTTTTATATATATTCATATTTCTTCTGCTTAAATCCAAAAATAAGGGTAGTAGTAAAATCTACCTACGGCACTAATTATCAACCCTTAATTAATTCTAAGGAAAAGACATGGTATGTAACTACTCGAACTCCAGATAAATACCTGAAAATTACTTACCCAACAATTATTTTTTGCCTTCGTAGACCGTAAGTAATGCCTCTTTAATTACTCCTACTTTGCTAATTATCTATAAAGAATTATTTTCCATTTTGTCATTCAATGTAGTTGGTCCACATCCTTTTTTTACAATAGCTAATAATAAATAATTAGCAAATAAAAAAAAACATTTTAAATACTTTACTGGAATTATTTCTGCAAATTTATTACGTTTTTGAAATATTGTTGAATAATTAGGTACATTTAAATGTTTAAAATTAGTTTTAGATCAAATATAACAAAGCATAGTTCAAATGATATCAAATGCCGAGAATTGCCGACGACAATAGTAATATCATAAGAGTATCGTTTGAGACGACAATAGTAGGAAAGTATCAAAAGTATGATCGTATCAGGGAGACTATCGTATCGTGTCTTCAGAATTCCACTGCTGTATGTCTAGGGCAGGCATTAATGCCTGCCCTAGACCATGCGATCCGACTGATACGACCGTCTGAAACGACGTAGTTCAGTTCACCTACTGTTCAGACCGATCGAAGCGTCTGGGGCAGAAATCGTAGTAAAAGTTGATCTGAACAGTACGTCGTTGGTCGTAAGCCCGCTCCAGACCATGAAATGAAAGTATGTATTTTGAACTGAACTGTTGGTCTGAAATGATCGTCTGAACGTGTGGAGAGAGGATCGCTGTAAATTGTGGTCGTATCAGTCCATCGAAGAGAAATACCGACGTGTCAGAATTCCAATCCGACCAAATATATTTAAATTTTTTATTTATTTATTTATTTACTGAGGGTTTCTGTATATTTTGGTGATTTATGATAAGAATAAAAATTATTTTGTAAAGAATGTTAAGATTTGTAAAAATTCTTGTAAAGAAATTTGCTTTTAGCTTTTTTTTAATAAAAAAATACATATTATGTCAAGAAAAGTAAATTAAACTCCTATTATTTCTTATAGTCCATTAAAATGAATTAATAATAATCATTTTTAAATTGTTCCTAATTTGCAAAAAATTGCATATTTCTTAATTGAGGGTTCTTAATAAATACTTTCTTTTTAGGGTGACGTTGACAACAATAAAATCCGAAACATAGAGTGGATGTTTTTTTAATATCCCAAAATTGTTTTTTTATACATATATTCGTAATAAATATTAGTTTTAACTAATATACGCCCAAGTAGCAGCATTCGAAGAATTTAAAGAAAAAATGATCTCTGCACCAGTACTTGCGCACTACCAACCCAACAAACCGTGCGAAATGCGAACAGACGCTAGCAAACAAGGATTAGGTGTAATTCTCTTGCAAGAAGACGAGGAAGGAATTGCGCACCCCGTAGCCTACGCCACTAAAAGTTTAACACAAGCAGAGAAAAATTACACGATTAGCGAAATCGAAGCTTTATGCGTAATTTGGGGAGTAAGATACCTCAGACATCTGGTATATGGAAAACCATTGAAAATAGTCACAGATCACCATGCTTTATGTTGGTTAAAAAGTGTAAAGGACCTAACCGGAAAACTAGCAAGGTGGGCTATAAAGTTATCCGAGTTTGAGTACACAATTTTTCATAAAAGTGGAAAGAAACACGCCGACGCGGACGGTTTGTCAAGAAACCCTGTGTACATAGGCACAGTAGAAGACGAAGAGGATGCCGAAAACATACCAACGTACCTTATATAAGATAAGGACTTGGCAGAGTTACAAAATGAGGACAGTAAGATTCAAGAATTAAAGCGGGCAATCGAGTCCGATGATGGTGACATTCCTATGGCGATTCGAAGAAGAGCAAAAAATTTTCGAATTATTAATAATATTTTGTACAAAGTAAACCCAAAGCCAGAAGGAGTCGAAAACTTATTAGTGATACCAAAAAATCTGATCGGGGAAATATTGTTTTCTCATCACAGTGATCCTTTAAGCGGTCACCTAGGTATTACCAAAACACTATATAAAGTACAAAATCGATTCTTTTGGGATGGACTTCAACGTGATGTAGAAAAATTTATAAAAGGATGTCCAGATTGCCAAGCTAGAAAAGGAGAAAGTCACAGGAAACCTGCAGGATATTTGCAGAACATTGAAGTAGGTCAAGTTTTCGAAGCCATTGGGATTGATATCCTAGGACCTTTTCCGAAAAGCAGAAGTGGAAACACGGTAATTGTTTGTGCAAGCCGCTACGTGGAAACAGCAGCACTTCCATCTGGGAAAGCCGGTCCCGTTGCAAAATTTCTGTTAGAAAACATCATTACTCGTCACGGGTGTCCTAGAACGATCCTTAGCGATCGTGGAAAAGTATTTAAATCGGAACTTGTAACAGAACTGATTAAACTGATGGGAGGAAGCAGCAGATTCACCACATCCTATCACCCAGCATGCAACGGCTTGACAGAAAGGTTCAACAAAACGTTAGCAAATATGCTGTCAATGTATGTAGGTACCGATCAGAAGGATTGGGATGAAATTTTACCGCACGTAACATTCGCGTACAATACTTGTCGCCAGGACACAACAAAAGTGTCACCCTTTATGTTAGTATACGGACGCGAACCCGTTCTACCAACAGAAGCAAATCTTTTGAAAAACTCGACGTCAACACATATACTTCAAATAAGGGAACGTGCATTAAAGGCAAGGAATCAGGCGGTAGAAGCAATTAAGTCTAAACAAAGTATGGACAAAATAAGGAACGACGAGAAGCATAGACACGTTGAATTTAAAACAGGAGACATAGTTAAAGTGTTTACACCTGTAAGAAAAGTTGGACGCAGCGAAAAACTTCTTTTACGTTGGTTTGGTCCTTACGAAATCGTTGACAAGGTCGGCGAGGTCAATTACAGGATCCGGATGGGTCCAAATGCCAACTCCAAAGTAGACGTTGTCCATGTGGGCCGTATCTTGAAGTACAATGACCCTTGGACCAGCCCTTGTGTTGAATCCTAAAACATAAAATTTAATTAGTACAATAAGAAAACAATTAGCTTAAAATAAGTTAAGCAATAGCATATGTCGCAGTTTTAACATAAATAGGAACATAAAGAAATGTCAAATTTCTTAAACAGAACCACTTGTCCACAGGTTGTGGGAACACATTCTGTTGATCAGCATCCTGCTGTCTTGGGCGAAAAGCGAGCATGTAGTAGAAATAACTACAGGAGCCTTTTGGAAGCTTTTACCAAGAACAATAAACTACGAAGCGTCCATACCAATAATATACAAATTTAAGTGGTACGAAGAAGAAGAAAAAATTGAATTTAAAAATAATTTATGTCAAGAAAAATCAGACGAGTGTCAGCTGTTTCGAAATCTGCAAAAATTGGAAGAAATGTACCTAAATGAAACCAAAGTGATGAAAAAGGCCTGGAAAATAATGAAGATTAAAATGAACGACGACTCCCCAATAAGACAAAGTCGAGCGCTAGACTTTATTGGAGACGTACTGTCCTGGTGTTGCGGAGTAGCAACCCAGCATAAATTAGACTCTCTTCACGGTGATGAAAGGAACTTAGCTCAAAGAGTAGAACTTTTACAAAAAGGAATGAATGATGCCTTAAAAAGTTCAGAGCAACAATCATTTTCGCTAAAAAATTTTGAGCAAGAAGTGCAAAATTCGCTAAAAGAAATGGAAAAACACATCCGCGAAGTGGATGTCTACAGTAAAAAATACGCGAATTTCTACGGATATGGTAAGACAGACAATAACATTTATTATGCTATTTTTCAGAATAAACAGCACGATATAAATCTATTTCGGACTATTACAAAAAATTTAATAATAAACTCTTGTAAACAACATCAAATCCCAACGTCAATTTTAGATTTTGATATTTTAACAAAAGATTTAGAAAAAATTAAAAAATCTCTTGAAGCTTCTGGACAGGAATTAGCTATACCCTTTCTAGAAATTTCGAGATATTTTGAACTACCAATAACGGATTGCGTGTTTCTCAATAACGATTTAATAGTAAATGTAAAGGTACCAATCAGAAATATTCAAAATAATTGGAAACTATATGAAATAGTTACTGTACCTTTTGCTTGGACAAATAACACATGCGTAATCCCGGTTTCCAATGTATTCATGGCAGTCTCCGATGATTATTCTCGAGAAAAAATAACACCAATTTCCGGAACTGCCCTGCATCAATGTAAACCATTCCAAGATCAATTATGTTTCATTCCTAGGTTCCCGTCGGACCATTTTCAAGGGCCAAGTTGCGCCAAAAAACTGTTTCCCGTACAACCAATTGATAGAGAATAGATAAAGATTATCTTTATACCTTTAAAGATTATCTTTACTTAATTGTTATCAAATGGAGACAGAACTCATAAAGATTTTGGTAGAGATTCGATAAAGATTTCTTTACAGGTTAAATAAAGATTTATATTTAAAGACTCTTTAAAGACTATCTTTACTTACTCTTTATAGGTTCTATAAAGATACAATAAAGGGTTTCTTTACTGATTTCATTGACCAAAAAATAAAAATTCTTATTTTTGCTCTTTTTAGTACCTTTTAAGTATTTGTAGACGTTTTATCATTTCATAACCATGAGTTTTTGATATAAAGTGTTCATAACGAAGATATATTATTTGTTAAACCCTGTGCGACCTTCGGACCTCCTGAGATTTGAACGCACTACCTCCGGCTCTGCAAGCGAGCACCTTTACCGTTAGACCATAGCTGCTTGCTTTATTATCTTATAAAACGTAAAGAGTATAAAAGTACCAAGTCATATAGTCATATACTGTAATAATTACTTAAATGCTATTAACTACCTGGCAGCTCCTGAACATCATATTTCGGAGAAAACATAATTTAAATAGGTTAAATAATATTAGGTGATTTACTTAATTCTTGCTACCTCTAGTTAGTTTTACCTGCAAATCCATTAAATATGTATTTGCAAATTTTAAATTATCGTTTCTTTGAAAAGATAATGACGTTTTCTGTCTCGGTTAAGGCGTTCATTATAAAACTCGAAATTTTGTTTTTTAAAGTTGCTTATTATTACACCCACAATTTTGTTTACAAGGTTTGTTTTATAAATGCAAAACGATAAAATTTACTCTTACAAGGTACTATTCCTTTACAAATTTTATTACTAAAAACATTTGAGAGACATACTTTCTTTGTAGTATAACTAGAAAAGAGAAACGAAATCAACGACTACATTTTCTCAAAAATTTATTCGGTGAATAAAGTTTACAAGAAAAGTCTTTTTTCTGTCTTTATAGAATCTTTGCATTTGGTATCAATAAAGAAAATTCTTTATTCTGTTTTTATAGAATCATTATATTTGGTATACAAATTCAATAAAGAAAAGTATTTATTCTGTCTTTATAGAATCTTTATATTTGCCAATTTGGTATCAATAAAGAAAAGTCTTTACTCTGTCTTTATAGAATCTTTACATTTGGTATCAATAAAGAAAAGTATTTATTCTGTCTTTATAGAATCTTTATATTTGCCAATTTGGTATCAATAAAGAAAAGTCTTTACTCTGTCTTTATAGAATCTTTATATTTGGTATTAATAAAGAAAAGCATTTATTCTGTCTTTATAGAATCTTTATATTTGCCAATTTGGTATCAATAAAGAAAAGTCTTTATTCTGTCTTTATACAGGGTGTCTCAAAAAGGTCGCCCACGGACCCCAAGGCGTGGTAGAGGAACACAAACGATATACAAAATCCGTAACAAAAATTTTATTGGGAGCCCCATTTTAAAAATATGGGGCTGCAAAGTTAGCAAAGTTGGGCAACACTGTTAGTTTAAATCTGCTTAGTTTAAAAAGAATCAAGTTAGTAGGTAAGCAAACGTGAAACTTCAACTTGACATTAGGAAATAGGTTAATGTTTATTTTTAATTTTAAAAATATCAAGTGGTTAAAATACCTGAATTTTAAACTCCTTTGGTTAAAAATGTAACAAATCAATAAAATCATAATAGAAATGGTTAAAAACTGATGTATGTTTGACATAACAACAAAACTGTTAAAAATTATACAAAATAAGTTACAATTTTTCTGACATCAATTATTGTTTTCCACGAGGTTCTTCATTCAGAGAATTATTGTAATTCTGCATTAAGGCTCACATAAAAACGTATTTCATTCAAATCAAAGAAATCCCCACTAGATTCAAATATCACAAATTTCTGATGCAGGCTGCTCCAAACTAAACACCTTTACTGCTCTATTCTCACAGGAATTTTGGGGCACTTTTCTTAAGTAGGGAGGCACTTTAGATTCGAATTACCATATTTTTTGTTAGTAACAGGAACCCTTTGAAAAAACTTGGATCAAAAATTGACGCAAACAATAAATTAATGACACCAATCACTGATGATAAATACAATTTATGTTCAGTTTCTCTTAGTTACGAGCATGGCAACTTTAATCAAAATTAAAAGGTAAGACCATGTTGCCGCATAGATTTTGGGGTAAAATTCTAAAAATTAAAATTTAATTCTTATGGAAAATAAACTTCATTAGACCGAAATTTTGCAATAAATAATTAGTTGTAGTCCCTGGCTTTCAATAATTAAGTAAATTATGTTTTATGATTAGCTAAGTAAGGTGCTATAAGGGTGCAAAGTTTGTACCTTTGAAACCCCATATCTTTGGAATGGGGCCCCACAAAAAATTTTCGTTACTAATTTTGTATATCGTTTGTGTTCCTCTACCACGCCTTGGGGTCCGTGGGCGACCTTTTTGAGACACCCTGTATATTAAATACCAGGAGTCAGTAAAGAAAAATTTTTATACTGTGTTTATAAACATTTATATTTGGTACAAAGATTCGAAAAAGAAAAGGCTTTTTTTTTGTCTTTATAGAATCGTTATATTTGGTATAAATAATCATTAAAGAAAAGTCTTTATTTTGTCTTTGTAAAATTTTTATATTTGGTGTCAAGAAAGAAAAGTATTTACTCTGTCTTTATACAGGGTGTTGCAAATCTATGGGTCTATTAGAAGTATCTGGAGAACCGCTTTACCTAGCGCTCTGATTTTTTCTTTATTAATTTTTAGGACATAAAATCTACAGCTCTAAAATATTTTGAGATTTGGGCGACTTCCGGTTATACCGGAAACTGACACCCACTTCCTTATTTTAAATGGAATACCCTATTTTTTATTACGAATTTGGATTCCTTTTTAAATTTAATGATAACTTTGTTAATATGACCATACCCCAAATTTGGGCCGTTTTGCTGGAAAAAATTATTTTCTCCAAAATTTTACTTTAGCAACTGTTTTGAAAACAATTTATTTTTAAAAAATGAATCAATTTTTTGTAATAAAATTTAAACCACTTATTAACAAAGCCCAAAGGAATGTTTAACAAAAAAAAAATTCGCATTTTTACTAATCGGAAGTGGAAATTTTTTTGGTTAAACTTAAGAAAATTAAAAGTGATTTTTCTCAAAAAAATCAAATGCAACTAGTATTTTTTTATTAGCGCAAGAGATTGCTTTTTTTATTTCCTTTCGATTGGTACTATGGTTTCCTATACCGATTCTTAACCGTTTTGGGGATACGCGCAAAATAAGGAAATTTCCAAGTAAATCTCGTGCTCTAACATTACCAGGTACTGTTATAAGTGGTATTTCCATTACGATTTAGCTTATTTTTATTTTGTAAGTTTTACAGCCCATAGAAATCTAAAACGCACTTAAAAGATGTTTTGGGGGCTTGGGGATTGGGGGAAAGTTAGATACAATTTAAAGTGGTTGCGCTTTTTAGTTGTGCATACGTGCGTTTTTTTTGTAATTATGTTAAATACATTAAAATATAATTTTTTGGAGATGTTTTGGGGATCTTGGGGACAGGAGACAGTTAGCTAAAATCTAAAATGGTTCATTTTTGTTTGTGCATAAGTTCATTTTTTGTTCTTTTAATTATGTTAAAAAATTTCAATATTTTTTTTTGGAGATGTTTTGAAGGTCTAGGGGGCGGAAGGGAGTTAGCCAAAATCTGAAATTTTTTTGTGCAAATGTGCATAAAAATAAGCTAAATCGTAATGGAAATACCACTTATAACAGTACCTGTTAATGTTAGAGCAAAAGATTTACTAATTTTCTTATTTTGCGCCTATCCCCAAAACGGTTAAGAATCGGTATAGGGAACCATAGTATCAATGAAAAGAAAATAAAAAAAGCAATCTCTTAAGCTTATAAAAAGATACTAGTTGCATTTGATTTTTTTAAGAAAAATCACTTTTAATTTTCCTAAGTTTAACCAAAAAAATTTCCACTTCCGGTTAGTAAAAATGCAAATTTTTTTTTTGTCAAACATTCCTTTGGGCTTTGTTCATAAGTGGTTTAAATTTTATTACGAAAAATTGATTTATTTTTTGAAAATAAATTGTTTTCCAAAACAGTTGCGAAAATCAAATCTTGAAGAAAATATTTTTTTCCAGAAAAACGGCCCAAATTTGGGGTATGGTCATATTAACAAAGTTATCATTAAATTTAAAAAGGAATCCAAATTCGTAATAAAAAATAGGGTATTCCATTTAAAATAAGGAAGTGTCTGTCAGTTTCCGGTATAACCGGAAGTCGCCCAAATCTCAAAATATTTTAGAGCTGTAGATTTTATGTCCTAAGAATTAATAAAAAAAAAATCAGAGCGCTAGGTAAAGCGGTTCTCCAGATACTTCTAATAGACCCATAGATTTGCAACACCCTGTAGAATCTTTATATTTGGTATCAATAAAGGAAAGTATTTATTCTGTCTTTATAGAATCGTTATATTTGGTATAAAGATTCAATAAAGAAAAGTCTGTATTGTATCTTTATATATTGAATACCAGGAGTCAGTAAAGACAAATCTTTATGCTGTCTTTATAGAACCTTTATATTTGGTATAAAGATTCAATAAAGAAAAATATTTATTCAATCTTTAGAGATTCTTTATCCATTCTTTATTTAATTTAAGTTATAGATTAGTATAGATCTTCTTTGAAGCATCTTCAAAGATGCTTTAAATATTTTCCTTTAAAGTTAAACCTTTATCCAAGCTTAACGCAGGAGTATCTACAAAATTTGTCTTTACCAAATGGTTGTACGGGTTACAGGAGCCACTGTTAGTGAAATGGGAAAACATTGTCCAATGACGTGTCAACCATGAACTTCTTTAATAATTTCCGAAGTAGACGAGGACACGTTTGTCCTCACCAATTTAAAAACCAATCCGATTATCGAATGCAGAAATTTTACTGAAAATGTTTCAGTAAAGCCAAACCACCCGGGCGCCCTAAAAATAAAAATTCCATGTAATTGTAAATTAGAACTTGACAACGAAATAATTCTGCCAACAAGGTTTCCGTGCAATAACGAGTTAAATAATTTTGAAATAACGCATACAGGGTGTTACCAAATAAGTAGGAAAAAATTCAGGGGGTAATTCCTGAACCCATTTTAAGAAAAAAAGTTCCTATAAACATATGCCCGATTTTGACTTTTTTTTTTCTTACAGCCCCCTAAGGGCCCCCACTATTAACCCGTTTTTTTAAATTTTACAAAGGGGAAAATATTTCTAGTAATTAGATAAATCAAATAGGTTCTATAAAAATTTTTAAAAAAATTATTCTTTTCGAAATTATAGCGAAAAAACTGATTTTTTAGGGGTTTTTGGGGGAGCTGTATCTCCAAAACGAAGGATTTTTGGACACATGTACATATGAACTTTTTTTCTTAAAATGGGTTCAGGAATTACCCCCTGAATTTTTTCCTACTTATTTGGTAACGCCCTGTATATTACCGGCAACTTGGTCAAATCAAAATTCTTTTATAGTAAAATCATTTGGCTAAGTAGCATCTTTTAAGAATATGTCGGATTGTCTAAACACAAACTGGACATTAGATATGCCTTATTTAAACCTGACTGATTCTCTAACGACGTTCCAGAAAATAAAAAACACGATAAATAATGTTATGCCAAGTCAAAATTACCACAATGATAACTTAATTTACGGAATAAGTAAAGACACAATTCTTTTAACTTGGAATATTATTTTATCGCTGATAATAATCAGAATTTGGTTCAAGAAGAATGAACAAATTGCGCTCGTGCCAGGATTATTGCCATCAGCAAAAGCAGAAAATAACAGTACCGATGTCTCTAAAGTAATGTTTTATTTTACGGGAATATTATTTTTGATTTTTTTGATAATTATCGGCACTAAACTAGCACAAATGATTGTAAAGAAATATAAAAAGTTCCGAGCTGCGAAAACTAATAAAAATAAAGACAAAAGTGTCTTTGAATTGAGAAAGGTACAAAAATACATTTTAGAGGTAAGGTAGAAGGGCCGCAAGAGGCTATGCCATTATTATCAGTAGAAGGGTTGTCAATCACCCTCTACCCAGCACCGCTGGAATAATAATGCTCAGGTACCGAGAATTGTTCTAGTGCACATGAACATATTTTCCCTATTAAATTTTAATAGGCACTTTTAATAAAAGTAAAAATCCTGATGTCACATTTTTTTGCAAAAGCTATTCGAATCAAACAAAAAACATAATGAGCCAGACACTCAGTAAATTTTGATATAAATTTTTCTTGAAAAAGAAAACTGTTCAGTTAGCTAAGAGCTACAAAAAATACTTAAATTTGACAGTTCTGCTTTTGTTATCAACAAAATAGGGTATAGTGCAAACAAACTATACTTTCTTTTGTTTTAAACTTCGATTAAAAGATAGTAAAAAATTTTTTTTTACTAAAATAATGATTTTTGTAAAATATTAGACAAAAACCTTGTCAATATTCGAATCAATAGTTAATTAAGAATAAAAAAAAAAAAAATAAAAAAAAAAATGTTATTCAAGTTTCATGCATTGAAACATGAATTAACACACATTATGCATAATATGTCTTAACCAACTTAGTAAGTAAGGAAATACATACATTTTTCTGCAGATATTTTTTTCTCTTGTTACATGTACGCCTAATGCACCAATTCAACCCCACACTACTGCAAGTCAATCCATGTTGGTCCACCCCTCGATGTCCAATCTGAATCTTCAAGGTTACAAAGGGCATAGCTGACAGTACGGATTAAACCTGGAAAAATCTATGTATTTTATGGACACGAAACTTTAAACACTGATATCACCCAACAAACACGAAGAAGATGGCCAAACAACCCATTTCCAAAATAATCCAAACCTTAAAGTTATCCTTTCACAAAAATTTCCAATGAAGCAACAATCCTTTCTTGTAACTGAATCCATTCCTTAAGCTATCCTTAAACCTTGGCAAGAAAGTGACATACGTACTACGTAGCATAACGCAAGTGGAACCTGATGATGGAAAATGGAGATGAACAAGCCGAAAATATTGATGGGCCATAACTACTTAATGCTATCAAACTGTCCTACAAAAGTTAGTTAAACAAAACACTAACGAAATCCGTACTGAAGACGCCAACCCTGCGTAACCGAGAACACAAACTTCACCCTTGAGGAACCACTAAGGGATAAAACTTCTATGCACAAATGAGTTGGACTGAATCTAAATGCAACAGAAACTGTAAGCAACTGTATTCTGGAACCTTCAGAGACAACAGGGACCTTATCAAAACGTGAAAAAATGTGGATTTTTGAGCAGTAAACAGAGTAAAATAGTGATAATAATTGAAACGTGGGTGTGTACGATAAAGGAACAAGTTGTGTCGGTGCATCAGAAAAAGACGGACTTTTATATTTTAAGTTAGATTAAGAATATTGTATTACGTAGTTGTTTATGTCGGCTAAGCCGCCAATAGTATTAATTTATGATATTTTGCACTTACCTGTTTTGTTTGGAAATGCTTATAGCATTTCATTTTTATTTTTAAGTTTAATTTCAAATGATTTTTTTTTGAAATACTGTTGTATAACTTCCAATTTTAAAGCTGGGGGCCAGCTTTCTTCAGCAGGGGGCATATGTCACGATTTAAAATTCATGTTAATTGTTCTTACACAAGACTTCTTAGAATACATCACGTCGTGAGCATCTAGACGGCTAGATACCCGAGCCGTTGTTGCAAGTTGGGAACGTTTGATAAGTAGGCTATACTTTAAGTGTTAGAACTAACTTTCTTTTACTTAGTCTAGTTGTCGAACGTAACCATTGATAAAGCCTCCTATCTTTCCAATAAACACATGTAAACTGATAATTGTTACATGCAGATACATGTGTTTTTTGGAAAATGATAAAAGCTTGGGAAACGCAAGGTTTGCAAAAAACGTAGATTGAAGGGGAAAGGTTTGATTTTTGCTTGGATAAATAACACATGCGTAATCCCGGTTTCCAATGTATTCATGGCAGTCTCCGATGATTATTCTCGAGAAAAAATAACACCAATTTCCGGAACTGCCCTGCATCAATGTAAACCATTCCAAGATCAATTATGTTTCATTCCTAGGTTCCCGTCGGACCATTTTCAAGGGCCAAGTTGCGCCAAAAAACTGTTTACAGGAGCCACTGTTAGTGAAATGGGAAAACATTGTCCAATGACGTGTCAACCATCCACTTCTTTAATAATTTCCGAAGTAGACGAGGACACGTTTGTCCTCACCAATTTAAAAACCAATCCGATTATCGAATGCAGAAATTTTACTGAAAATGTTTCAGTAAAGCCAAACCACCCGGGCGCCCTAAAAATAAAAATTCCATGTAATTGTAAATTAGAACTTGACAACGAAATAATTCTGCCAACAAGGTTTCCGTGCAATAACGAGTTAAATAATTTTGAAATAACGCATACAGGGTGTTACCAAATAAGTAGGAAAAAATTCAGGGGGTAATTCCTGAACCCATTTTAAGAAAAAAAGTTCCTATAAACATATGCCCGATTTTGACTTTTTTTTTTCTTACAGCCCCCTAAGGGCCCCCACTATTAACCCGTTTTTTTAAATTTTACAAAGGGGAAAATATTTCTAGTAATTAGATAAATCAAATAGGTTCTATAAAAATTTTTAAAAAAATTATTCTTTTCGAAATTATAGCGAAAAAACTGATTTTTTAGGGGTTTTTGGGGGAGCTGTATCTCCAAAACGAAGGATTTTTGGACACATGTACATATGAACTTTTTTTCTTAAAATGGGTTCAGGAATTACCCCCTGAATTTTTTCCTACTTATTTGGTAACGCCCTGTATATTACCGGCAACTTGGTCAAATCAAAATTCTTTTATAGTAAAATCATTTGGCTAAGTAGCATCTTTTAAGAATATGTCGGATTGTCTAAACACAAACTGGACATTAGATATGCCTTATTTAAACCTGACTGATTCTCTAACGACGTTCCAGAAAATAAAAAACACGATAAATAATGTTATGCCAAGTCAAAATTACCACAATGATAACTTAATTTACGGAATAAGTAAAGACACAATTCTTTTAACTTGGAATATTATTTTATCGCTGATAATAATCAGAATTTGGTTCAAGAAGAATGAACAAATTGCGCTCGTGCCAGGATTATTGCCATCAGCAAAAGCAGAAAATAACAGTACCGATGTCTCTAAAGTAATGTTTTATTTTACGGGAATATTATTTTTGATTTTTTTGATAATTATCGGCACTAAACTAGCACAAATGATTGTAAAGAAATATAAAAAGTTCCGAGCTGCGAAAACTAATAAAAATAAAGACAAAAGTGTCTTTGAATTGAGAAAGGTACAAAAATACATTTTAGAGGTAAGGTAGAAGGGCCGCAAGAGGCTATGCCATTATTATCAGTAGAAGGGTTGTCAATCACCCTCTACCCAGCACCGCTGGAATAATAATGCTCAGGTACCGAGAATTGTTCTAGTGCACATGAACATATTTTCCCTATTAAATTTTAATAGGCACTTTTAATAAAAGTAAAAATCCTGATGTCACATTTTTTTGCAAAAGCTATTCGAATCAAACAAAAAACATAATGAGCCAGACACTCAGTAAATTTTGATATAAATTTTTCTTGAAAAAGAAAACTGTTCAGTTAGCTAAGAGCTACAAAAAATACTTAAATTTGACAGTTCTGCTTTTGTTATCAACAAAATAGGGTATAGTGCAAACAAACTATACTTTCTTTTGTTTTAAACTTCGATTAAAAGATAGTAAAAAATTTTTTTTTACTAAAATAATGATTTTTGTAAAATATTAGACAAAAACCTTGTCAATATTCGAATCAATAGTTAATTAAGAATAAAAAAAAAAAAAATAAAAAAAAAAATGTTATTCAAGTTTCATGCATTGAAACATGAATTAACACACATTATGCATAATATGTCTTAACCAACTTAGTAAGTAAGGAAATACATACATTTTTCTGCAGATATTTTTTTCTCTTGTTACATGTACGCCTAATGCACCAATTCAACCCCACACTACTGCAAGTCAATCCATGTTGGTCCACCCCTCGATGTCCAATCTGAATCTTCAAGGTTACAAAGGGCATAGCTGACAGTACGGATTAAACCTGGAAAAATCTATGTATTTTATGGACACGAAACTTTAAACACTGATATCACCCAACAAACACGAAGAAGATGGCCAAACAACCCATTTCCAAAATAATCCAAACCTTAAAGTTATCCTTTCACAAAAATTTCCAATGAAGCAACAATCCTTTCTTGTAACTGAATCCATTCCTTAAGCTATCCTTAAACCTTGGCAAGAAAGTGACATACGTACTACGTAGCATAACGCAAGTGGAACCTGATGATGGAAAATGGAGATGAACAAGCCGAAAATATTGATGGGCCATAACTACTTAATGCTATCAAACTGTCCTACAAAAGTTAGTTAAACAAAACACTAACGAAATCCGTACTGAAGACGCCAACCCTGCGTAACCGAGAACACAAACTTCACCCTTGAGGAACCACTAAGGGATAAAACTTCTATGCACAAATGAGTTGGACTGAATCTAAATGCAACAGAAACTGTAAGCAACTGTATTCTGGAACCTTCAGAGACAACAGGGACCTTATCAAAACGTGAAAAAATGTGGATTTTTGAGCAGTAAACAGAGTAAAATAGTGATAATAATTGAAACGTGGGTGTGTACGATAAAGGAACAAGTTGTGTCGGTGCATCAGAAAAAGACGGACTTTTATATTTTAAGTTAGATTAAGAATATTGTATTACGTAGTTGTTTATGTCGGCTAAGCCGCCAATAGTATTAATTTATGATATTTTGCACTTACCTGTTTTGTTTGGAAATGCTTATAGCATTTCATTTTTATTTTTAAGTTTAATTTCAAATGATTTTTTTTTGAAATACTGTTGTATAACTTCCAATTTTAAAGCTGGGGGCCAGCTTTCTTCAGCAGGGGGCATATGTCACGATTTAAAATTCATGTTAATTGTTCTTACACAAGACTTCTTAGAATACATCACGTCGAGAGCATCTAGACGGCTAGATACCCGAGCCGTTGTTGCAAGTTGGGAACGTTTGATAAGTAGGCTATACTTTAAGTGTTAGAACTAACTTTCTTTTACTTAGTCTAGTTGTCGAACGTAACCATTGATAAAGCCTCCTATCTTTCCAATAAACACATGTAAACTGATAATTGTTACATGCAGATACATGTGTTTTTTGGAAAATGATAAAAGCTTGGGAAACGCAAGGTTTGCAAAAAACGTAGATTGAAGGGGAAAGGTTTGATTTTTGCTTGGATAAATAACACATGCGTAATCCCGGTTTCCAATGTATTCATGGCAGTCTCCGATGATTATTCTCGAGAAAAAATAACACCAATTTCCGGAACTGCCCTGCATCAATGTAAACCATTCCAAGATCAATTATGTTTCATTCCTAGGTTCCCGTCGGACCATTTTCAAGGGCCAAGTTGCGCCAAAAAACTGTTTACAGGAGCCACTGTTAGTGAAATGGGAAAACATTGTCCAATGACGTGTCAACCATCCACTTCTTTAATAATTTCCGAAGTAGACGAGGACACGTTTGTCCTCACCAATTTAAAAACCAATCCGATTATCGAATGCAGAAATTTTACTGAAAATGTTTCAGTAAAGCCAAACCACCCGGGCGCCCTAAAAATAAAAATTCCATGTAATTGTAAATTAGAACTTGACAACGAAATAATTCTGCCAACAAGGTTTCCGTGCAATAACGAGTTAAATAATTTTGAAATAACGCATACAGGGTGTTACCAAATAAGTAGGAAAAAATTCAGGGGGTAATTCCTGAACCCATTTTAAGAAAAAAAGTTCCTATAAACATATGCCCGATTTTGACTTTTTTTTTTCTTACAGCCCCCTAAGGGCCCCCACTATTAACCCGTTTTTTTAAATTTTACAAAGGGGAAAATATTTCTAGTAATTAGATAAATCAAATAGGTTCTATAAAAATTTTTAAAAAAATTATTCTTTTCGAAATTATAGCGAAAAAACTGATTTTTTAGGGGTTTTTGGGGGAGCTGTATCTCCAAAACGAAGGATTTTTGGACACATGTACATATGAACTTTTTTTCTTAAAATGGGTTCAGGAATTACCCCCTGAATTTTTTCCTACTTATTTGGTAACGCCCTGTATATTACCGGCAACTTGGTCAAATCAAAATTCTTTTATAGTAAAATCATTTGGCTAAGTAGCATCTTTTAAGAATATGTCGGATTGTCTAAACACAAACTGGACATTAGATATGCCTTATTTAAACCTGACTGATTCTCTAACGACGTTCCAGAAAATAAAAAACACGATAAATAATGTTATGCCAAGTCAAAATTACCACAATGATAACTTAATTTACGGAATAAGTAAAGACACAATTCTTTTAACTTGGAATATTATTTTATCGCTGATAATAATCAGAATTTGGTTCAAGAAGAATGAACAAATTGCGCTCGTGCCAGGATTATTGCCATCAGCAAAAGCAGAAAATAACAGTACCGATGTCTCTAAAGTAATGTTTTATTTTACGGGAATATTATTTTTGATTTTTTTGATAATTATCGGCACTAAACTAGCACAAATGATTGTAAAGAAATATAAAAAGTTCCGAGCTGCGAAAACTAATAAAAATAAAGACAAAAGTGTCTTTGAATTGAGAAAGGTACAAAAATACATTTTAGAGGTAAGGTAGAAGGGCCGCAAGAGGCTATGCCATTATTATCAGTAGAAGGGTTGTCAATCACCCTCTACCCAGCACCGCTGGAATAATAATGCTCAGGTACCGAGAATTGTTCTAGTGCACATGAACATATTTTCCCTATTAAATTTTAATAGGCACTTTTAATAAAAGTAAAAATCCTGATGTCACATTTTTTTGCAAAAGCTATTCGAATCAAACAAAAAACATAATGAGCCAGACACTCAGTAAATTTTGATATAAATTTTTCTTGAAAAAGAAAACTGTTCAGTTAGCTAAGAGCTACAAAAAATACTTAAATTTGACAGTTCTGCTTTTGTTATCAACAAAATAGGGTATAGTGCAAACAAACTATACTTTCTTTTGTTTTAAACTTCGATTAAAAGATAGTAAAAAATTTTTTTTTACTAAAATAATGATTTTTGTAAAATATTAGACAAAAACCTTGTCAATATTCGAATCAATAGTTAATTAAGAATAAAAAAAAAAAAAATAAAAAAAAAAATGTTATTCAAGTTTCATGCATTGAAACATGAATTAACACACATTATGCATAATATGTCTTAACCAACTTAGTAAGTAAGGAAATACATACATTTTTCTGCAGATATTTTTTTCTCTTGTTACATGTACGCCTAATGCACCAATTCAACCCCACACTACTGCAAGTCAATCCATGTTGGTCCACCCCTCGATGTCCAATCTGAATCTTCAAGGTTACAAAGGGCATAGCTGACAGTACGGATTAAACCTGGAAAAATCTATGTATTTTATGGACACGAAACTTTAAACACTGATATCACCCAACAAACACGAAGAAGATGGCCAAACAACCCATTTCCAAAATAATCCAAACCTTAAAGTTATCCTTTCACAAAAATTTCCAATGAAGCAACAATCCTTTCTTGTAACTGAATCCATTCCTTAAGCTATCCTTAAACCTTGGCAAGAAAGTGACATACGTACTACGTAGCATAACGCAAGTGGAACCTGATGATGGAAAATGGAGATGAACAAGCCGAAAATATTGATGGGCCATAACTACTTAATGCTATCAAACTGTCCTACAAAAGTTAGTTAAACAAAACACTAACGAAATCCGTACTGAAGACGCCAACCCTGCGTAACCGAGAACACAAACTTCACCCTTGAGGAACCACTAAGGGATAAAACTTCTATGCACAAATGAGTTGGACTGAATCTAAATGCAACAGAAACTGTAAGCAACTGTATTCTGGAACCTTCAGAGACAACAGGGACCTTATCAAAACGTGAAAAAATGTGGATTTTTGAGCAGTAAACAGAGTAAAATAGTGATAATAATTGAAACGTGGGTGTGTACGATAAAGGAACAAGTTGTGTCGGTGCATCAGAAAAAGACGGACTTTTATATTTTAAGTTAGATTAAGAATATTGTATTACGTAGTTGTTTATGTCGGCTAAGCCGCCAATAGTATTAATTTATGATATTTTGCACTTACCTGTTTTGTTTGGAAATGCTTATAGCATTTCATTTTTATTTTTAAGTTTAATTTCAAATGATTTTTTTTTGAAATACTGTTGTATAACTTCCAATTTTAAAGCTGGGGGCCAGCTTTCTTCAGCAGGGGGCATATGTCACGATTTAAAATTCATGTTAATTGTTCTTACACAAGACTTCTTAGAATACATCACGTCGAGAGCATCTAGACGGCTAGATACCCGAGCCGTTGTTGCAAGTTGGGAACGTTTGATAAGTAGGCTATACTTTAAGTGTTAGAACTAACTTTCTTTTACTTAGTCTAGTTGTCGAACGTAACCATTGATAAAGCCTCCTATCTTTCCAATAAACACATGTAAACTGATAATTGTTACATGCAGATACATGTGTTTTTTGGAAAATGATAAAAGCTTGGGAAACGCAAGGTTTGCAAAAAACGTAGATTGAAGGGGAAAGGTTTGATTTTTGCTTGGATAAATAACACATGCGTAATCCCGGTTTCCAATGTATTCATGGCAGTCTCCGATGATTATTCTCGAGAAAAAATAACACCAATTTCCGGAACTGCCCTGCATCAATGTAAACCATTCCAAGATCAATTATGTTTCATTCCTAGGTTCCCGTCGGACCATTTTCAAGGGCCAAGTTGCGCCAAAAAACTGTTTACAGGAGCCACTGTTAGTGAAATGGGAAAACATTGTCCAATGACGTGTCAACCATCCACTTCTTTAATAATTTCCGAAGTAGACGAGGACACGTTTGTCCTCACCAATTTAAAAACCAATCCGATTATCGAATGCAGAAATTTTACTGAAAATGTTTCAGTAAAGCCAAACCACCCGGGCGCCCTAAAAATAAAAATTCCATGTAATTGTAAATTAGAACTTGACAACGAAATAATTCTGCCAACAAGGTTTCCGTGCAATAACGAGTTAAATAATTTTGAAATAACGCATACAGGGTGTTACCAAATAAGTAGGAAAAAATTCAGGGGGTAATTCCTGAACCCATTTTAAGAAAAAAAGTTCCTATAAACATATGCCCGATTTTGACTTTTTTTTTTCTTACAGCCCCCTAAGGGCCCCCACTATTAACCCGTTTTTTTAAATTTTACAAAGGGGAAAATATTTCTAGTAATTAGATAAATCAAATAGGTTCTATAAAAATTTTTAAAAAAATTATTCTTTTCGAAATTATAGCGAAAAAACTGATTTTTTAGGGGTTTTTGGGGGAGCTGTATCTCCAAAACGAAGGATTTTTGGACACATGTACATATGAACTTTTTTTCTTAAAATGGGTTCAGGAATTACCCCCTGAATTTTTTCCTACTTATTTGGTAACGCCCTGTATATTACCGGCAACTTGGTCAAATCAAAATTCTTTTATAGTAAAATCATTTGGCTAAGTAGCATCTTTTAAGAATATGTCGGATTGTCTAAACACAAACTGGACATTAGATATGCCTTATTTAAACCTGACTGATTCTCTAACGACGTTCCAGAAAATAAAAAACACGATAAATAATGTTATGCCAAGTCAAAATTACCACAATGATAACTTAATTTACGGAATAAGTAAAGACACAATTCTTTTAACTTGGAATATTATTTTATCGCTGATAATAATCAGAATTTGGTTCAAGAAGAATGAACAAATTGCGCTCGTGCCAGGATTATTGCCATCAGCAAAAGCAGAAAATAACAGTACCGATGTCTCTAAAGTAATGTTTTATTTTACGGGAATATTATTTTTGATTTTTTTGATAATTATCGGCACTAAACTAGCACAAATGATTGTAAAGAAATATAAAAAGTTCCGAGCTGCGAAAACTAATAAAAATAAAGACAAAAGTGTCTTTGAATTGAGAAAGGTACAAAAATACATTTTAGAGGTAAGGTAGAAGGGCCGCAAGAGGCTATGCCATTATTATCAGTAGAAGGGTTGTCAATCACCCTCTACCCAGCACCGCTGGAATAATAATGCTCAGGTACCGAGAATTGTTCTAGTGCACATGAACATATTTTCCCTATTAAATTTTAATAGGCACTTTTAATAAAAGTAAAAATCCTGATGTCACATTTTTTTGCAAAAGCTATTCGAATCAAACAAAAAACATAATGAGCCAGACACTCAGTAAATTTTGATATAAATTTTTCTTGAAAAAGAAAACTGTTCAGTTAGCTAAGAGCTACAAAAAATACTTAAATTTGACAGTTCTGCTTTTGTTATCAACAAAATAGGGTATAGTGCAAACAAACTATACTTTCTTTTGTTTTAAACTTCGATTAAAAGATAGTAAAAAATTTTTTTTTACTAAAATAATGATTTTTGTAAAATATTAGACAAAAACCTTGTCAATATTCGAATCAATAGTTAATTAAGAATAAAAAAAAAAAAAATAAAAAAAAAAATGTTATTCAAGTTTCATGCATTGAAACATGAATTAACACACATTATGCATAATATGTCTTAACCAACTTAGTAAGTAAGGAAATACATACATTTTTCTGCAGATATTTTTTTCTCTTGTTACATGTACGCCTAATGCACCAATTCAACCCCACACTACTGCAAGTCAATCCATGTTGGTCCACCCCTCGATGTCCAATCTGAATCTTCAAGGTTACAAAGGGCATAGCTGACAGTACGGATTAAACCTGGAAAAATCTATGTATTTTATGGACACGAAACTTTAAACACTGATATCACCCAACAAACACGAAGAAGATGGCCAAACAACCCATTTCCAAAATAATCCAAACCTTAAAGTTATCCTTTCACAAAAATTTCCAATGAAGCAACAATCCTTTCTTGTAACTGAATCCATTCCTTAAGCTATCCTTAAACCTTGGCAAGAAAGTGACATACGTACTACGTAGCATAACGCAAGTGGAACCTGATGATGGAAAATGGAGATGAACAAGCCGAAAATATTGATGGGCCATAACTACTTAATGCTATCAAACTGTCCTACAAAAGTTAGTTAAACAAAACACTAACGAAATCCGTACTGAAGACGCCAACCCTGCGTAACCGAGAACACAAACTTCACCCTTGAGGAACCACTAAGGGATAAAACTTCTATGCACAAATGAGTTGGACTGAATCTAAATGCAACAGAAACTGTAAGCAACTGTATTCTGGAACCTTCAGAGACAACAGGGACCTTATCAAAACGTGAAAAAATGTGGATTTTTGAGCAGTAAACAGAGTAAAATAGTGATAATAATTGAAACGTGGGTGTGTACGATAAAGGAACAAGTTGTGTCGGTGCATCAGAAAAAGACGGACTTTTATATTTTAAGTTAGATTAAGAATATTGTATTACGTAGTTGTTTATGTCGGCTAAGCCGCCAATAGTATTAATTTATGATATTTTGCACTTACCTGTTTTGTTTGGAAATGCTTATAGCATTTCATTTTTATTTTTAAGTTTAATTTCAAATGATTTTTTTTTGAAATACTGTTGTATAACTTCCAATTTTAAAGCTGGGGGCCAGCTTTCTTCAGCAGGGGGCATATGTCACGATTTAAAATTCATGTTAATTGTTCTTACACAAGACTTCTTAGAATACATCACGTCGAGAGCATCTAGACGGCTAGATACCCGAGCCGTTGTTGCAAGTTGGGAACGTTTGATAAGTAGGCTATACTTTAAGTGTTAGAACTAACTTTCTTTTACTTAGTCTAGTTGTCGAACGTAACCATTGATAAAGCCTCCTATCTTTCCAATAAACACATAAACTGATAATTGTTACATGCAGATACATGTGTTTTTTGGAAAATGATAAAAGCTTGGGAAACGCAAGGTTTGCAAAAAACGTAGATTGAAGGGGAAAGGTTTGATTTTCTCGGGGGGTTGGATTTGATTCTTCGGATCATCCACATCGTGAATCTTCCGCGGGAATTGATTTTGTGAACCTTGCGAACCTTATCGGCAGCTAGTAGCTACGGCGTGTTTAGGACCCTCAGCAAACTCTGGAAAGCTGGTCCCGCCAGCCCCTTTGGTATACTTTGGATACCACCATAGTGACATTAAAAAATTATGTAAGTACCTTTACTTTAGTAGTAGAAGGTCATTTCAATAAATAAATAAAAAATATCTTTATTGAGTTAAACTCAAAAGGCCATTGACCGAGGTCCTTCAGCCAAAGGTCATTTCATTTGTTTAATTTTAATTAAATTCCCATTTTTTTAAGTTAAATCTGCATTTCATTTATTATTCCCCTTTTCCTCATAATCGGCATAACAGAAAGTTACAGTCGTAACAAATGACATTGCATGACATTTAGATTCATAAAAAAAATAAAAAATAGGGTGTTCCATTTAAAATAAGAAAATGGTCCGGTCTTCTGAGAAACTGGGACATCCTGTATATTTTAATATAGGTTAAAAAGATGCGCATTGAAAAAATAGAAATCGACCTCGAAAAAATCAACCTTCTAGGATAAGAATTTACGAAATTAGGAGCGATATTCAAAACTTTTTGCACACCCTGTATGTTAATATAGTTGTATAGTCTAGAGTGCCTTGATTATTTTGACAATTATTGTCGCCTTATAGAGTGACGACATGCATCATTCTTTCTCTGTCATACAGATAACGTCATTAATTGTGATTGTAAGTTGTAATTGTTGTCACTTTGGCTATAACGTTGATGACGTTATCTGTATGACAGAGAAAGAATGATGCATGTCGTCACTCTATAAGGCGACAATAATTGTCAAAACAATCAAGGCACTCTAGTATAGTCATTCGTGTTAGGTACTGTCGCTTTAACGTATATTAATGCAGAGTACAAATATATTTTGGATGGAGTTACGAAAATAAATAAACGAGTGTTATATTCATAAATACAATATTTTATGAACTTAATTTTTTAATATATATTTATTTTATTTTATTTTATCTTTATTTTATTTTATTTGTATACACCACCCAACAGCTTGCGCCAATTATAGGGTGGGAAAAAAATGTACATATATATAAATATAATATTATCATATATTAATATAGTTTTATAGTCATTCGTGTTAGGTCAAGGACTCTAAATGTATAGGTTACGCCGTTGTATTTTTCGAAACACGCCCAATCAGATTCAACCCCTCTAATGGGAATTAGAGTGAGTTATCTTCCACTATCACTAATGGGAATGTGACGTCACGCAAAGTATCGTTTAGAAAATCTATGTCAACATTCTATGTGCATCATTTATCTACTTTTGACAATGTGTCATGTTAATAAGTCAAAATTTATTTTTTTTACAAGTTCGCATTTTTATAAAAACTTTTGGTAAATACAAGTTATATTTATTATCTTTGAAGAAGAACAATTTATTTTACTTGCAACAAGTACTCCTTTCTAGAATTTAAGAAAAGAGAAATGGCAGTATTGTAACTAGAAAATCAACTCCAGAAATAATTTATCAGAAAATCAAAACCAGAATCAATATTCTAAGTAAATTAGCGAAAACGAATTGGGAGGCGGATACCCATACTTTGAGAACAGAAGGACTAGCACTTGTTTATTCTACGACGAAGTACTGTTTCCCTGTTTGGATGAATAGTTGTGATGTGAACAAAATTTATCCACAATTAAACCAAATTTTGAGAATAATCACTGGTACACTAAAATCTACACCAGCGCCTTGGTTGCCTGTGCTTTTTAACATAGCTCACCTGACCTTAGAAGAAGGCATGCAGCTAAAAGGGAATAGGATAAGGTTCAATTTGAGTTGGAAAAATTCTCCTTACATATTCATTTGCAGATGCTTCCACCTAACAGACTTAGTCTTAAATTAAGAAAGCCCATATGGCAAGAGGATTTTATTTATCAGCCCTTTTCTGTTACTGATATGTGGAAGAATAAGTGGCAAGAAATTGATGATTTAACCAACAGAATTGATTGAAGATACAACGAAGGTAGTTCCAGGGTTTGATCAGCCCAGAAAAGTTTGGAGTGTTGTTAATCTCATTAGAACGTGTGACGGATGTGTAATGATATGCTTTATAAATGGAATGCAATGCATAGCCCGCTATGTGAAAGTGGTGCATTTTGCCAGAAACAATTAAACATATTGTAGAAGAATGTCCAAACACTAAATTTAAGGGGGGTTTTCAAGAAATACACCAAATAACTCCAGATCCATTATAATATCATACGAATTAAACTGAAATAATAATATATTTGTCTGTAAATGAATTCCTTTTTTTTTGAAATAATTTAAACAACCGAATTTGTTGGTCTTTAATAATCTACATGACAAATTTAACACAAATTGTTAGTTTTATTTGGTCTACCAGAAATGTACTTCTTACGATATCCTCTAAATAGAAATTGTTCTTTTATCTTCACGTAAGTAATTATGAAATAAGGAAAATCCCTCGCAAATTTGTATTTTCTTGTTTTATTATTTGATTTTCTTTTGCTTTTTAAAAATTCCAACGATACTTGTTTGAAAGCCCATTGAATCCTTCCTTTTGTGTATTTTGTATACGGTCATCTTACATCATTCCTACAGAAATGGTTTCCAGAGATTTTGGGAGTTGTAAATGATATTTTGCTTTTTTGTCGCAGAAAATGCGTCCAAAATTTTCTTAGAGGATCCTCTAGTGAAAAACAGGAAAACGATAAAAACTTCCAGTTCTTTTTGCCTTAAGCAATCTGTTATTCCATAAAGGTACAGAAGCGCGTTTCTAACCACTCTCATTATGCATTTTAAATTAATATAACATATTTTTGGTTACCAAAAATTAAATGTTGACATTACAATGACAATAGTTTTAAAACTTTTGCAATAGCATCAAGTTAGTTTACTTAAGACTTGATAGCAGATACTTTGGGTGACGTCACATCTCCCCTCCACCCCCACTCTTGAATTTTTTTATACCGTTGCTATTGCGAACGGAATAACCTATACATTTAGAGACTTTGGTGTTAGGTATTGTTGCTTTAACGTATATTAATGTAGAATACAAATATATTTTGGATGAAGTTACGAAAATAAATAAACGAGTGTTATATTCATAAACTTAATTTTTTATATATACACACATCAAAATAATCTAGGGGACAACATCTTTTTCTCAAATTTTTTGATGATGATTTAAAGTTTAGTTGTTTCTACCATTGCAGTATATTCTTGCAATGCCTCTGAATAATTACCAATCATTTTCAGCGAAAAAACTAAATTAATAAAGAAAAAATAAACAGGGATAACATCGCTTGAAATTTAGCTAATTTTAAAAAAAATTTAAACAACAGTTGTGAACAAGCAAAAATGTAATGCGATCTTTCAGTAGTTAGTATGCCCCCTTCCGCTCGTAATTACGGCTTAACATCTTCTTCGCATGCTTAGAATACGGTTGTCAATCATTTCTTGGTCCAATATGCTCCACTGCTCTAAAACGCACTAAGAGAGCAGCTCACTTTCCCCAAATGGTTTAATTTGTTAAGTAAGGCTTCCTTTAAGCATGCTTTATTGGATTTAAATCTGGTGACTGAGCTGGCCAATTCATAACTGCAATATTCTCTTTATTTCGATAGTCGCGAACCGACATGGCGGAATTGGGACGGGCGCATAGAAATATATAGAATATTAATGCTATAGGATGCGCGAAAGCAAAACGTGACAAATTGAAGATGACACGAACGGGTTCATGCACATGCGCATTGGCAGTGCAATCAAAAAGATTTGCGTTCATTGGTGGTTTCTCCGAGTAATGACGATCTTCTACGACGGTGATCATTTCTTATTGGTTGTTTTTAAACGAACGGGTATATACTCACGCGCATTTCAATCTGCGCGGAGTTCAATTTGACACGCCTTTAGAAACAAGAATTAGAGATCTTTTATTTTACATCTGTGGACGGGCGCTATCATGTGTTAGAATAAAATCGTGTCCAATATTATGTGTAAACGGAACGACGACAGGGTCCTGAATGTTGTTAATGTATCCATTTGTATTAGAAAAGCCGTCCACCAAAACGCGCCCAGTTCTTCCGCCAAGAGAAATTTTACCTAAAACCATAATTGTGTTGTGTTATTCACAGACGGATCAGGGTTTGGTTTGTAACCAAATTCAAGACAAACTTGTGTTTGGAGACGGTATGGAAATAATGGTCGTTTCGAAACTGCACAGAAAGTCCATAGTTACCGATGTCACAATCATGGTTTTTGGTGGATTCTTTTTTTGGCGGAAGAACTGAGCGCGTTTTGGTGGACGGCTTTTCTAATACAAATGGATACATTGAATGAATGAATGTTTATTTCTGTCAATTTTACAATTTACATTTGATTAATACATATTTAGTATAAAACGGCAGCAATAAACTATTGTCCCCACCTTAACTGCCCCTAACGGGAAGTTTTATGTGCATCGGACACACTACATTAAAAATATTACAATACATTTTATAATAACTTAATAACTAATGACAAAGAATACTTAGGTTAAATTATTGTTTTTTTTTTTATTAGTTATTTATTATTTTTTTTTTTTTTTATTATTATTACTTTTTTTCATTTTTTATATTTATAAGGAAAATTTGAATTTAAATTCATGTCAAGAACTAGAGCGGGTTAGGTCAGTGGATAGGTTAGGTCAGTGAATAGGTTAGATCAGTGAGCCTGTTAAAGTTTTTTTTATAAAATGTCGACATTTAATAGGATACTCCTCGCAGTAGGTAGTCAGAGAATAATAAAATTAAAAATAAAAAATAATTTTTTTATTTTTATAAAAAAAATCTGCGAAGAGGTTAAACTGTTAACTCTTCTATAAAAAAAAGATTTATTAGCGAAGAGCATAAATAAGTATTAATTCTGACACTGACGTTTAGGATTTAATTAGGCTTTAGAAAGATGCTTTTGTTTTAATTTTTTTTTGCAAAGCCACCTTGACTGGGCCTAGACTTACCTGACTTAGAAGTTTTTCATCACTAAAAACCTTTCTTTTGGCCTTTTTTGTATTAAAAATTTGACAAAAAAAAAACAAAAATACTTTTTAACATAAAATTTAATTTCCTTTCATTTTTATGACTTGACTTTTTTTTTTGAATTGATAAATAACGAAGATACGCTGTTTTTTTTAAATGGGGGGCCTAGGTGGGGCCAGACAAAAAAAACTTAAATATACTTTTTCTAAAGAATTAAAAGGGTTTTAATCAGGGTTGGCAAAAATCATGATTTTTTTAAAAAAATCAAAAATCATGATTTAAATCAAAAAAATCATGATTTTTTTGATTTATTTGATTTTTTTGATTTTTTTACCTAAAAAGTGATATCTACGATTTTTAATGTTAGTATTTTAATTCCAATAGGATTTTAGACTGGGTTTAACTTATCAGATTCAAAAAAATCGCAATTTTTTTATTAAAAAAAAAATTAAAATTTTTTTAAAAAAGATAGAAAAACTAAAAAAATACCCAATGAAATGCATAATTCAAGATTTACCTAAAAAACTCTTTTTGAATTTAATAAGTCTAAATTACCTACTCCAAAATCTTATTGGAATTGGAGTAATAGCATTAAAAATGGTATGTAGGTAAAATGAGATGGTTTGAGTATTTTAATTATAAAATTTAACAAAAATATACCTGTTCTTAGCGGGTGGTTTAAAAAGGGATTACCCTTCTATTGTAATATTGTCGGCTTAACTACCTATTTGGTCAATGTTCAATAACAATTTGATAAATATTTAGGCTTTTTAATTTTTGATTTAAATCAATGATTTTTTTAAAAAAATCATTTGATTTAAATCATGATTTAAATCGTGATTTAAATCAATTGATTTAAATCAAGCCAACCCTGGTTTTAATATTATCGAAATAAAAATTCTGTAAATTGTATAATAACTGAAATATGATTTTTTCTCCAGTTGGGGGGTGCAGGAGCCCCCTTTGTTATCACCCGATTTTTACCAACAACGAACTTGACCTAGATTTTAATAAGAACGATTTTTCCTGAAAATTTGAACTTGATGGGATCTTTGGTTCTTAAGTTAGAGTGTCTACAAAAAACGTGACAGACGGACGGACAGACGGACGGACGGACGGACGGACGGACGGATTTTTTGAAAGTTGTTCAAAATTCGATGAAACGAACGAATCTGCAAGAATTTTTGCTCTAGGATGATTTTTGACGATTTTAGAATTTTCAAAACAATCACAATATACTCCTCGTTTTTGACTTTGTCTGCGAGGAGTATAATAAGTAATTTGTGTTCTACAATTTTAAACTTTAATTATTTTTTATGTCTATAATTTGGTTAATTTGACTTCTAGGTGTGTTGTCCCCACCTTAACTGCCCCTAACGGGAAGTTTTATGTGCATCGGACACACTACATTAAAAATATTACAATACATTTTATAATAACTTAATAACTAATGACAAAGAATACTTAGGTTAAATTATTGTTTTTTTTTTTATTAGTTATTTATTATTTTTTTTTTTTTTTTATTATTATTACTTTTTTTCATTTTTTATATTTATAAGGAAAATTTGAATTTAAATTCATGTCAAGAACTAGAGCGGGTTAGGTCAGTGAATAGGTTAGATCAGTGAGCCTGTTAGAGTTTTTTTTATAAAATGTCGACATTTAATAGGATACTCCTCGCAGTAGGTAGTCAGAGAATAATAAAATTAAAAATAAAAAATAATTTCTTTATTTTTATAAAAAAAATCTGCGAAGAGGTTAAACTATTAACTCTTCTATAAAAAAAAGATTTATTAGCGAAGAGCATAAATAAGTATTAATTCTGACACTGACGTTTAGGATTTAATTAGGCTTTAGAAAGATGCTTTTGTTTTAATTTTTTTTTTGCAAAGCCACCTTGACTGGGCCTAGACTTACCTGACTTAGAAGTTTTTCATCACTAAAAACCTTTCTTTTGGCCTTTTTTGTCTTAAAAATTTGACAAAAAAAAAAACAAAAATACTTTTTAACATAAAATTTAATTTCCTTTCATTTTTATGACTTGACTTTTTTTTTTGAATTGATAAATAACGAAGATACGCTGTTTTTTTTAAATGGGGGGCCTAGGTGGGGCCAGACAAAAAAAACTTAAATATACTTTTTCTAAAGAATTAAAAGGGTTTTAATATTATCGAAATAAAAATTCTGTAAATTGTATAATAACTGAAATATGATTTTTTCTCCAGTTGGGGGGTACAGGAGCCCCCTTTGTTATCACCCGATTTTTACCAACAACGAACTTGACCTAGATTTTAATAAGAACGATTTTTCCTGAAAATTTGAACTTGATGGGATCTTTGGTTCTTAAGTTAGAGTGTCTACAAAAAACGTGACAGACGGACGGACAGACGGACGGACGGACGGACGGACGGACGGACGGACGGATTTTTTGAAAGTTGTTCAAAATTTTGCTCTAGGATGATTTTTGACGATTTTAGAATTTTCAAAACAATCACAATATACTCCTCGTTTTTGACTTTGTCTGCGAGGAGTATAATAAGTAATTTGTGTTCTACAATTTTAAACTTTAATTATTTTTTATGTCTATAATTTGGTTAATTTGACTTCTAGGTGTCTCAAATATAAATTTTAAGCATTCCTTTTTAAATGTTATTTTCTTTTGATTTTTTTTTATATTTTCAGGTAAGGCATTGTACGCTTTTCCGCTTAGATATAAGTGTGATCTTTGCCCTATTGTTTTGTTCATCCTAGGTACTTTAATATTAGTTCTGTTTCGCGTTTTTTGTGTAGTGTTTTCCTGTCTCATTCCACCTTGATTTGCAAATTCAAGTGAGCATAACGTCAAGAAGAACATTTGTCTGAAATCCATCACCTTTGCTTCTTCATACAGTAAGTCAGATGGGTAAGTAAGTTTTTTATGTAATATTAATTTCAGAAATCTTTTTTGAAGTATATTTAATTTTTGTAGATGTTGGTTTACAATACCTCCCCATCCAATGATGCCATACGATATATGGGACTCTACTAATGCTTGGTAAGTAATTTTTAGACTTTTAAAGTTCATATATTCACTAATTTGTTTAAAAAGATATAATAATGGTCTTAGTTTGGTTGTAATGTAGTCTAAATGTTTCTTCCAAGTTAGGTGACTATCGATAAATACACCCAAATATTTAATACTGTTTGTGGTCGCAATCTTTATATTATCTTTAATTAATAAGTATTTGTATTTAGGTAAGTTTTTTTGATAAGAGCAGAATGGAACGTAAAAAGTTTTTTCATAATTAATTGTTAATAATTTATGATCGAACCAATCTTTTATATTTGACAGATCTTTTTCTGCATCAACTTTTAGTTGTGTCCAATTTGGGCCTTGGTAAAAGATGGCAGTGTCGTCCGCGAAACTTATTATAGAACCACATGTTTTAACGTTGAATAATGAATTTAAATAAATTATAAATAGTAATGGTCCTAATATCGTACCCTGAGGTACTCCATATGTCAAAGTTCTGCAAGAACTTAAAGTTTTATTTACTTTAACGCATTGTTTTCGGTCGGATAAATAATTTTTAATTAAATTTAGCGGTTGATTTCAAATACCTATGTTTTTTAAACTATCTACCAATAATTCATGACTAACCGTGTCGAACGCTTTAGCCAAATCAAGAAAAATGCAGAGCGCCGGATTACTTTTATCAATTGATTGATAAATTTTCCTTGTTAGGTCGTAAATTGCGTCGTGCGTTGATTTTCCCCTTTGAAATCCGAATTGATTTTTATTTATTATTTTATATTTATGTGTGTAGCTAAGAATGCGTTCTTTTATAATTTTTTCAAATATTTTTGCTAGAGATGTTATTAATGAAATCGGTCGATAGTTTAGGGGATCCGATTTATCGCCTTTTTTGTAGATCGGTATTACTAAAGAAACTTTAAGTTGTGTAGGATACATTCCTTTTTCAAAACACATATTTATGATATATGTTAAAGGTTCTGCAATTTGATTTGCAACTTGTTTTAATGTTTCAGCCTTAACATTGTCGATGCCTACCGATTTTTTGCTTTTTAGTGACAAAATGGTCGCAAAAACCTCACTTGGACTCGTTGGACCAAGAAACATTGATGATGCTGCATTTTTGAAGTTTTCACGGTAACTATCACTTTTTGTTATTTTGGAAGCTAGATTACTTCCTACTTCCGAAAAGATTTTGTTAAAGTGTTCTGATATTTCGTTATTATCTTTAATTTCCTTCCCGCAAGTACTTTTTATATTTATAACATTTATTTTAGTTGTTGTCTTATTTCGAATCTGGTTTACTACTTCCCATAATTTTTTCGAAGAATTTTTGTTTTGTTCTATTTGTTTTTTATAGAAAGTAGTCTTAGCTTTAATAATTAATTTATTTAATTTATTACGATAGTTTCTAAATTGAGCTTTCAATAATTCGTCGTTTGGTTTATTTTTTAATTTGCTTATTTTTAGTTTTAATTGAATTTATTAGTGCATTAGTAATCCACTTTTTTTTAATTTTATTTTTCAATTTAACTGTTTTTGTGTTTTTTTGTATATGATATTGCAGTCTTGTAAGGAAAACATCTGTTGCAGAGTCTGGACAAGTAGACTGATACACTTGATGCCAGTTTTCCTGTTCAATGGAGTGCCTTAAATTTTTAAAGTTTATAATATTAATAAATTTGTGTTTTATATGAACTGGATTTTTTTGTGTGTTACCAAAAACTATTTGCGCCATAATTGGGTCATGATCGGTTATACCTGCGGCAACAGTAAGTGGAAGTATTTGGTTATGATTGTGATGAGTTTTAATAAACAGGTGATCGATACACGTTGACGAGCTGTCCTGGGTGGGTATATTTATAAATGATACGTACCCTTTTTCAGATAGTATATTTAGATATAAATATGTTTCCTCATTTGTCTTTAATAAATCTATGTTCATGTCGCCAATGAGTAGCGAGTAATCTGTAAACAATTGTGGTTTATTCAAATAAAGTTCTAAGCCATCTATAAAATCCTGTACCTTTAGCGAAGGAGAACGATAAATGGCTTTGATATTAATTTTTTTGTGTTCAAAAGTAAAGTCAACCTCTAGTACCTTAGTTACACCAATGTTTGTAATGGTGTGCTTTGCGCAGATGCTTTCACGTTTTACACTATAACACCGTCATTTTGATTAAGATGACTTTCATTGTAAATTAGCTGATAATTTTCAATTTTAAAAAGATCTAAATTACGGACATTCCAAGTCTCAGTAAGTATTATTATGTCGAATTTGTTATCAAATTGGCTTAACACAATTTTAAATTCATCAAAATTTTTTGCTAGGCTTCTAATATTTGTGTGGTATAATTTCAAGTTCAAATTTTCCTTATTTATTGCCAAAACCTTGTTTGATTCATGGTGGGTTAATACTGTTTCGGTTTTGATAGAGTGCAACTCGTAATCTCTAATGTATTGATCCATAATTATTCTTGTGTACAAAGACTATTAATTAATAACTGCGTAGCATTTTTTAGAACTAAATATACATAAATATTGACAACTGAAATTAGCGTTACGAGATAACTTCCAAACTTAAGTTTTGGGCGGAATTTTAAGATTCTTCAGATAGTAGCTGGGCGGGCTACATTAGATTTTTAGTGCATGTAAAAAAGTCAATTTAAAGTAAAAACTTCATTATAAATTAAAACCGTAATAATGGACTTGCTTTGTGCGGTAAACAGAAAAAGATAATATTTTTTATTTATAAATTTCCCATGCATAAAACTCTCGATAAAACTTTAAAGTTAAATGAAAATAAAAAATGGACAACCATACAAAAAAAATCTGAAAAATCGCATCAAAAAGGGGCCATCTAATCAAGACACTTATATTTCTAATTTAATTTTTTAAATTTGAGAAAAGCGGGATTTAGGAGGCACAGTCTACTAACTTTGGGAAGTATTTACATTATATAAGTTATATGGTAGATAGTGCTGATGGTAGTATTGTTACCCTTAGTCAGCATTGTCTTACCTAGTACTGTATTCGCTAGGTTTAGTTCAGTCCTGAGATACCATTCAAAGTAATTACACGTAAAAGTCTTGTGTAAATTAAGTTTTCAATAAATTGTCTTTTTTAAAAACATTTCTTTTAAATCAAGAAAGTTAAGTGGCGCAGTCGGTAGGATAGTCGACGGTATACTATCGAAGTTTTATCGCATCGTTTCAACGATTTATCGACTATTCGAACATTAAAAAAGTTCAATTTTGGGACACTTGGTTAAGGTGAATATAGGTAACCTAACCAGAAGATCATCATCAACACTTGTGAAGTGCATAGTAACCAGTGAGAGATCAAGTCCAACCAGGCAAGGAATTCCAGGGCATATGGAAAAAATTGTCATCTTAATTTACCTGTAAGTACTATATGTCAATTAGAGGATATCCAGGCTCACTTTCAATAATTTCAAATTCGTCTTCTGATTCCGATTCAGAAACAGAATCCCGATTCAACGAATTTGCTCATTATCCCTTTCATATAATAACCCCACACAACTCCTTGAATAATACAATGGCAACGGATCACCCACAACAGGGCCCCGCGGCATTGCCCGTACCCGTACCAGTTTTAAAACGGGAATACCTTGATATGGTCCCTGACTTTTCAGGAGAACCAGAATTGTTGACGCGTTTCCTCGAAATTTCTGAGAAACTAGTCACAAAATTCTATAACACTCAGGATCCGACGGATTTTCAAAATGAATGGCTAATGTCTAGCATTTTAGCAAAAATCAAAGGTGATGCGGCAATAAATATTGCATCTAACACTATTTCCAACTATTTAGATCTAAAAAATGCCCTAATAGCTGCTTATCAGGACAAAAGAGATATTTTTAGCCTCAATATCGAAATGGTTGAGTTGAAACAACAGAATGGTGAAAGTGCTTTTGATTTTTTCAATAAAATACAACATTTTTTAAATTTACAAATATCCTATGTTAGCACACATGCTAATGGACAAGAAGTGATTATTTTGAATAATTATTGTAAAAGTTTAGCGACTAGAATTCTTCTTCGAGGTCTCAAAGAACCGGTAGGCTCATTAATGAGAACAAAAAACCCTACAAGCTTAAACGAGGCTTTAGGTATGCTAACTAATGACTTTCAGTTAGAAACACACAAACCCGAAAAGCCCCATTCTTCAAACAAACCACTTAATAAACCCGATAATACTGCAAAGTATAACCCAAACTTTAATTTACAACCTAGGTTTACTCCAAAACCAAATTTCGCTAGACCAATGCAACCAACTAACTTTCCAAATCCAAATTATCAAAACCAAAACAGAAACTTAAACCAAAATAATCAAGCAAACGTTTTTAAGCCTAACCCGAATAGAGTTCTTAACAAACCAACTCCTATGAGTACCTCCACTAGGAATACTCATCAAAGACCAATTCAATTCCAAAACCAACAAAGACAACAACCTAATTTTACCTTTGAAGAATTGCATAACATTGACCAAGACCAAGATCCTGAAAACGAACAATATTTTGAATCAGACGAAACCTACCCCGACTTTGAATACGAAAATAATTTTTTAGAGGAAGAAGCCTCGGACCAACCAACAACTTCCAACTAATGAATTTAACTAACAGCGAAAGCGAACTTCCGTATATTTTCTACTCCGACTTCAATTTAAAAATCCTTATTGATACCGGAAGTACAAAATCGTTTGTTAGCCCATACGCAGCAAAAACTTATTTTCAAGATTCAATAAAACGCGACCCCTTTAAAATAACCACTGCTCATGGCACTTCAATTCAAAATTTTAGTACACTTGTACCAGTTTGTAAACTATTTTATCTTCCGAGAAAAATGTCACTAAAATTCCATCTTTTTAAGTTTCATGACCACTTTGACCTTCTACTTGGTTTAGATAACTTGAAAATTCTTAAAGCAAATATAAACCTTGCAAAAAACATCATAGCTACTCCGTATTGCGAAATAAAAATACTTTATCGCAAACTACAACAAGTATCTAGTTTCCTATTACATGTAGAACCACGATGTGAACAAGTTGTTAAAGTTGTCGTTGATAACAAAAAACAAGGTGATATCATAATACCTTACACTAAGATAAATAATTTAGAAATCCCAGAATGCGTAACTTATGCAAACGAAAAGCATGAAGCTTTTTGCACTATTTTAAATCGATCAGATAGTGTTGTAACTGAAAAAATACCACCCTTAAAAGTAGACAGTTTTGATCAGAATGTTTATTGTACAGCCCCAAATTTTAATTCTTTTAGTGCAGACAAACTGAAATTCGATATGTCTCTTATAAGAACAGGACATATGAATTCCGAAGAAAAAGCCGTCATAACTAAATTAATTAAAGAATATTCAGATATTTTTCATACAAGTAATAATTCATTGACCTTTACCAATCAAATTAAACATTCTATTAAAACTAAAGACGAATTACCTATTTACACTAAATCATATCGATACCCAGAAATACATAGGCAGGAAGTAAAAACGCAAATTGACAAAATGCTACAACAAAACATTATTCGCCCATCCAATTCCCCTTGGAGCTCTCCCATTTGGGTCGTTCCAAAAAAGCTTGACGCTTCAGGACAACGAAAATGGCGTATTGTTATAGATTATAGGAAATTGAATGATCAGACAATCGGCGACCGTTACCCGTTACCCAATATTACAGACTTGTTAGACAAATTAGGCAGATGTCAGTATTTTACAACTTTAGATTTGGCTTCAGGATTTCATCAAATCGAAATGGAAGAAACGGACATAGCTAAAACCGCATTTAACACTGACAACGGACACTACGAATTTCTTAGAATGCCTTTTGGGTTGAAGAACGCCCCCGCAACCTTCCAACGGGTTATGGACAACGTCCTTCGCGGAATTCAAAACGAAAAGTGTTTAGTTTACTTAGACGACATCATTATTTTCAGCACTAGCCTACAAGAACATGTCGAGCGGCTTAAATCTGTATTTGATCGTCTTAGGGACTCTAATTTTAAAATTCAATTAGACAAGTCGGAATTTTTGCGTAAGGAAGTTGCGTATTTAGGTCACATAGTAACACCTGACGGTATTCGACCCAATCCTGATAAAATTAACGCAATATTAAAATACCCAATACCAAAAACCCCAAAACAACTTAAAGGTTTTTTAGGCTTATTAGGATATTACAGAAAATTCATTAAGGACTTTGCTAAATTGACCAAACCTCTTACTAATTGCTTAAAGAAAGACCACGAAATTAACATTAACGATCAACAATACAAAAATTGTTTTGAACTGTGTAAACAATTATTAACTAATGAACCTTTGCTTCAATACCCGGACTTTTCTAAACCATTTAACCTTACCACAGATGCATCAAACTATGCAATAGGAGCAGTGCTCTCCCAAGGTAAAATAGGATCAGATTTACCAGTGGCGTACTGTAGTAGAACGTTAAATGCTTCAGAAATTAATTATTCCACCATTGAAAAGGAACTTTTAGCGATTGTTTACGCAACAAAGTATTTTAGGCCATATCTTTTCGGTAAAACCTTTAATATTATAACAGATCATCAACCCCTAACTTGGCTATTCAATGTTAAAGACCCAAATTCTAAATTAGTAAGATGGAGATTAAAACTCGCGGAATTCGACTATTCAATACATTATAAAAAAGGTACATTAAATAAAAACGCAGACGCTTTATCTAGAATCGAATTAAACGCAATCGATCAACCCGGAACAAGTAAAGAATATAGGCCGGAAGATAGCGAAATATTTAAGTACATCCAAGATTTTAATAAAAAACTTGAAAGTCAATCACTTTTCGTAGAAGCAGACGACCTTGACCAAATTGACGACGAGACAATTCATTCTAATCACGAAAACCCAATCATAGGCGTACCTATAATTGATTGTCCCGTGAATTTTGGAAAAAACCAAATAATTATATCTTTAGTTGAACATTCGCCTTCCATTCCTTCGCGAATTTTATACTATAAAACTAAACAAAGACTAATAGTTCAATTTTCTAAAAATAACTTAGAAAACGATATAATTAAATTTCTTAAAGAATATATTGCCCCAAACATCAAATATTACGTCTATTTCGAAGATCCCATCTACGAAATATTTAGTACAGTCTTGCAAAAGTTCTTTAAAAACTCCCAAATAAACATGATCAAATGCAATAAAAAGTTAATTGATGTTTGCAGTGAAGACGAAGTCATTGAATTAATTCAAAGCTTTCATGAAGGTAAAACAAACCACCGAGGAATAGATGAAACAGAAAATAGAATTAAAACAATTTATTACTGGCCTAATCAGCGCAAATCTATTCAAAATTACATCAACAACTGCGAGATCTGTCAACTCACTAAGTACGATAGAAACCCATTAAAGCTAGAATATAATGTTACACCAACCGCGATAAGACCTTTTCAAATTTTACATGTAGATAGCATTACTTTAGAAAATTCCAAGTTTTTAACTATTATTGACTCATTTTCTAAATATGCTCAAGCATATAAATTAAATTCTGCTCAAGGCATCGAAGTGGCAAATAATCTTGTCAAATATTTCACGCATCATTGTATTCCAGAGCAAATTGTCTCAGACAATGGGCTAGAATTCAAAAATACTATCATAAAAGAACTTTTGGCACTTCATAAAATTAAATTACACTTTATAAGTTCACAACATCCGGATTCAAACGGTCTTATTGAACGTTTTCATTCAACCCTTATAGAACATATTAGACTATTTAATAATCAAGGTGAATACAAGGATATGCCGATAGAACAAAAGGTAAATTACGCTATTTTAGCCTACAATAATACAATCCATTCTGTTACGAATTTAAGACCATATGAAATAATAACTGGTCATTTAGAAACAAACTCGCCATTTAATATGGACATTAATAAACAAATAATAAACAACTACATTCAAAATCATAAAGATCAGCTTAAGATCCTTTATCAAAATCTTAATGAAAAAATTCAACAGTCTAAAGAAAAAATTATTAATAAAGCTAACGAAAAACGCGAAAAACTACCAACTAAAATACCAACTAAAGTTTTTGTTAAAAATAAACAAAAGCAAAGTAAAACAAAAAATAAATATAAGTCCGAAACACTTGAAAAAGTTGACACTAAATTAAAAACCGCTAAAATCACCCCTAAACATCATAACACTCATGAGAACATTCATCTTTCTAACATAAAACGCCCAAAACAAGACGTTAATAGCGATTATATTTTAGGTCCTTCGGACACGGACTCAAGTCAGATGTAAAAAATCTTGACAAAAATGTTGGACTCCTACCAATCAATCTAGGACCAGCACGACTTCAAAGAACTGAACACATGTTAGTTCATTTCTACGATTTAGAACCACTCTATAATGAAATTGACAAGCTTAACTTTCAATACGAAAACTTAAAAAACCAGGCAATAACTACTAATCCCCAACATAAAAATAATTTCGATAATTACAATAATATTATTAAATTTATTCAAAGTACAATCACAGCAAAAATAGATAATATTAAACTTTATAGTCCCAATGAGGAAAAAAGTAAAAGAGGTTTAATAAATGGCTTGGGTGGCCTTATAAAAACCGTCACAGGTAATCTTGACGCAAGCGATGGTGAAAAGTTCCAAAAAATAATCAATCATTTAAAAGAAAACCAAAATCAAATTCAAAATCAATTGCATCTTCAATATTCTGTAAACAACGAACTTGTCCACAATTTTAATCAAACCATTCAGGATATTCAACACAATGAAATAATCCTTAAATTAAAAATAAGACAAATAAATGCAATTGTCAAAGATGTAAATGTTCATCAGGATTCATTGATGGTAAAGGAATTGTTTAACCAACTTATTATTCTTTACAACTCAATATTAAATATCGTCCAAGATATAGAGAATTCTATTACATTCTGTAAGCTACACACCTTGCATCCGAGTATTATAAAATCAGCTGACTTATTCTCAGAATTAAAACGAGTTGAAAAACATTACCAAGAACAATTCCCATTTAAAATAAAACAAGAAAACATTTTTGAATTTGAATCAATAATTAAAGTAAATTGTTTAATCGAAACCAACAGAATCAATTACTTCCTATCGATCCCAATTGATTACGAAATCGAATTTGAACTTTTCCACCTACTCCCAATTCCCACTAAATCGGATTCAGAATTCTTTACAGTAATTCCAAACATTCAGTATTTTCTTAAATTTAATAATAACTTAAAACCTCTAAGCGATATTTGTACAAAAGGTAGAATCTTCCATTGCCCAAATTATCTGCAACTCAACCAGAAAAGCCCTTGCGAAGAAAACATCTTGCTCAATGGTACTGCTGATAGTTGTGACTTTGTAAAACTAAACATCAAACAAAATCACATCGAATTAATTGCCGAAGTAAATCAATACCTGGCAGTATTCCCAAATAATGGAATAATCGAAATAAAATGCAGAGAAGACAGCGAATCTAAAAGCTTAAGTGGAATTTATATGATCAAACAAAATGACTGTAAAATCCTTTACAACCAGCAAGAACTCACCTTCCAAGAAACAACATTTGGAAAACCCCTCGTATATAACAATCCACTTTTGAAAATAAATACCAGCAAAATCAATGACCTAAGCATTGACCTAAGGACCCTTAACATGAAAGGACTTTCTACCAACATCGCTACGACACTGCAAGAACCGCCCTCACCTGGTTACTACACCCCAAATGTATGGTCACTACTTCTTTACATCGCGATCATTGGATACGTTAGTTACCGGCTGTGGCTTAAGAAAAAAGAATCTGATGCTAAGAAAAGGATTCCCACCATCATCCAAGTTCCACTCGAGGACGTCGCCTTCCAACATCCTCAACCACGAACCTCCAGAAAACATCCCCCTGTGCAACTTCCAGAGGAAGCTTCATTTTAAGAAGGGAGGAGTTATATGGTAGATAGTGCTGATGGTAGTATTGTTACCCTTAGTCAGCATTGTCTTACCTAGTACTGTATTCGCTAGGTTTAGTTCAGTCCTGAGATACCATTCAAAGTAATTACACGTAAAAGTCTTGTGTAAATTAAGTTTTCAATAAATTGTCTTTTTTAAAAACATTTCTTTTAAATCAAGAAAGTTAAGTTATATCTTTCGTTCATCGGGTTCCAACAAGTTATTTTTAAGCTTCTTTTTATTACCTATATTCATTTTCTGGACATGGGTCATAATAATCGACACATAATATGTGTGATAAATTTCGTAAATGTGTTTCTTCTAGTAAGTTATTACCTATATTCGTAATCGAACAGATTCTTTGAGGGCAACATAATCATTTGGTTTTACTGAAGATACTAAGTGTCCCAAATACACTTGCGCTTGTACAGCCGTTCAATATTAAAGCCGAAATTAAAATATTTTGATTTACTAGCAAACAATTATGTAAAACCGAAAAAAGAAGTAAGAAATTATGTTTGCAACAATTTTTTTTCTTAAATGACAGTTGTGTGACAGACAGTTGACAACTTGATTGACAATTGTTTACAATAAATCATTAAGCACACTTCAGTTAAATTCTAAGCACTTATGACGTCATTGGGCGCACACTAGCTACTAGATCTGTCAAAATTTAAGCCATTGTAGTTAATTTCAGTTGTCAATATATATATAAAATAGTACATTATTAACCAAGGTAGAGAAGAGGGTCATTATTGACCTAGCGCAAAGATTGTGTCCCGAGCCGCGCAGCGGCAAGGGACACAATTGCGCGTAGTCAATAATGACCTTCTCTACCGTGGTTTATATACTATTTTTTTCACTACTAGCATTTTCTTGAAAAATGTTAATTTAAAAATATGTTCAATTTTTATCAAAACCCTGTATATAATTTTTACAAAAAATTAATCGAAGTTTCCATGGAAATGACAATGACGTTACATCAATCAAAACAATTAAAAGTTCTTCAAATGGGTGTTTTTTTTTCCCAAATAACTCATAATTTTCACCAAAATGGCGTAAATGGTTTAAATAATATGATGGTCACTGATAAGGAATTTGTAAATATAATGTTAATGATAGAACACTGACACAGCTACAGAAAAAAGTGCGATATGTTTACAACTATACAATTTTTTTTTTTTTCGTTAAAATATTTGTGCAATAAAATGTTTTGAAGTATTTTAAAGTAGTTATGTTTTCAAAATAAAAAAATCTTCGTCAAAAAATCACAAAAACTTATGATAAAACCTTGACATATGTTTTGACATTTCATTATTGTACAGTGTACATAGACATGGAAATCATTATTGACCAAGGGAGAGAAATGTGATTTCTCTGGTAGAAAATCGGTCAAAAATTGCCTTTTCTATGGGTAGTAGTGAAAAAAATTTTTTTTTTGTTATTAACTATTTACCGAGCTAACTAACTAACCATCTAATAATAATAATCTAATCTTCCTTTGTACTAGCTACTAACTACTTACTAACTAACTAACCAATTAATATAACCTACTCTAAATACTATACCAAACATTAAACTAAACTAATTATACTACTAACTAATCCTACTACTAATAATTGTTCCAGCTAAGGCTATAGACTCACTTTTGCTTACTTCTCGTGGAACTAGCACCTTTATCGGAAGAGACTGAGTTGGACCTAGTGATTTTTTCTTTGTCTTTAGTTTGAATAGCAGTGTTTTTTTCTTTAACTTTATCCGTTTCTTTATCTTAATTTTGGACAGCAATGTTTTTTTCCCTAACTGTGTCAACAAGCTTCTTACCAACCGTACTGTGTGATTTAGTTTTCTTCACAATGATTTCTTCTTCTGAGCTGCTTTCGTCTTCTAACATTAACAACATTCAGGACCCTGTCGTCGTTCCATAAACACATAATATTGGACACGATTTTATTTTAACACATGATAGCGCCCGTCCCAATCCCGCCATGTCGGTTCGCGACTATCGAAATAAAGAGAATATTGCAGTCATGACTTGGCCAGCTCAGTCACCAGATTTAAATCCGGTAAAGCATGCTTAAAGGAAGCCTTACTTAACAAATTAAACCATTTGGGGAAAGTGAGCTGCTCTCTTAGTGCGTTTTAGAGCAGTGGAGCATATTGGACCAAGAAATGATTGACAACCGTATTCTAAGCATGCGAAGAAGATGTTAAGACGTAATTACCAGCAGAAGGGGGCATACTAACTACTGAAAGATCGCATTACATTTTTGCTTGTTCACAACTGTTGTTTAAATTTTTTTTAAAATTAGCTAAATTTCAAGCGAAGTTATCCGTGTTTATTTTTTCTTTATTAATTTAGTTTTTTCGCTGAAAATGATTGGTAATTATTCAGGCATTGCAAGAATATACTGCAATGGTAGAAACAACTAAACTTCAAATCACCATCAAAAAATTTGAGAAAAAGATGTTGTCCCCTAGATTATTTTGATGTGTGTATTTATATAGTAATTAGTGTATTGGTGCTTTAACGTACATATATTTATTTATATAAAATAATAATTACAATATTTTTTTTCACTTTTTTTGAATGATATGAAAATTCAGAAGTTGAAAAACTTTCAAATAATTGTTGATAACATACAATTTTTCGCAATATAGTACAGTAAATCCGTATTATGACATCGACAAAATTCCGAGTAGGGCCTCCCTTATAATATGTTATTACTGAGGGTCCAAAGAGTAAAACCCCAAGTTGGCGTATCTATATCTGTTTTGAAAACGTGGTTATTGCCCCCCAAAGGACCCCCTTCAATTCATAGTATAGGATCACGGATGGAACTGCACCCAATTTTGCAAGTTTATGTCAAACAATGTTTTAAAAAGATTTTTGTGAATAAAAATTATCTGAAAAAATTCCTTCACCCCCTAAATAGCCTTCAAAGAGTAATAATCAATTACCTTGAAATTACACCAAATTTTTCAAAATAAGGTGCTAAACATTATCTCTTAATTTTTTTTCAAAAAGCATTTTTTGCCCCTTTTTTATGCAGTGAAGGAATTTTCTTAGAGGAAAAATGATAGGAAAAAGTTTTATAACATCTTGTTTTCTATCTATTTGCAAAATTTGATGGTAATCCAACGTGATATAGGATATTATAGTTTGGGGGCTATTTTTCGGGTGTAGGAATTCTTTCTGAGGAAAATTTTTAACGAAAATCAATTTAAAACCTTTTTTGACGTTTAGTTGCAAAATTTGGCGCAGTTCCACCGTGATCTTACATAACGAAATAAAGGGGGCCGTATGGGGGCCCATAAGTCCGTTTTTAAACATGTAGACATACGCCAATTTTAGGTTTTACATTTTGGACATCCAATTATAACTTATTAAAAGGGCGGCCCTATCCAGAATTTTGTCGATGTCCCCACCTTAATTAGGACAGATGACTGTACTAATAATGCAATAAAATTTTGGTTGTTTATACAAATTGCTTATTAATAACAAAATACGTAAATAAGTAATAACAATATTTCATTTGTTATATTTTATATAACAATGTTAAACGGTTTTACAGAAAATAAGCATTAACAATCCTCTTCCTAGTTTCGAGACCCTCATTTAAAAACATCTATCAAGAAAGTTGTCCAGTCTTCTGAGAAACTGGGACAACTGGGATATAGGTTGAAAAGATGCGCATTAAAAAAATTGAAATCGACCTCGAAAAAATCAACCTTCTAGAAAAAGTATTTACGAAATTAGAAGCGATATTCCAAACTTTTTGCACACCCTGTATATTAAAAAATTAAGTTAATAAAAATATTATATTTATGAATATCTTAACAGTCGTTTATTTATTTTCGTAACTCCATCCAAAATATATTTGTACTCTTCGCATTAATATACGTTAAAGCGACATTACCTAACACGAATGACTATATAATTATATTAAAAAGTAAAGTTAATGATTATATTGTATATATGAATATAACACTCGTTTATTTCTTTTCGTAACTCCATCCAAAATAAATTTGTACTATTTTGGTTGTTTATACAAATTGCTTATTAATAACAAAATACGTAAATAAGTAATAACAATATTTCATTTGTTATATTTTATATAACAATGTTAAACGGTTTTACAGAAAATAAGCATTAACAATCCTCTTCCTAGTTTCGAGACCCTCATTTAAAAACATCTATCGTATTTTTAGCTGTCCGATAAATCGAAGGGTCGACTTTGGTTTCTCAAACTTCTACTTCGTCGAATCAATTAAGATTAACCAATCTCCTTGCGTTTGCAATTAGTACGGCTAACATTTTCTGCTGCTAAGATTTCAGCATCACTATAGCTGTAAATTATCTAACACCACGAACGGTTGAAAATAAACTAACATTCGAATAGAAACCTTCTGCTTAAATCCAAAAATAAGGGTAGAAGTAAAACTACCTACGGCACTGATTATCAACCCTAATTAAATCTAACAAAAAAATATAGTATGTACCTACTCTATCCAGATAAATACCTGAAAATTATTTACCCAACAATTATTTTTTGCCTTCGTAGACCGTAAGTAATGCCTCTTTCATTACACCTACTTTGCTAATTATCTAAACTGCTCCAAGAAAGTTAACGGGAGATTGCGCGGTAATGTTGGTTGCCTAAATTTCAACAAAAACAACCCTTTCTGTTTTATGGACATTGGGAATATAAGAAAGATTTCGGATTAAAAAAGGTACTTACCCGCAAGAGAAAAGATCAATAAACAATATGAGTGGTTTAAAATATGTATTAAAATGCACTAAAATACCAAATTTAGTAAATTAAAAAACACTTTTTTTTGACCATTTGTAGCTCTTTTTTAATCACTTTATTCAGCACTTTTTAGATTGATTTACGAACCCAAAATCACTCATATTGTTCTTCATTTAATGTAGAATAATTATTTACTGCATGATAGATGTTTATAATTCAAATAAACTCAATGTCCATAAAACGAATTTGCAATGCTTAAAAATGTCAAAAAAATTTAAAAACTAAAAAATTGTCGACCCCTGCATTACCGATATTAAAAAAAATGGGCAAACGTCAGTTTTAAAATATTCGTAAAGAATTTTTTGATAAAAACTCCGAAATCTTTTTATAAGTTATTATTGGTGTTTGTTTAGTTAATCCCTCGGTTAATCCTATTTTGTACAAGGTAAGTAAAGGTATAATTAACCTAAAACCTCATTTAAAAATTTTATATTTTAGCTAAGTATTTAAAATAGGAAAGAACAAATCCCGGCCAATGTACCATTCTCGAAAGAAAAATACAAAAAATAAGAAGTTGCAATATTGGTGGAATGAGAAAAAACGGAAAAGGCCTAAAAAGTAAGTTACTTTCAACTTTAAATACAACCAACACTCAAGGTGTCCTTTAACCAAATTAGAAACGTTAAAACATAGGGACATAGGAAGGTACTTACTGCAATTTCACAATCATTTTCTTAAAGTTTCCAAAAATGCTCATTTTTGTAAATACAAATATCTTCCAAAAAATATGCCGCAAAAGAAAAAACATTGTCCGTAAACATAACCTAACACTTTAATCCTACATTCTACAAATTCATTGATTAACACTACACTGAAGAGCCACTTTTTAAAGACATTTTGTAAATACCAAATACAGATGCCTACTGGTTTGCAAGCAGAAAAAAACGTTTGTAATCTTAGTAAACTGGCGAGTCCAGATCAATTTTAATTTTATTTCGTTTATTCCCTTTCCACACATTTCACTCGTTTGTAAAGAATCTCATAATCAAAAAATAAAGACAAATACGCGAATAAATGCAGCTAAAATATTTTTGGCATTATATTTCAGATTTATATTATTCTATTTTATAAATACGAACTTGACTAGACACCACAGTCGGCCATTGCTTAATGCTTCCTCTCTACTAGTCGAAGTAGTGGCTGCGCACCGAGCATACTGAGCAGAGCGGATAAACCCGATCACAAGACAACAACATCGCCAGCTGCCAAAGCCGGTTTCACCAGCGACGCCGTACCTCAGCGCAACCAGCAAGGCCCGCTGCGCGGAAGTGCCCCCAATCGGTTGTGGCCACCAAATGACAGAAAAAATGGGAATCTCGCGGGCGGGCCCCAAAGAATGCTGGTACGTCCTGGGATTCACAGTAAGTGGCCCATAAACTTAGAGATAGAAATGAAATTGCGTCATTGGAATAACCCCTTATCCATCTTTACTTTACAGTGATACCCCGGTTTCCCGAAATAGAAATAAAATGGAGTGACCAACGTTATTTTCTCAATTCTGTAGAGAAATTACCAACAACATGTTTTGGTAGGATTATTTAATTTGCATCGACAGAAGAACCAAAATTAAATTTAATTTTAATTTTGAATCGAGTAATTTTTTGCAATTTTAGGTATTTTAAAAATGTTAGTTTTTTTAATAAAAATTTGGTTTCGATACTCAACAAATAGGTAAGATACTTAATTTTATGAAAAATAGATAATAAATTCCTTAAAAAAAAGTTGTTTTCTTTTTTGACCTATACCTTGTAGTTTTTATACAAAAAAGAAAAATTTAATATGACCAATTTTTGTGTACAACCCTGTATATGACCTATATATTTTGACGTCTTTTGACAAAGTCATAACCCAAAAAATAAAAATAGACGAGGCAATAAGGAACTGAACCTCTAACTTTGGATCGCCAAGATCGATTGCGAAGCGGTTTTAAGCAATAGATTCTAAAAGATGTCTGGAAATTTTGTGACCGTTTTTTATTTGGTGCAAATTGCTTCATTCTATGTTTTTAAGCAAAAAACGTACCCCTTCTTTGAACTAGTGAAAAGTGTGGATGTAGACCACTCATCAATGACCCTTCACCACAAATTTTTTGACTTAACATCAAATTCAACAATTAAAATCAACAATTATTTAAAAAACGTCAGTTTAAAATATTTATAAAAGTAAGAAAGAACAGAAAAGGTAAATAAGATGTTGAAATTGGTCGAAAGGTTAATTTTTGTCATTCTTCTTTAGAATAATGGATGCAGATGCAAAACAAAATCTTTGCGTTTTATGCAAAAATATGCTAAATTGGGCCGTAATATTTAAACGAAGATGTTGTTAGTATTAAAAAAAAGAATTGATAACGTTGTAAGAATATCAACATTAAAGCAAGATGGGCTTAGGCAAAAAATCGAAAATGAATTTGATATTAAAGTCCACGTTGTTATCCCTGTTTATTTTTTCTTCATTAATTTAATTCAGTGGCATTGCAAAGAAAATAAATGGTAAAAACAGTTAAACATCAAATTACCAACCTAAAGTTTAAGAAAAATGTATTGTCCCCTGGATTGTTTTGATGTGTGTACTTCCCTCTACAGAGTCACCGAGTCTAGGTCGCCAATTTTTAAAATAAAAAAAAAGTGTTTATGTTAAGGTTCTCTAGGAAATTTATTTTACCAAGTTAAAATAAAAATGTAACATTAAATGGAATATGTTTTTTATTTAGTCTCGTTATTATAAATAGAAGAGGAACTTATGCCCCTTTCTATTACGTAACAAAAACATTCTACAAAAGAAAAACTCTGCTAGAAAAAACATAATTTCTATTCTTTTTCATTTCATATAATCGATTCTAAAAAAAATTCAACGTGTTTGGAAGCATTACAGAAGCAATAATTCAAATAAATGCCCCAAAAGTGATCTGGGTCCGGACTCTGTATTTGAAATAGGGATCTCTATTGCATTCGTGGTGAATCGGGCAATGGTAACCCACCTTTTTTTTGCAAAATTCTTGCACCCGATGGATCACGATTGCGATAGAGATCCCTATTTCTTATACGGAGTACGCACCCTGGATGCCTTGGAAAACAAGCAGCTGGGGCAGGGGTACCTGATCCCCAGCAATTCCAACATCATCTTTTAATTAAATTGTTTCTTATTTTATTTCAGAGAAATTGAACAATTATTTTAACATTACATTTGTGATCTCGAAAGTCCACCAGTAACCGAATTAAACTGATTTTGGGCCTAGTTTAGGAAGTAATATTATTAGCAAAAGCAACGAATTTTAAACTGACGTTTTTTAAATATTGTTGATTTAATTGTTGAATTTGATGTTAAGTCAAAAATTTGTGGTCAAGGGTCATAGATGAGTGGTCTACATCTACACTTTTCACTAGTTTAAAGAAGGGGTACATTTTGCTTAAAAATATGGAATGGAGCAATTTGCACCAAATAAAAAATGGTCACAAAATTTCCAGACACCTTTTATAATCTGTTGCTCAAAACCGCATCGGAATCCATCTTGGCGATCCAAAGTTAGAGGTTTTGTGCTTTTTAGTACTTTAATGCCTCGTCTAAAAGTTGACAGAAGTTTCATTTTTTTAGTAAACTGTGGTGCCATCTTTTATGATTTGTTTGGGGTTTTTTTGTTTATTTCAAAAATAAATCAATAGAGGGAGATTTGTGCAATCCCCCTTTAAGGATATCGTTGTTTGTCAACTTTCGTAAAGTTTTAGAAGAAAAATTTCTCTTGTAAAATAACAAATAAAAAAAAGAAATATTACCATAAACTTTTTTTTAAATTTTATTAGGGATTCAATAATTTTTTGGACTTTGATAAAAATGTGAAAATTTCGAAATTTATAATCGGTTAAAAAATTATACTAGTCGGTCTTAAAAGTAGGGGTACTGTCTTATTCAAGTTTTAAGAAGGTCTAGAAGCCAATAGAACGCTCGGGATAATTGGGACCGGACGACTCTGGTTGATATGGCCAATTTCTTTAGCGTTAGTCAAATTGCTAAACCGACCTCCTTTTGATAAGCGCCGATTTGAAGCAGAAGTTACTTCTAATGGAGAGTTTATACAACTTCTTTACCTCAACTTCTATCTTCTTTACCTCATAGTCTTCTAAGATAAATATGTGTGAATGCCATTTGGCGTTTAAACAGAAAGTACAGAAAAAGACGGAGGTAAAGATTTTCTGTTTGAACGCCAAATAACATTTACACATATTTATCTTAGAAGACTATGAGGTAAAGGGGAAAGAAGTTGGGGTAAAGAAGTTGTGTAAACCGTGCATAAAAGTTCTAAAAGTTGCAAGTCAGGCGCTGCAACCAGTACCAGAATGATACCTTACAGATTAAGTTCGGAGAAAGCCTTTAAGTTTGTGTAGGTCCTTGCGGGAATGGCTTCCGAATGCCGATGGTGCTTCTAGATCCATTCTAACGGTAAAATAATGTCTTCACAAAGTCAATGTAAGATCTAAGCAACTTTTAAGAAGAGTTTCGTCAACCCCAGATCTCAAACAAAAACCATTGGAAAGGGAAAAGAAAAGAGTATAACGGCATGAAAAGATGGAATCTGTACTGATTACAGGAAAATCCAGATGCAACAGATTTTTAAGTATGATTACGATTCCATACCCGTACATGACGACTAGCAGAAAATCTACCAAATCTGGAATCATTAGTAAGCAGTACAGACTGCCACTTTTCATGCTGATATACTCTTTTCTTTTCCCCTTCCAATGATTTTTGTTTGAGATCTGGGTTTAAGGGAACTCTTCTAAAAAATTGCCTAGATCTTACATTGACTTTGTGAAGACGTTTTTTTACCGTTAAAACGGGTCCAGAATCATCAGCGGCATTCGGAAACCGGTCCCGCAGGGATCTATACGAACATAAAAGCTTTCTTCGAATTGATTCCGTCAGGTATCTTTCTGGTACTGGTTGCAGCGCCTGATTTACGACTTTAAGTACTTCTAGAACCAACTCCTGTTTCAAATTGACGGTTATCAAAACGAGATTTAACAATTTGACTAACGCTAAAAAAAATTACGATATCAAACAGAGTCGTCCGGTTTCAATTATCCCGAGTGTTCTATTGGCTTCTGCTTTCTTAAAAATTAAACAAGACAGTAACGGTACTTTTAAAAATAACTAGAATGATTTTCTGAACCGATTATAAAATTCGAAATAGTCATATTTTTATCAAAGTCCAAAAAATGATTGAATCCCAAATAAAAATTTTAAAAAAAAGTTCATGGTAAGATTTCTTTTTTTTTATTTGTTATAGTAACGTAGATAATAAAAGTAACAATAAGCAATGTCCTTGGCGCGGTATACATTTCTTAATCTTTGCAAAGCCTTCGGTTAATCGCAAATTAAAATGTTAGGTATTTGAACTTCTTGGTATTGAACAGTACTTAATTAGAATAAAAGAAAGTGCAATACCCTCTTTCAGTTTGGTAAACAATGACTCATTTTGTGTTGGTGCCTAATGAGCCGACCGAAATATTCAGCAATAGAGACATTTCTGGGTATTCGTAGGACCCCTAAAGAGATTTTATTGGTATTAGTGAAGATTAGATGAAAGTTTAAATGTGACCTCTAGAGGCTTTATGTAAATGACTTTCCATTGCAATTTATGCAGACCATTATTTAATACGTATTTTGGATAACAAAAGGAAAATAGGAATAAAGGATGGTGTGGTTTATTAATACTATCCCTAATGTCACTAACCAAATAAGTACCTATACCTACTTTTTCGATATTTCAGAAACAAAAAAAAAAGTTAATTTTATTTAAATATTCCCTTCAATTTTCAAATAAGATTTGTACTAGAACCCATCCCAAAGGCCTAAATGAGCCTATTGCATAATCTACTATTAAAGTGGCTAAATTAGATTGTGATTAGTAGATTAGGAATGCCCAAACAAAAATATCGTGTTTAGAAAAACCAATTAGAAGCCAAAAAGCCTCTCTTGAGTCTCTTGAACCTAAAAGCCTGGAAAAAGTGTATCTTAATTATAAGATAATCATTAACTTTCGTACTTCTTTAATTACTAATTAAAATAACCCAGATAACATTTAAATCAGGTTAGATTTTGTAACAAACTTAAATCCGCATTCTATCTTTTTGAGATGAAATTTTAGTCGTTGATATTCGATATTTTGGTTCATTTCTCTTACAATACAGGGTGTCCCAAATGGGGGATGCCTAGGGATTCCCAGACCAATTGTTAATTAAAATCGCATATACCCTTGAAGGTATGAGACCCCAAAGTGCGAAACCTAAAATGCTTATACCTTGAAAACAACAGCACATAAAAATAAAAAATTAACCTATTAACTATTTTACCTTTTGCTCATCTTTTAAATGGTGAAATAATGTTTTTAATCAACTTAATTTTGCAAAATATTATAAAAAGAACTTGACAACAATATCAATAAAATTCGAGATGAGCAGAGATCTGATGCAAAAAGGTTTGATCAATAATCATATTAAAAAATCCGAGGAAAAATCCCTATGTAGTCTTATCAGAACTGCCGAATTTGTCAAACTTAAGGACAGTCTTATTCTACAAAGGAAAGCGATATGTTTGCATCTCATTCCCGCGGTGCAGCCCCAAGTTCATTTGAGTCTGCAGAAATATGTGGGGCATGTACAATGTTTTTTGATATCGAATTGAATTCTCCAATTAATAAATATTTTGGGGGTACTTAACAAATGCCCGAAATATTATTCGTTAAAGAGTAATTGTGTAATAAAAATGACCTTCTTGAAAGCCCTGTTTTACATCATTCAATTGACTTAATCTGAAAAAGTTGGGCATGGATATGATAAAATATGGTACCATTGTAATTGTATTTAAAATGCCCAAACCCGAGTATATTTTGTTTTTCGATAAATTCATTAGTTGGTTCGTAATAAGCAAAAATATAATCGTCTCCCAAAAAAACGATCATATTTTTGCTTATTACGAACCAACTAATGAATTTATCAAAAAACAAAATGTACTCGGGTCTGGGCATTTTAAATACAATCACAATGGTACCAAATTTTTTCATATCCATGCCCAACTTTTTCAGATTAAGTCAATTCTGTGTTGGGGAGGCTAAAGGGGATAAGTATAGAAATGTCATTTGTGCATGTCATTCTAAAAATGGTTTTCTCACAAATATTAAACAATATTAATGCAGTAATGAGAAGCTACATTAAAAAATAGATTCCACAGTACGTATATGGCTGATCCAATTTGTAAATATCTAAATGTTTCTATTAAAATTCGGTGTCCGAAAAACACATTTTTTTAAATGTCAAATATACTTATTCCCTTCTGCCTCCCCAACACAGAATTGAAATTTGAAAAAAATTTAAAAATTTACTGAAAAATAGACTGTTGACGTACTGGAAATTTTATCAAATATTGAATAGAAATGTCAACTCTACTTCAAAAGAATTTGTGTTATGTCCAAACTCATGAAATAGTAAAATGCATACATCTTTAAATCGATAAAAATATAAAAAGTGATCCTACACGTAATATTTTTTACAATGCGACATCTGAAAATACTCGAAAAAGTTAAAAACCTAAGCAGAACTCAACTCAGCCTGCAGTGCAATTTATTTTTACAGTTTTCGATTTCCCTTATTAGCAAGACAATTTTACCCTATGGACTCATGTGTGAACTCTCTTAAAAGAATAAAAAAGAACTAATTTTAAAAGATATAATAGTTTGGTCTGCGCATGTACGTACAGGACGTTTGCTTTAAGATTTCGTTAACATTCGTCTCTTTTGGAACTGGGCATCTGATTTTTTGAAAATCATGATCTAAAATAGCATAATAACTCAAATTTAAATAAAATAACGTGATGGTAGAGCGTTGGACACACACGCAAGCGTTTTGGGGGGTCGGTGCACTTTTCTTTTCAATAAAGTGTGTAAAATTAAAAATATAAATCATCTAATGTTCTTAAAAATGCACTTTTATTCCGTAAAGTTTAAGTTTCAAGGTGATATGGTTGTTAAAAAATTCTCTTCTTTAGGTTTCTTTAGAATAACTTTATTGTCCATTTTAAATGCTTTTTTTTGCTGAACTTAATATGATGTTGTTCCTTGTATCTTTTTACTTAAAATACATTGACTTTAAAACATGAATTTCGGTGCACTGTCTCTGCTTATTTTTTTTATCTACAAAATAAGAATTTTTTTTATAAAACTTCGATCTGCCAAAAATGTAAAAGTGACGGTTATAGTTGTAACACTACAAATTTAGTCCCTTAAGGAGAAAAATCTAAATCTCTATCCCAAATATTATTTTCTTTACGTTTTTCATGATATAAAATGGTGGAATCTAAGATTCACTTTCGACCCTAAAGGCGGGACGCCAAGTTATAAAAAAAAGTTTTTTTCTACAAACACTACAAAAGTTGACATTCTATCCCTGTCAGAAATTGTAGAAATGTCACATTTTACCCCGCGGGATGAAATGTTCTTTTACCCCGTGTGGTAGAAGTAATAATAAGCATAGAACTTTCTCTTTGTTCTTAATGTAGGTTGCTAAGTATACATTTTGACAAATGTCTAATTACCTAATGAAAAAATAATTTAAAATTCTAATTTTAATTCTTTATTTAAAATAAGGAAAATTATAACAATTTTAAATTATGAATTATAAACTAATATAGTATTTTAACTTTTATTGAGTAACATTGAAAGAAAAGTTGCAATTTGAAAAACTACAATTACCAAAATACTTTAGTTCATTGGGACATTTTATGTTTTCTATTTTTGTTTGGTTTATAATGTTGGGTTGGGCATTTCCGTTACTGGAGCTCGGTGCAATAACGGTATCCTCAAAGGGTTCATTTGATCCTTCATTTTCCATTTCATTGGACGTGCCCAATACTTTTTGGGCAATTTTATTTCTTTGGAAGGTGGAGTCATCTACATATTGCTCCGCAATAGTAGATGACTTCCACCCTCCATGTTTTTTTAAAGTTAGGAGATCACCTCCAGATTCCACCAACATTGTGGCGGATGACCTTCTAAATGCATGTCCCGTGTAGCATTCTGGATTAGATAATTTGAGGTAGCCGGCTACATCTTGCGGAACTTTATAAAACATATTTTTTCCTAATACTTGGTTGATACATTTTCCATTTCGGTAGGCGTAAAAAAGTCGGTTATCTTTAGTATTCTGGGGGCGCAAAACAATGTAGCGCTTGTAACATTCCAAATAATCTCCATTTATTATAAACTTGCGGTCGACATTGTTTTTTGTTTCAGTAATTTTTACAATAACACTCTTTCCTAAATCTTCCAAATCATTTATGGTTAATTTGCTTAATTCGCCAGAACGGCATGCGCCTGCAATCCCGAATACTAGAATTGTCTGAAATGTTTTTTTATAAATTATAAAATTTCAATAATTTTACTATTCTTACCTTTGTTAGTAAATATATATTGTCTGGTGCCTCTTGTATGAATGTATCTATTTGTTCTCGCGTAAAGGACTTGGATTTTGTGGGTTTATATCCTTTTGAATTTTGCTTTAAATATGCAATTAACTTCATATATTTCGAAATGTTTACATTATTTTTTGCTATAAGTGAGCTTTTTACCATGGAATATTTGGACCACACAGTGCTTGGCTTCATTGTCGATGATAATTTTGAAAAGTATGCCAGCACAACCCTCTCAGAAAATGAGTTGATATGGTTTTCTTGTCTCCACTTTATAAATTCATTATAGGCTTTCTCATACAAATTTTTTGATTTGGGAGGTAATAAGTGTAAGCTTGCCGCATTTGCAGCTTCTTGTATATCCGGGGGCGTACACGCAAAGTCGCTATCACTACTATTCATTTTATTAATCTTAATAAACGCGTCAAATACTTTAGTGTACAAGTACAAACAACTTTGACACTTTATGTCACACGTTTTTGTGTTATTCAAAAACAGAATTGTCATAGTAACAGGCGACATGATGTTAAAAAAAAGTAAATCTAAAAATTTGTATTTAATTATTTAATTTAACACTTCTTTTGCCAACCATTATGGCTGTAAATGTAGAAAAAAATAGTGTATTGCACTCGGGATAGAATATAGATTTTATCCCTCAAATATTTTTTGCCCTCCGCTTCGCGTCGGGCAAAAAATTCCTTCGGGATAAAATCTACTTCTTCTATCCCTTGTATAATAAATATCTATTTCATCTTGAAATGAAATAAGTCTCTCTTTGTCAAAAAGGCAACTCTTAAACCGTATTTTTTTCAGAGATAAGAAAAGATGTATTTTTTTTCCCACTTTTTCAAGGATCCCTATAGGCATGCCCCAACGGCGTACCATAACTGGGTTTCGCCATTGCTCTGAAGAAACCTTCCAGGACCAGCTGCTGCCTTACAATGTTAGTAGGTTAATACTAATATGTGAATGTGCTTAGTTTTCTTAAACAGTATATAAAACTGGCAATGATGGCCATGGGGGCTACAAATGTCGGCAGGTTCACATTCCTATCTTTTTAAGCGACTTACATGTAAACAGCGAAATTCTGTCCTCAATAAATGGAGTAAAATTGCAAAATTTTTGCGCTTTAATTTAACCAGGGAATGGCTAAAGGATTAAATATAGGCTATAGTAATAGTGCGTATATAATAGCGCAGAAGTTAAAAGATAGGCAACGCTTTAATCAACACATAGATGCTTATGCACAAACTATGTATTGGAACACGGGTTGTCTATGTTTTAACTTCTGCCCTATTACTATTAGAGTGAGTTGATATAATAGAGTGAAGCCACTCTTGACAGACGTCAAACTCCCATATGGTAATTTTGTTGTTGTAAGGTTGACAACCCTGTACATTTTTTCAGTGACTTTGAAATCTTTCAAATTTTGAAAGAAATGTCGCACATATGCGTACCATTTTTTATTTAATTTTTTATTTAATTTAAATTTTGAAAGAAACTCATAAAAAAAAACATATTAGAACCTGAGAAGCTTAATTTAAAATTAGTATAACTTACGTGATATGATAAACGTTCATAAAAATGTACAATTTTATTGAAAAGGATACAATTTACTTTGTCAAAATGAACCAAAACAAAACTATTATCATTCATAAAACTCTGGTTTTGGACCTTCTTAAAAATGGCTTCCTTTAAACAAATGGACTGAATGTTCTCAAAAAAGTTGCGCCGACGGTTATTGAATACCCACATTATTTTCATTAGACTCTTTCTACCATTTTTGTACTTCCAAAGTTTGTCGAGATTTTTTCTTCCACAAGACAATTTTCGTGCTATAACCTCTTGCAAAACATCCAATAATCTTTATCGCAAATGCCTCCTAAATTATTTAATACTTTTAATCGAGAGCATTTTAATTCTTCTTAAAATGTTACTGTATTTTGTATTTGTTAGTTATTTTAAAATTTGACGTTTTACAATTTTTGAAAACTTTTGAATTAAAAACGTCAAAATTTAAAATAAGCAAATTACAAAATAAAGTAACATTTTAGGAAAAATTAAAGGCTCTCGATTAAAAGTATTAAATAATATTGCAGGAGGCATTTGCGTGCGATGAAGATTATTGGATGTTTGCAAGAGGTCATCTAACGAAAATTGTCTTGTGGAAGAAATAGTCTCAACAAACTTTGGAAGGACAAAAATATTAGAAAGAGACTAATGAAAATAATGTGGTTATTAAATAACTGTCGATGCATCTTTTTTAAGAATATTCAGTCCAGAATATTATGAATGACACTAGTTCCTGGTTTTTCTACCTAAGATTATTTTACTTTTGGGGCTATTCTGGAGGATTACTTAGTTATCTATAAAAACTAATAACTTTCTGTTGGTCGAAGAAACAAAATCGTGAAGTTATTAATCCATATTGGTATTATCAAACAATAATGTTGTATTTTTATTAAAATAAACATTAAAAAATAAATCTAATTAAAAAAAAATATGTTTTTCTCCAGTACGCCAATGAATTATTTTGATTTGTTACATAACCTATATTTAAAAATTTGGCATATTTTACACCAAGTTACCAGATTTTTCAAGGGAGATTTTCGGACCAGCTATCGAGAGCTCCAAAATGCAATATAGAAAGAGACTTCCGCTATTTCCCTCCTTTGAGCGTCCAAACTCTTTTATCATCAACTATCACTAATTACTATAACATATACGCACTATTACTATATCCTGATCTATATTTGATGCTTAGTGCTTAATTGTGTAAACAAACATCATACAAGATTGGTTAAAAAACAAAATTGAGTTATTTGATAAGTCTCCTTACAACACATCACGAACTAGGATTTGATTTTATTAAATATTTAGAATAAAAACACACTTGTAAACAAAAGGCTAAAATTGCGAAGTTGGTATACATATCTATTTTAAGGACACGATAGCATAAGGTATTGCGAAATTTTTACTAGGCAAATATTTCATACAATGTTTAACCTTCGTCAGTATTTTTGTGTATGACTCTTCTAAAAATAAATGTTAAAAAAATAAAGTTTAAAGTTTGATAATAATTTTATGAATAAACAGGGTAAATCAGCAGAGTAAACTTTAGAGACAGTGCATATCAATAATTTTTTATTTAAAGGTACAATTTTTACCTTAAAGTGCACTACTATGTATACAGGGTGTCCAAAAAATGGCGCATAAACGCGATGGTACGCTCTTGGGGCATTCTCAAGAATCCCTAGAAAATTGTCAAAAAAAATCCATCTGTTATATTCATCGAGAAAAATGCGAACAAAGGGTATAGCCGGATTTACTACTAAAAAGTGCCCCCAAAGCTTTTCGCATGAAAAACATATTCTCTTAAGAGGCAGGCTAATAAACATTGTTTCCTAAAATACTAGTCCTCCATCTCAACCACAAGGCAAATAATAGCAAAATTTTAATCTTAAACAAGATATTTTTTTATCACCCTATCTAAGTAGCAATTTTCTTTTTTTTATGTATGGTAATAGACCACAACCATGAGTATTTGTGGCAATTTTTTTTTTTTTTAATTTAAATTTTTTACATATTTTATTAAATTTTTAATGTTATTTTATTTTTTTATAGGCATTTGCCCAATAGTGACTACTTTCCTTATATTATTCTTAGTAAACCCTCAAGTAGAAGTTTATAAAAATTAAATAAAAAACAGCAAAAAAAAGGTACCTCATATCAAAATTTTGAAAAAATCAAGCTTTTTTCCTGATTTTCCATCTTTATTTTTATATTGTTAATCTAATAATCTAAATATCATTGCCGCTACCAATCTGAGTACCCAAACCCACAATACATAAAGTTTAACAAACTTTACGTTTCCTTATTTTACGAAGTAAAGTCTTCCAGGAGATCTCTAATAAATATATGAAACATAAGTTTTTTTAAAATTTATTTCTCAACCAAACGTTATATTATAATAATAAAAAAACTAAAGATATTTTTTCTTACTTAATGTAATAAAAAAAATTAATTAATTTCAAGAATACAAATGTGCAATAAAAAATAAAATACAGGCGTCCAATATTTCCTAAGGTCAACTTTTCATAATACATAATAGCTTCAGTTAAGTGGGGGCAAACCCTTAAGAAATTTAAAGGAGGGCTTCTTTTGTAACCTGGCCGTTTTGGTTTAGGTTTGGTAGAATCTAAGATTCATTAAGATCCTAAAGCCGAACAGCCAAGTTATAAAAGAAGTCCTTCCTTATATTTCTTAAAGGTTTTTATTCATATGCAAGATAAAAATCCAAAACTAGTCGTCATCACTGTCCTCATTAATAATTATTTCTGTGTTGTCAACAGAAAACAATTTGGACAATATTTGAGCGGGACGAATAATTTTGGACTTGTATCTTGCATTTGAGAGATAATATATTATTGCCGCAATGTGTGAACAACAACCAACAGTCCTACTTCCATTGACACATAAAGGGTTTGCATAAAGAAGTTTTTTTTTGTCCTGAATACGATTTTCTTTGATAGTCGTTATTCGTCGACTTCTGGTGACGTAAATATGTGCCGTCAAAAATAAGAACTAATTCGTCCTTTAAATCATAGAGATTTTTAGCTGTCTCAGATGTTTGACTTTCAATAAGTGATCTTCTATTAACAGCCTGGATACCAAAATGTTGGGAAATAATATTTTTTTTAAAAGAATTTATTACTGAATGACATATATCTGAGACAGTCTGTTCTCTTTCAATTTTAAACACGGCACTTATTATTTTATTGCTGCTACCACTTCGCAATTTAAATAAAAAAATTATTAAAGCTTGCGTTATTATTCTTTTTGACGAATTATTCATAGAAACAAGTTTTTCTCTTAATTTTATAAGTTGTTCCCAGTTAAGACCAGTGAAAGTCTGCAAACGTTCTTCAGAAATGTTAAAATCATCCATTTTTTTTAATAGAGGCAGATTAATATCCACTGCCATTTGATTTAAAAATGTAGGAATATCTTTTAGGGACACACTTGATGATCGAGAATAGAGCTCAAATAAAATAAATTCATCCTCATAAAAATTTTTTTTTAATAAATGTTTTCTGCAACATCTATTGCTTCTGGGATAAATATTCGTTTTTTAATAAAACTTTGGATTCGCGCATTAAGAGGTACACTTACTAGATTTAAATTACCAGCCGGGCCACACAAAAAACAATATTTATGGGTAGAAACTACACGGTTAAATGGCATTTCGACATACTCAGTCTGTTGTTGCGAATCCGAGTAGATTTTAATTTGAAATTCTGAACCACTTGAAGGCATGGTTACTTGTAACGATTCAGTTTCACTTAAAGAAGACTGAGATAACACTTCACTTAGATTCTCAACGCCTGCATTATTATCATCGTTGTCAGAGCTTTCGACTTCATTATCTGGTTCAGGTATTTTTTTTTTATCTCGTAAAAATTGTGTTCGACATTTTCCACACATTGAGTATCCAATTCTTGCGTGTTTACCATATACCTTCCTTAAATCTTTAATTTCCAGTTCATTTTTTATAACTTTTTCTTGACCACTAACCTGTAAAATTGTCTATAAAGTAAGTTTGTTAATTGTTTTTGTAAGTATAATTACCTTTTTAACAAGCAAATGACATATTAAACAGCGGATGTTTCTATTACTCAATTTAGTACTACTTGTTCCAGGTTGCGACATTGTATTTTAATTTATTAGGCAAACAGAAAACAAAATAAAAGCGGTTGCAAGTAATAAAAACCGTTAACAAATTGGCACACTATTTAAAGTACTTATCCACTGGTCAAGGCACTTTATCTTTTCTTGCTCTCGCTTACTACTTTATTATTCTTTATCTCACACACTATCTCACTAGGGTTTACTGTATCTATGTAGTGACGCGAGCGCGCGAGCTGTATTTATAGGTTAGATGATTTCTGGAATTTTCTTTTTCGAGAAAAGATCTAGAATAGTAATTCTACAGTCGAGATTCTTCTGGAACGTGCCTTAAGATTGTTCATACCTGTTTTTCTAGGCAATCTAGGCGCTTTTGAATGTTTCTATCAGTGACGAATCGTCACACATTTGCCTAATTTCAGTAATTTTTTTAAAAAATTAAAACTAAAGTATGTTGAACTCCGCCTACTATGAGTTTTGGTTTCTATAGGTTTTTTGCGGCATTGATTTTTAGTTTATTAGATTAACAATATAGAAATAAAAATAGAAAATCAGAAAAAAAGTTTGATTTTTTCAAAATTTTGATATGAGGTACCTTTTTTTTGCTGTTTTTTATTTAATTTTTATAAACTTCTACTTGAGGGTTTACTAAGAATAATATAAGGAAAGTAGTCACTATTGGGCAAACGCCTATAAAAAAATAAAATAACATTAAAAATTTAATAAAATATGTAAAAAATTTAAATTAAAAAAAAAAAAAATTGCCACAAATACTCATGGTTGTGGTCTATTACCATACATAAAAAAAAAGAAAATTGCTACTTAGATAGGGTGATAAAAAAATATCTTGTTTAAGATTAAAATTTTGCTATTATTTGCCTTGTGGTTGAGATGGAGGACTAGTATTTTAGGAAACAATGTTTATTAGCCTGCCTCTTAAGAAAATATGTTTTTCATGTGAAAAGCTTTGGGGGCACTTTTTAGTAGTTAACCCGGCTATACCCTTTTTAGACTTATAGATGGGATTTTTAGATGTATTATCCTAGACTGTGTTGCCAAACATATGCAACTTTGTTCGCATTTTTCTCGATGAATATAACACACTGTTAAAAGTGTTACAACAAATTTACATGGAAGTCATGGCATTTTTTTGCCAAGGCCACTTTGTAATTTTACATCGGTATATGCTAATTTACTGCCTCATCTGTAATTAATAATGAAAGAACTGTAAAATATTTACAATTCACATTGCAATAATTACATTAATGCATGTAAGATTTACAACTCGTATTGTAAAAAATGTACATATTTGTTTGTAATAATTACATACTGCTTTGTAAAATAAACAGAATGCTTTGTGTTTTTACACAGAGTCTGGGAATTTTATTTTTGTTCGTAATATGTAACGAGTGAACAATAAAACACGAACTCAAAGAAAGACCAAAAAATAACAACAAAATGACAACCGACAATGATCAAAACATTGTCGATTGTCATTTTGTTGACGTTTTATGGCTTTTCTTAATTCGGTGTCCGCTTTTCGTTGCTCACTCGTTAACAGTAAAAACATTGACAAAATCAAATTAATTTTATTAAATTTTTTTTTGTAGATAAACACGACATAAAGTAGATATATATAAAATTATAGGAAAGCTTCCTGCCACCTAAATTTATAAAAAAGAAAATGTTTTTAACAATTCGAAAAGTGTTGTTATTAACATGTGGTATTACTAACATTATAAAAAGTAAATTATTGTACATAAAAGTAAACATAAAGTATTTAAAAACAAAAAAAAAAAACGTTAAGCACAACATCAAAAAAATTGTAGAAAAATAATAATATGTATAAAGTAACTATATTTCCATTATTTTACTTATATTACTTATAAAAGTAAGGACCTTTTTTGTAGACCCCTTAGCAGATCCTTTTGTAAGCCCGTCAGTGGGATGGATTTTGAAGTAGTATCTTTGAATAAACTCCAAGGTAGCACTTACTTTTTTTGGGTACTCCACATTTAATATAAAATACAGGCAGAAAGCGGTAGCGATCCCTTCGGTAAAAGTCATTTTTTGTGGAAGCTTGTAATTGTCCACCAATACCCTGTATTGGAGGTCATTATCGTCATCAGGATCTAATAAAATAATTATAAGCTTTTAATAAAAGATATTTAAAAAACTATGTTGCAACTTTTCTAAAAACAAAAATTAGTTTAAGAAGTTTTTACATGTACGATAATTTATTGGATTTTTTGTACCTTTATTTCAATAAACTATTATTTATTTTTTTAATTATCTAATTATTGAATGGATATTTGTTGATTTCTGTGGCGAATGTTTAATATAAAACAACAATTATCTTCTGCTGAGGATGACAGCATAGCTGTCGAAATACGTGTTCAGATTTTTCTAAATAAAGTGTGGTTTGGAGAGAATCGTTGTTTTATATGGTTTGTTCGTTCAGGACTTTCGACTAGTTTGAAACTGTCAAAATCATGCGCATTTCAAAAAAAGAACGCCATTTTTTGAAATGCGCATGATTTTGACCGTTTCAAACTAGTCGAAGATCCTGTACGTACAAGCCTATTATCTAATTATTCATTAATATTAATAAAATAGAAAGTAAAATCCGCCCTTGACGAGTAAAGACAGAATCGTTGCAAAATTTACCATTGGGGGCAAAGAATATACCCAATAAACTGTACAGGGTGTCCCATTTTCGTTGGTTTGGGGGTAACATCTATTTCCAGTGGGGATACATATAAATGAAGTGCGTGACACTAAAAATAATCAATGATAACAAAGATACGACTACCTCTCACAATCTGCGAAAAGTGAAAAACGGTTCCTATCTCGAAAACAAAAGAAGTTATCTAAATGGGGTTCTCAACTTTTCTCAAAAAACGGGCATAGTGCCACGCACTCCATTTTTATGTATCTCCACTGGAAATAGGTGTGACCCCCAAATACCATCAAAAATGGGACACCCTGTCTATAGAGGGTGTAACGATTTATCGGACCGTCTGGGGCGTGCTTTATAATAATGCAAATTTACCTTCTTCCATGAGACAAGGAGCTAATTGGTTTGGCATCCCATCCTTTATATTCTAAAACAGTTAAAAATTAACTAATTAAAGGGAGATGTCGTGTGTTTTTTGTGTTGCCTAAATCGCACAAAAAACAGCACTTTCTGTTATGTATAAGAAAGGAATACGAGATACATTTTAAGTTAAAAAGTGTGTTTACTAGAAAGACAAAAGATTAAAGAACACTTCCCGAGTAATTTCAAATACATCATAATACTTTATCATACAAAATTAAAGCAAATAAAACGTACTATTTTTTGTAAATTGAAACTACTTTTCATTGCTTATATTTACCAATTAAGAAACAAACTTACGTGAATAAAATATAGCGATAGTGTTCTCCATTTTATTTAGAATTATTATTGACTGCAAGAAATATGTTGCTTTTTGTAATTTACTCATCTTATACAAAACCATTTCACGTGACACAAAATTAAAAAAATAAAATTATATCGAAAATTTCATGCATATGTCAAAAATGACATTACAACAAATAAAGGGTACAGTCCGTAAGTCATTTTGGTAAACCAAAATGACAGTTGCAACAATCATTTTCTATGACAACGAATTGTGTAACAAGTCGTTTTCTGTCACTTTGGTTTACCAAAATGGCTTACGGACCATACCCAAAATAAGGTATGTCATTGTTATTTTAAACCAATCGAAACAAAATTAGGCGGTAATTTTTAATTGCACTTGTGCAATTATCGATATGGGGTGGTCTAAATGAAGTACCTACACCACTATTAAAAGCTTTTATTTTTCTTATATGTTTGAAAGTATTAAAAGAAATATAAAAAAGGCTGTATTTGGTGGTTAATTAAAACAAACTTTATTTTTAACAATTTAACAATGTAAGTAGGTATTATTATTTATGAATAATAATTTAAACAACATCAAATCTAATTATTAAAATTTTGGCAATGAAAAACACAGTTATTGTAAGTAACGGCCGTGGGACATTCTGAGACACTTGTTGGAGCTAGCACACTATTTGTAACCTCTTGTGAAGACATGTTTGTCGGCCCAACATGTAATACAGACCCCAACATCTTATTCTTCCTGCTTGAACTTTGGTTTGGACTGGGGGATATTACATTTCCTCTCATTTTATTAACAATTGCATTATGGAATTCCGAATCGAGTTGTAAGTACGGTTTTATTGAATTTACATTTGCATGTCCAGTTATTTTGGTAAGTTGGTTTTCGGGAACCCCAACTTTTGCCAATTGGGTCACTGCCGTTGCTCTGTGTGAATGGTTGGTGAATTTCATTGTCTTATTGGAAGTTAGTCCGGCCTTTTGGGCCGAAGTGCCCGTCCACGTTGATAACTTATTTCTTCCCACGGGAATATTTTTGAACCAAACATTACTTATCAGCCAATCCGGATTAGGTGTTAAAAAGAAGCGATTGGTTGTTATATTGGCGCCTCTTTTTGATATTAGTTTTGAATATAATCTAAAATAGCGACAAATTAGGTAAATCTTAAAAATAAAAAAAAAAACAACATACCTTACTGGGCAAATGTCCACATTATTCGTATTCCTAACCAACCACTTGCTGTCAGTTAATTTTCTAGAGCCCCCTTGGCATGTTTTGGAAAACACCGGATTGTATTCTATCCTGTTTGTAAGAGAACCATCATGGAATGTTTCATGTTTAAAAAAATGTTCTAAACAATTAGAAGCTTCGCCCCCACGCCAGGCTAGTTCGTATGACGCGACGTGGAAATTTTTTTTTTGAAGTCCTTCAGGCGAATCTTTATTACAACAATTCACCATTTTTAAAAATTCTTCATATGTGAAGGCACTGGAACTGTTTTTACGTGTCTTTAAATGGATCAAATGATATTTTATACTGAGATCCATCTTTTTTTCTCATATTTGCGCCCCAATCTTTTAGAATTGCCGCAATTTCATCCACAGAAGTATTTTCCTCAAAAGTATATTTTTTTTCTTTGCAAAATTGTTGAAACTGTCTCCAAATGGATGTTTTGGACTTAAGAGTATTTTCTGGGGTCAATTTCTGTATGTTTGAATCAATTTCTTGAAAGGATGCTTCGCCGAAACGCGACATTTTTATTTTGATATCACTTTTTTTAAAGGCCCGCATAGGGCACTTAAAATCTAAATACTTCGTATTTATGGGTAGAGCGGAAACCGTATCCAAGCATTTGCTGGTCAATTTGTGGAAAAAGTCAAATGTAATTTTTTGATCTTGAATAAATTTTAGGTTATGAATTATGTCAATTTGATTAAAGACCTAGAGACAAGTTTATACTTCAGGCACTAGTCTACTATTTTCTAGTTAAAGAATTAAAAATATTTTGAATTTCTGTGTTTCTGACAAATATCTAAAAACTTCAAGTGCGTCAAATTTTAAAAAATATAGCAAATTATATTAAAATTAACCTTATAAAATGTAATATGTAAATAATAATATAATAATTAATTATTTATTGATGAAGAAAATGATACAAATAACATACTACCGAAGTTTTTCCGACTTAAAATGTAATAAAATATTTAGAATTGAGTTTTGGTACCCTAGGTGAATTGAAAATGTAATTAAAAAAATATTTACTCACATAAACTTGTGGCCAATAGATTAAAAACGTATGTATTTAAATAACACATTATTTGTTCTTGTATGGTTAGATAGATTATCTAAAATTTTGGATAGACAAATTGTTTCTTAAATTGCAATTTTCACCACAGTCACAATGTTAAAACTTTGAAAAAAATGTTCTTCCCAAATTTTCATGTTTCAGTATTCTATCTTGCTTTTATTTCCAATGATCCAAATCATTATCTTCTTTAAAAATATTGTATTTTATATACATATTAAAATACTGCAAAATGGGACAAAAATTCCAATCAAGACGTTTTTTTGTCAACAATATCTCATGCGATTTATGATGAAATATATACCAAAAGGTGTTCAGAGTAAAATGGTCCTTTAAACTAAGAATAATCGACAAGAATAACACATCTTTTAGAACCATTTTTGACATTTTTACTAAAAGTGAAGTTTTAAAAGTTTTACTTTCAAATTTGACTTTTTCCACAAATTGACCAGCAAATGCTTGGATACGCATAAGCTAGACATTTGTTTCATTACCCGTGTCCGCCATACCTATAGAAACGTAGTTTCTAGCAAATGTAGTTGCCTTAGGCCCGCAGTAAGGCAACTACATTTGCTAGAAACTTCGTTCCTATAGGTATGGCGGACACGGGTAATGAAACAAATGACTAAATTACTGGTCAATTTGTGCAAAAAGTCAGATTTGAACCTAAAACTTATAAAACTTCACTTTTAGTAAAAATGTCAAAAATGGTTCCAAAAAATGTGTTATTTTTTTCGATTAATCGTAGTTTAAAGGAACATTTTACTCTAAACACCTTTAGGTATATATTTTATCATCAAATGCATGTAGATACTGTTGACAAAAGAACTTCTTGATTAGAATTTTCGCCCCATTTTACGATATCTTAATATTTATATAAAATAAAATATTTTTAAAGGAGATAGTGCTTTGGATGTTTGGAAATAAAAGCAAGATAGAATACTGAAGTCTGAAACATGAAAATTTGGAAATAACGTTTTTTTTTAATATTTTAACATTGTGGTAAAATGCAATTTAAGAAACAATTTGTCTATCCAAAATTTTAAATAATCAATCTGACTATACAAGAACAAGCAATAATATGTTTTTCTTTAAAATACATACGTTTTTAATCTATTGGCCACAAATTTACGTGAGTAAACATTTTTAAAATTACATTTTCATTGCACCAAACTTAAATTCTGAATATTTTATTACATTTTAAGTCTGAAAAACTTCGGTCGTATGTTATATTTGTATCATTTTCTTCACCAATAAATAATTAATTATTTTATTATTATTTATTACATTTTATAGAGTTTTTTCAAATATAATTTGCTGTATTTTTCAAAATTTGACGCATCTGAAGTTTTTAGATTATTATGTCAGAAACACAGAAATTTAAAATATTATTTATTCTTTAACTAGAAACTAGTAGACTAGTGACATGAGTATTAACTTGTCTCTAGCTCTGTAATCAAATTGACATAATTCATAACCTAAAAAATTTTAAACATTAAATTCTTTCATTTGACGTTTTGCACAAATTGACCAGCAAAATGCTTGGATACGGTTTCCGCTCTACCCATAAATACGAAGTATTTAGATTTTAAGTGCCCTAGCCCGCAGAACAAAATTCGCCATCTATTGATTATTCATTGAACTAAAAAAAAATACCTTAGATTATTCTTACAAGATGGCAGCACATTTTACGAAAAAATTGAAGTTATTTGTTTTGGGGTTATGTCTCTGACAGAAAAATGTTAAATTATGTAGGTCAAATACAGGGTCTACCACAAAAGTTATTCTAACGATGTTTTTATTAATTTTTAAGTTTTTTAAGCTACGAATTGCTTAAATTTTTACAAGGTGGTGGATTGTAGATAAAATTGCAGATATGCTTAGATTGCAAAGATAAAAAATTGAGTAAAAAAATAAACACATTATTTAATGTAAGTATTTATTTTTATTATTAATATAATTCATTAAATTTAATGTTAACAAATCTATTGAAAAGATAACATGTAAAAACAGATTTAATACTTTAAGACAAGACCTCAGAATAAGTATTCATCGGACAAGACTATAATATATAATCATTACTAGATTCTAAAAAAATAATGTAGCATACGCCGCATTCGGCGCATTTTATTTGGCGTCAGAGTCATTCCAAAATGCCATTCTTTCCATGAGGCAAAACAACATTTTGCAATTATTCTACATAGTACGTGCCTTTCGTCGGTCGATCTATCAAATTCAAAATCTTTTTAGAACAAAAAAAATTGTGTAATAAAAGCTAGTCTTTAGGGATGATCTCCAATTCAAGGATTCAATTAATTATATTAAAATTGCCTCGTTAGTTTATTTCTGAAATCTCTCAAAATGTAAAAAAAGCATTCCTCGAGACATTTCTTGAGACCAGAGACATAGTAAAAATTAGAAATTATTATTATAGTTATGTAGAAGTAATATGTCTCACGAGAGACTTATCGTAGTAATGAAACAGCAAAGGGGTAACCGTTAAACCTTAAGTAATGCCATGTGAAACCTTACTGCTACCAAAATAAGGGAGAAAATAACAACAAATTTGTCCATAGTGTTTGAGTGATTGTAAATAAACAAGAAAACAAGGGTCCTCCTCAAAAAACTCTTTATTCTTCTTAAAATAACAACTTTAGAAGAACAATAGCGACCGGTTTCGACATATAAAACATCATCTTCAGGCCATATAACTAGAAGATTAAGAAAAAATAGCCCTGAGTAACCAAATTTGCTAGATATTACGTACATGTTGTATAAAAGTGATTATCACTTTGTGAAACAATTCTTGTTAGCATTAGATTAAATTAGATTAAAAACTACTTACAGTTTAAGGGTAAGAATCCATCATGTTCAGAGGAACCTCACAGGGGCGAAAAAACCAAAAACATTTGGGCCATACCACATGTTACAAATGGGGAAAAATTTTTTTAAGTTAAATCTGAACTATAATATACCTTTATAGTGCAAAAAGTTGAATTTAAGCTGAAAAATAAATTTATGTTGTAGAAAGGGCCTTTTTTTTTTCTGATTTATTTAAACACTTACGTTTATAAAAGTCTTCATTTGAGGTTAAAAAAAATTAAGAAAAGACGTAAAAAAAAAAGGAACAGAAACTTAAAAAACTAGAGAATCATCTCTGTTAACCTTTTTCTGGAGGTCTCCATAAATCCCACACCCCACAATTAAGCAGCATTAGATTTTGGATACAAAATAAATTTAGAATTTTTTTTTTTAAACAGTCATTTTCTCATTATAAGAAATGCAAAAGTGAGAAAAATCCAGCGTCATGAAATAGAATAGGGCGCATGCCCCACATATTACTAAAAAGCGCATGCTTTGAAGTAATTCTAGTTAATGACTCTAGATGTCTCCACATTGCAAAATTTATAAGTGGCGCAAAGTTTTAAATAAAATAGTAGAATCGAAAGATGTTAGACCGTTTAAAAGATTACAATTAGGGTCGTTGTTATGTTTGAAAATTTCTAACTCCTCCAAAATGTCCAAATGAAATCCCTTTTGAATTATATGTAAAGGTTTAAAGTTCAAATCTAAGATAAATCTATGGTTATTATCTTTAATGTGGTTGGCAAAAAGTGAATCTCTTTTATCATCCCTTGTGATGCAACCCCTATGTTCTCTTACCCTCTGTCTATAACTTCTAAAAGTACGACCAATGTACACAGAATTACAATTATTACAATTAAGTTTATAGATACCGCATTTATCAAAAACATCAGATTTGTCCTTATTTTTAACTAAAGAGTTACTTAATCTATTACTATTTTTAAAAGATATAATTATATTCGGAAAGTTCTTAAAAACATTCTTAACTTCATCTGAAATATATTTGCTAAAGGTTACACTAAAGTATGTTTTATTGTTATCGTTATTAATTGCAACAGAATTAACTTTTAATTTGTTCATCTTTTTGTAGACCATTTTATCAATAATTTTAGATTCATAACCGTTCATAATAGCTACCTGCTTTAGGATGAATGCCATAAGCATGCCCGCTGTGTTAAGAAGAAAAAATCTTTTAAACTTAACAAAAAACTTAAGGTTTTACAATCCGCTAAATCAAAACCTAACGAGAATATTTCTACTTTGCCTCACACGTTTCCCTTTTACAAAAAACTAGTTAATTTCACTGATGTTGTCTTCTCCCAGGGTGAGTTAAATTTACTAGAAAAAGGACTTAAATTCAATGCAGATGATGCACTTAATATCAATTCGTTAGAAAAAGCTCTAGTGGATGTGGAGTACATTATACAACGTTCAGACATAGAAGACAAAAATGAGTTTAGAAATTATGTGTCAACTATTTTTAAAAAATCAATTATCAAAAAATCGAAACTTAAGAGTCTTAATACCATGAAATATTTTAATTTTTTCAGAAAGGATTTAAAATCAGTTTGTAAAAAAATTAAAGATAACAACCTATTAGTTACCAAGGCAGATAAAGGAGATTGCGTCATTATCATGAAAAGAGAAACGTATGAGGAAAAAGTCATCAACTTCTTGACAGAAAACAGCTTTTCTAGGGCACAAAATGTTTCGTTACATAGTTTTAATCTGGGTGTTAGAAAGGTGCTTAAGAATTGCACACTATTAAACAAACCTCTAAGCCTCTTTGTAGATAATCCTGATATTCCAAAATTGTATGGTTTGCCTAAAATTCATAAAAGTGAAGTGCTAGAATCAGTGCCAATCAGACCTGTAGTTTCTTTCACAAGGTCTCCAACAGTCAAAATTGCAACTTTCTTAAATAAGTTTATTAGGCAAACCATTCAGTTTTGTCCTAAATTTAGTATTAAAAATAGTTTAGATCTAGTTGATAAAATTAAAAATTTGGATATCCCTTCTGAAAATGTAACGCTTATTTCGCTAGATGTGTCCAATCTTTTTACCAATATTCCATTAAACATCGTTAGAGACATTCTAGAGGATAAACTTATATGTTCAGATGCAGAAAATAATGTTATCACTGACATTTTAGAATTGTTCGATCTTTGCATAAAACAAAAATTATGTCGGCCATATTTATCTTTGGGCATATGCCGCAAAATATTTATTTTAGTTACCAGATATTAAGAAAGCCTAGCCATCAATATTTATTTGCAAGATTTTGTTACAGAATTAAAAATAATTGTTTCCTATTAATTTTGTGAAAATTTGCCAAAAGTAAAAAATAATGCAAACAATCTACGATTGAAATGTTACTTATTTTTTTTATTAATTAGAAGGCCCTTTTGTTTCAAGTTATGTATAATAATCATATTTGCAGTAAATGTGGAGTTGTTTCTGTATTTATCCCACCGCTGGGGTAATATTATAAAAATAATTTTATCATTAAATGTTTAATGCAATAACAGAATGGTAGACATAGTTTAATTTCAGAGAAGATATGTTTTAAATCTGTGTAGGGTCTGGCTCTAGGTATAACAGATGTTGGGTTTTCAATATTTATGGTATATTATAGCGATGGTCAAAATACCTTGTTTGTTGCAGATGCTAAAACATTCCACTATATATTTGACGCATGCGAATTAAACGTTAAGAGTCGTAAATCAGTTGTAATGTGGTCGTCCTGACTATTATCCATAGGGATGGAATGGTTTCAATATGACCTTCTTGCAAAACGTCCTAACGTAATGCTTGTTAGTGTTTTTAAAAACAGTGTTTATATGCACTTAAATGGTCGGATTAGTGTATAATTTTTTCCCCAAATTGGTAGATAGAGTGGTTGTATAATCGTACAATACCACTATTTTATATAAGTTATGCAGTCATAAGTAAAGTTGCTTTAACGATTGTACAACTAATATACATACAAGCTGTGTTACTTGGGCAGAAACAGATAAATATTTTTCTGATTCTATGCTTGCGCAATGTCCCGTTAATTTACTTATTTATTATAGCCTAGCAATTACCGGTACTGTCCGAAGCAACAGAAAAATGTTTAGTTACACTATTTTGATCTTTCAATATTTTGAAACAACCTGTCACCAATAGACATAGAACTGCGTAATTTTTTTATTTTGTTTAAAATAAAATGATTTATGAAATTTTCTTGTTAAATATAACTCGTGCATTGATAATTACTGTTAATTTTTAAAAAATATTCACTCATGCAAATTTAGATGAAAAAAGCACTCGTGCGCTGCGCGCACTCGTGCTTTTTTCATCTAAATTTGCATTCGTGCATCTTTTCTAAAAATTACCGGTAATTTTCAATGCACTTGGTATATTGCTAATGAAAATTGACAAATCCAAAAAGAATTCTGCAATAGCGGCATTTTTAAACAACTGCTTGTTGACTTGACAACAATGACACTAATGACAGTGTTTTAAAATTTTTTTCAAAAATTTAAGACGCTTCTTCAAAATATTACATAATTGTAATATTTTGCACCCAATTTAGTGTGTTTGTGATTGTAAAACGTAACTTTAAATGTAAGTATATAATGTTTTAACAAAAACCTTACTTTTCCTTTATCCACCTAAAAATTATGTTATAGCAACTTAGCAAGATTTTGGAATGGCGAAAAGAAAAAGTTCTCAAGAGTATCGCAGGCTCAACAACAAAAATAATAGACGTAATAAGACCCGAAAGTTATGTTGGAAAAACCGGCAAACTAAGTAAGTTTATATCGCGGTTTACTAATTTTATTTAAAATTATAAAAAAGTTGTAACCTACCCCAACAAAACAGGATTGTTTTGTTTGTAATCCTAATCCATATCGAAATACATGAAATATGCAAATAATCCGCCGATGAAATCTACCCAAAATTGACCAGCACAGTGTTTTTACACTTTTTCGTTTAGAAAGCTGCACTGTTAATAACTCGCGAGCTTAGGATAACAAGGTTCTAACTGACAAAAAAATGCGTAATACCTTGTCTTTACGCCACTTAAATTAAACAAAAACAACATTTTTTTTTAATAAACATAACCTCACTAATCACACTGGTACCCCAACTTGATTTGACTTAGGTCACTACAATTTCAAGCCATTTTTTTAAATTATTTTGTAGGTGCCAAGCAGATCATCAAATATCTACTGTCTTTAGAATCACAAAAAAGTTATTATTTTACCGATTAAACACTTTGTAATCGACTTTTTCAGTTTTTGTGTGCATTTTGAGGAAAAGAGAAACGCCAAACGCATGCGCGATACTGCGATGCAATCATGACAGTACAGTTCAGTGGCGTAACGCACACGAACTCGCCAAAGAGGCCCCCGAAGGTCTGCAGACTGATGCCCACAAAGATTCTTGTCTAAAACTGTTAAAAAAAATATACTTCCTTTTTTGTTATATTTCATATTTGAAATAATTTACATACGTGCTAGCGTCTTTTTTTAGGGCAAATATTTTTTTTACTTTTGACCGTTCCAATTTGCTTTAAAGCAAGGCGTTCAGATTTCGTTTTAAGTTTTAGCGAAATTTAAAAATGAATTTGGATATGTCTGTAATTCCTCAGGTTAATAAAACCAACTAAAATTTTTACAAAGAGGTGTTAGCTCTTGTCCTTTCAATGAGTTACAACCCCCTAACAAAGCCCCAAAGTATTTATTAATCTTTAAAAAAAATAATATATAAAAATATGACAAAATTTTTAATACAAAGCAAACTATGTGTTTAAGGCCATCTCAATAAATGAAATAGAATTTAAAAGTGATGGGACCATTATTTTGGGAGCAATAGAGAACATCATCATGTTAAACACCATGTAATTCCATGCAATTTATTGAAAAGGCCTTAAATGCATAGTTTGCTTTGTGTTAAAAATTTTGTTACATTTTTTGTATTAATTTTTTTTAAAGATTAATAAATACTTTGGGGCTTTGTTAGGGGGTTGTAACTCATTGAAAGGACAAGAGCTAACACCTCTTTGTAAAAATTTTAGTTGGTTTTATTAACCTGAGGAATTACAGACATATCCAAATTCATTTTTGGAGCGCCTGTATACACGCAGTTGATAATTTACAAGACCCTTTATTGCCGATTATGTATCTTAGGGGTTAAATTAAAACCCTGGTTGAAAAATTTTGGAAGAAATTTTCCTCGTTTTTGTTATTTAGCCGGTGTTAAAAGTATACCAACGTCATGCATAATTGACACTACTACGCGATAACGGTAGCTCGATGGAAAAGTGTGTATGAATTTTTTTGTAGGTAATTGTTCAATCTGCAATTTACATCCTATATTTTTTTTGTCCGACCAATAGGAAGAGATTTATTTACCAAAAACTGTCCTCTTCGACCTTTGACCCTCTAAAATGGCATGACGCCGGCACGGGATCTTAGGGGACTTTTGATATGTTGTATATTATGACAATATAGAGATAATGGTAAAAAAAAAAGTTAACAAATAATTTTTCGGCAGATTGTATTAATTTTTGTTTTATTTTCCTGGGTTATATACCTTGTATACATAAGTAAGTATAAAGTTTGCACAAAAACTTTACGTTATCTACATAATTTAAAAATTATGTTGCAGTTAGATTTCAAAATGGGTTAAAGATATCCTACTTATCATCATTCCATTTCCAATAATAGGAGTAGGAAAAGTGTGATTCAAAAATTTACTTGAAAGAACCGGCCACAAAGTAATTCTAATTACCTAAGCAGTAAGTACGTACAATACCTACCCAACAAAAAATGTATTCTTTTCGTTTGTAATCCATATCAAAACAGTTACCCAAGTGGACTATGCCTTGATTGTGAACCTTTTTATTTTAAAAAAATTCACAAATAAGATCAAAAAAAGTCTTTAGCGACTGGGTAAATGATGAGAGACTTATCGTAGTAATAAACTAAACAAATATGGAGTAGGTAAATAATAGCTACTTTTTGTAGGTACAATGTCGTCAAGCGGACGTGGTGTAGTTGGAAAACGCAAGCTGCTGCTAATCCAAAGGTCGCTGGTTCATGTCTTGCGGTCGGAAAAACTTTTTTATTTTCTTAGACACAAATCGTTACGTTTAATTGATCTGCCCTTTTATACCCTTACACGTTGAATGATTTTCTCCCTTATTTTGGTAGCAGTAAGGTTTCACATGGTATTACTTAAGGTTTAACGGTTACCCCTTTGCTGTTTCATTACTACGATAAGTCTCTCGTGAGACAGATTACTTCTACATAACTATAATAATAATTTCTAATTTTTACTATGTCTCTGGTCTCAAGAAATGTCTCGAGGAATGCTTTTTTTACATTTTGAGAGATTTCAGAAATAAAATAACGAGGCAATTTTAATATAATTAATTGAATTCTTGAATTGGAGATCATCCCTAAAGACTAGCTTTTATTACACAATTTTTTTTGTTCTAAAAAGATTTTGAATTTGATAGATCGACCGACGAAAGGCACGTACTATGTAGAATAATTGCAAAATGTTGTTTTGCCTCATGGAAAGAATGGCATTTTGGAATGACTTTGACGCCAAATAAAATGCTCCAAATGCGGCGTATGCTACATTATTTTTTTAGAATCTAGTAATGATTATATATTAGTCTTGTCCGATGAATACTTATTCTGAGGTCTTGTCTTAAAGTATTAAATCTGTTTTTACATGTTATCTTTTCAATAGATTTGTTAACATTAAATTTAATTAATTATATTAATAATAAAAATAAATACTTACATTAAATAATGTGTTTATTTTTTTACTAAATTTTTTATCTTAGCAATCTAAGCATATCTGCAATTTTATCTAAAATCCACCACCTTGTAAAAATTTAAGCAATTCGTAGCTTAAAAAACTTAAAAATTAATAAAAACATCGTTAGAATAACTTTTGTGGTAGACCCTGTATTTGACCTACATAATTTAACATTTTTCTGTCAGAGACATAACCCCAAAACAAATAACTTCAATTTTTTCGTAAAATGTGCTGCCATCTTGTAAGAATAATCTAAGGTATTTTTTTTTAGTTCAATGCATAATCAATAGATGGCGAATTTTGTTCTGCGGGTATAAGCGATTGGCTTATTTTATTATTAAATCTAGTAATCTTTGAAAAGAAATGATGAAAATAGTCATGGAAACGAATAATTAATTAATAATTAGAATAATTTCAAGAGAGAATTCAGATAATAATTATGATGACGTGTAACCGAAGACTGTTGGCAAAATTAAATGTTCTTGTTAATATTTAAATAGTGTTTGATTCCTGAGAAATAAATATTCCTTTTTAAACTAGAAATTATGTATAATTTCTAACATCAGAAGTGGGATTCAACCCCTCGTGCTAGACGGAATTTTTGTGCTGAATATTTTGAAAGTTTGAAACCTTTTGGAATAAATCCTGAACCGACCTGACCCTGAGCTTGGATGAGTCCTGACAATTTTTGGTGAATTATTTTTGGAAAAATGAGGAGTTTCTGACATGCTTGACATTGAACCATTTGTGGAACTGATCTTGAGTATTGAGTTGGATTATAAAGGAACTTAACGAGGAGTTGTTTTGGTTGTTTCAAAAAGATGTGCTTTGAACTGCAAGGGTAACGATGTTGGAAAAATTTTGTGACATAATTTTGACTTTTGAGTTGAAATTTGAGTAAGAATGTGATCCACAGATAAACAATTAGTTTCTATGATTATTTTTGGCATACGTAAATCTGACAGTTTTGATTAAGTCAAAAAGAAAAATGTAACCTGTCACTGATTTTAGTTTTGTATAAAACGATGAAGCGTTTTTAAATCTTTTTAAAGAAAAGCCACTACAGTTACAACATTTTAAGTTTTTAATTTAAAAGTGCAATAATAACGTTTTTAGTTTTAGTGTTTTAACATTATTTTCAGAACCTGATTACTGATTGATACGAAAGAAAATTTGCTTTATGCGAATATCCATGCAGAGTTCATATTTTCTGAATGCATTTGATTTAAATACCTGAAGCAGGAAAAGCTGATGTTTATTTGGGATTAATTAATTTTATTTAATAAACTAGCGTTGTAAAAGTTACCTGTTATGAAAAATCAAAAGATGATATTTATTTCTTTTTTGTATTGTGTTATAGTGCACCAACAATGTTAAGAGGAAGTCAATTTTTAGTTTGATACTACAGAGAATGTTATTTTTGTTCTGTTCAATAATTTTAATAATGTAAATTTTGTTGTTTATATTTTTATTTGTATTAAAAAAAAGGTTACGTTACATCTGCAGCTTTAGGTCGGCAGTGCTGAAATTATTCTGGCGTACTGTTAGCATGCCGTGATCTGGAAAGTGGTAAGAGTATTTTCCTGTTATTCTTTTAACAGTTATCAGTTCAAATTGTTTGTCAATCAAACTTTAGCCTTTATTAAATTAGTACCTAGCTTGGTTAATATTTCTGATGTCAACTCATTTATTTTATTGTTTTTTTATTTTAACTTTTATTTTTTCTAAAGTTATTTGGATCTTTAAAGCACACATGCGTGTGGTATTGTTTTTGAAATTTTTGGGGATTTTAAATATTAAGGATGACCGAGCTTAAAAGTATATATTATATTTAAAATAGCAAGTATTCTATTGGTGTTGTTATTTACAGTACCGTTAAAGTATATTAATTGATGAGAAACAGAAATCAAAGTTTAAAATAAAAAGTTAAAAATAATTTAACGAAAATAATTTTTATTTTACAGGTGAAAAAAAAAAAAAAAAGATGTAGAAAAGAAAAACTACCAAGAAAGAGAGATTTTACACAGTATGTGTAAGACTGGTGTGTTGTATTATGTGATGAAAAATTTGTTGATGTATTTTGATGAAATGAGACGTCTCATGAATGTTGTTGAATTTTGTTTGTTTGATGTTCATTGGAGCATGTGAATTTTGTTTGATGTTTATTGGAACATGTGAATTTTGTTTGATGTTCATTGGAACATGTGAATTTTGTTTGATGTTCTGTGAACATGTGAATTTTGTTTTATGTTCAGTGGAACATGTGATGATATTGAGAGAAACATGTGAATTATGTTGATGTTCAGAGGAACATGAGATTTATGTTGATGTTCAGAGGAACATGAGATTTATGTTGATGTTCAAAGGAACATGAGATTTATGTTGATGTTCAAAGGAACATGAGATTTATGTATTTATGTTGGTGTACACATTTTTTTTAAATGTTTTTTTTATTATTTATGTTTTGTTATGAGATATATTTTTTTTTGTTTTGTTTTTGATGTTCATGAGGAACATGATATTTATGTTGATGTTCATGAGGAACAAGAGATTTTTATTGATGTTCATGAGGAACAAGAGATTTTTGTTGTTGAAGTGTTTGTAAGCGGGACACTATAAATATTTCGGCTGTGTTAGTCTTGACACGTTAAATATTTGGAAACTTCTTGGTGTTCATACGCGGTTATACGTTCAAGTCATGAACACCGTAAAATTAAACCAGTGTCAGTAATTAACTAATTTTTATTTTTTTTATTGCACGAAACCAAATATTAAGTTGTTATTTAACTAAATTAAGCGATAATTTTTTTTTTTTTTTTCTCTTTATTAACTTTTATCTTTGTGGACGCTTGAAATTTCAGTCCGGCCGTATAAGCCATAGTCATTTTGATGTTAAGTAACGTATTTTCACGTATCAAACGGTTTGATGTTTGGTTTGTGCCTGCTGTTTTAGAATTTTAAGAAGATGATGGTTGTTTGATTTTATAAAATGTTGAATTGTGATAATGATAATATGAATTTGGTAATTAATACGCAATGATCATGATATGAATTTCCATGGTTGGATCGGGGCGATCCAAGTGCCAGGATTGGCCGTATAAGCGATTGGCTTATTTTATTATTAAATCTAGTAATCTTTGAAAAGAAATGATGAAAATAGTCATGGAAACGAATAATTAATTAATAATTAGAATAATTTCAAGAGAGAATTCAGATAATAATTATGATGACTTGTAACCGAAGACTGTTGGCAAAATTAAATGTTCTTGTTAATATTTAAATAGTGTTTGATTCCTGAGAAATAAATATTCCTTTTTAAACTAGAAATTATGTATAATTTCTAACACGGGCCTTTAAGCGACCTTATACCCTCTTAACTAAAAAGTACTTGTAAGCTTACCTTAAACAAAATTGCTTCCATGTTTTCTTTAAAATGTGCACTTATTGCATGTAAGGATTGAAGGGTTGTATCTTTATTACTGATCTCCAATTTTTTGAATTTTAAAATTCTTAGGGCCTTGTCTTTAAATACCGAAGCCACATCCATATTTATATCAAGGTTTGTTAATTTAAGAAAGTGCCACACTATAGCATCTTTTTTATTCATAAAAGGCCATTTTTTGGTGAATTCAAGAAAAGATGGAATATGATCTTTGCAATTTAAAAATTTCCTCTGGCTCGCAAATATAACTTTATCAAATGGGAATTCATACCCATTCCAAAACAGATTGGAGTTAGAATCTGTAGTTATAATTGTAGTAACATCAGTTATGGTTTTATGTACTTCAGGTTCACGGGCTTCGTTACCTTCTTCAAGTAGGGAACTGCAAGAAAAAACCAATTGAATGAACAGCAATATATATTTTTGTTAACCCGAAGTAAGAAAATAAATAGTAGATTACGATATTAGGCAAAAATGTCAATATTTGTTTTGCGTTTGTGTCAAGCTTAGCCGTCGTTGCATCTGATCGTCAAATTGTATCTTTCATAAGATGCATTCTCAGATGCGTCGACCGTCAAACTAAACATAAACGAAAACATACATCATTGCAGTATAGTAAAATGTTTAATAGATAGGTTTGCTCATCTTTGTAAGGGATCGCACATTAGATCGTTCCTAATGCATAAGTCTCAGGCTGTTCTTGTTTAAATGTTATGAGAGTTAGGCCTTGTATACCAATCTATGTGCCATCCTTTATTTATTTGTATAATCCTGTTAGGTAACCATAATTGGATGGTACTTGGTTTATGTAAACCTAATTACATCTATAGAACCGTACTAAAATCGGCAACTGTTATATTACTTACTTTTCCTTGTTAGTTGATGTAAAGCTATTGTTGTTATCGCCAATCATTACTAAGTGCGACATATTTGAAACTGTAGATGCGTTGTCAGTTTCCACATCTTTCCAGCTTTCACCAACTTGTAACAATTGAAAGGTTTCATTTTGTAAAATTCTTAAGACATCGTCTTCATCCACTTCTGTTCCATCTTTAAGAAGGACTAGTTTCTCTCCATTTATTTTTAATTTTTCAGAGGCTATCAAAAGTATTGGATGCTTAATAAAATTCATATTGGGTGGTATGCATAATAATTTAGTAGTGGCTAATACTTCAAATATTGAGTAAATACTTCAAGCAAATACTAAATACTTCAATGTTAACTATAGGAAGTATTTACAAAAAACTTGAAGTATTTAGTAAGTACTCCAAGTATTAGCACATACTAAAATTTTATGCATACCACCCATTATTATTGAAGCAAAAACTAGGAATGCAACCTATATTCGACAACTATTCGCTATCTGGCGAATTTGGCCAAGTTTTGTAACTATCCGGTATCCACTATTCGTTGCAAAAACCTTAATTTTTAACGTTTTTTTACATTATAAATAAGAAACTCACCTCTCATAACAAGCCGCTCGTATATTTTTTCTCCATCTGTAATTAGAACTGTTGTCCTAACAGTTCTGTTGCCTGTCCAGGATTTAAACAATAAAGGTGATGCACTCATGTCAGTATGATTTATAAAGCACTTATTCTTTTCTTGAAGACTTTTTTAATAGCTCTAAACATTACATAATATAATATTATTCTTAAATTATTACTAGGGGATTAACCAACCAATATTAGTAATGCAGTATGTCCCAAAATTGGCGCTATGAACCTTAATTATACATTTTTACCATAGATTTTATTGACATAGTTGTCAGCTATATTTAACTTAACTTAATTTTAAAATAATAAAATTGGTTATAAAATAGAAGATTTTAGTACTAGGAGCTTTGTGTGACGAGGCAGAAAGATTGTTTGTCGAGCGAAACGAGACAGACAATTCCGCCGAGGCACACAAAGCTATCGTTTACTACACTCCGTGTAGTAAACGATACTTTTTCTTAAATCGTCTAACTCTAAATACAATAGTTTTATAAAAAAATTAATTTTGTTATTTTAGTGGACATTTATTTATTTTTAAATAAACGTCATAAAAGTGATATTTTTTTGACTTTATTAGAAAAAAATGTTTAGTAGCGGCAGTGAAAGTTACTTTTACTGCCGCCGGCACTAAAAGTAAAAAAATCAATGATACAGTTCAGAAAAGTGCTACTTTATGTTTGTCATAAGCGTCATTTAAGTGGTGATTTTTGGACGTTTTAAGAAAAATGTTATTTAAAATATAAAAATGGTGCGCCAATTTTGGGACAGCCTGTATAATTTTTTATTTTACAAAAAACATTAAATCTAAGTTTATATACTCATAAAAAAAGTAATAACAATAGAAATAGAGAAAAACAAGATGGTCAAAATTATAGTTTGTTTAATTTACCACACATTAAAGTTAAAAATTTGTCTAATGCCTGCCCTAGACATACAGTTTGATCGTACGACCGATCGAAACGACGATCTTTGCAATTTTTTTGGTGCTTCCAGACATTCAGTTCAACTGTAACTGCCAACTGCTTCCGACCGCATTATGTTTAAAAATAGCCAAATACCTAATCTTTCTTGTTTGATGAATGAAAGGGTAGGTATTTTACAACTTTACTATTTATTGTTTCAATGTCAAGACCATAAATAAAAGAAGGATTTAAAATGAATTATTTAATTCATAAATTTACAGAAATACCTACTATATTTTTAAATAATTGTATTATGTTCAAATGTTATTTATTGTTAAAATAATTACAATTTGTGTAAAAAGTACAAATTTTGATACATAATAGGGAACATGAACGTAAAAGATTTTGACCAAATTTTGCTTTTTAGATAAAGCGGTCAGAGTACGTTATTGCATATTATGATTTGTTTAAGCCAGCGACTATTTTTTAATTAATTTTTAAACTTTGGTGTAAACTAAAAACATCCCCCACTACTTTTTAGAGTATACGAGATGACGTTACAAAATTGATTATGTTGGCACTTTTGTTGTTTTGAAATCATGTGTAAAACATAATTTGATCTTTTAAAAAAAGTTTGCTATTTGGGCCCCTGGTCAAGTTCTACGTCACAGTTCACAAAAATGCATTAAAATAATGTCTGTGAAATTTATTGCCAACTTTGTACCTATTTAACCGACCTTGTATGTTTTAAGATAAGCAATATTCAAACGGTGGCCCTTAAATTTATGTCAGCCTGTATATCCAGGTTTATATAGTACCCAAATGTGTAAAATAATTTTTCAGAAATAAATAAGCTGCGTGCTTAGTGAAATTGTCGAAAAATTTAGAAAATACATAAACAATGCATTGCTAAAAAATAATTTCAAGTTTAAACTAATATATTATACGAAAATGTTTATTGCCATATTTTTAAAATATAGTGTGCCTATATTCTTTAAAAAAAATTTTGAGACATTAAAAACACATCCATCACGGATTTTATTATTTTTATCGTCACCCTAAGAAGAAAGTATTTACGAAGAACCCTTGAAATATGCAATTTTTTTTTTTAATTGAAAATTTTAATTATTTATAAGTTAGAACAGTTATAAAAAATTTGCTTTTAACTGTTCTAAATAATTAAAATTTTCAATTAAAAAAATGGATGTTTTTTTAATAACCCATCAAAATTGTATTTTTTTTAAATAATATAGGCACACTATATTTTAAAAATATAGCAATAAACATTTTCGTATAATATATTAGTTTAAACTTGAAATTATTTTTTAGCAATGCATTGTTTATGTATTTTCTAAATTTTACGACAATTTCACTAAGCACGCAGCTTATTTATTTCTGAAAAAAATTAATCTACACATTTGGGTACTATATAAACCTGGATATACAGGCTGACGTAAATTTAAGGGCCACCGTTTGAATCTTGCTTATCTTAAAACATACAAGGTCGGTTAAATAGGTACAAAGTTGGCAATAAATTTCACAGACATTATTTTAATGCATTTTTGTGAACTGTGACGTAGAACTTGACCAGGGGCCCAAATAGCAAACTTTTTTTAAAAGGTCAAATTATGTTTTACACATGATTTCAAAACAACAAAAGTGCCAACATAATCAATTTTGTAACGTCATCTCGTATACTCTAAAAAGTAGTGGGGGATGTTTTTAGTTTACACCAAAGTTTAACTAGCTGAGTCGAGGCCGGTGGATCCGACTCTTGAGTTCATTTCTTACGTTACATTATTTTTTTTGTTAAAATCAAAGCGTTTCCTGAAGATAGTCCAGAAGGTCCAAAACATAAACACAACCTTTTATGTTTTTAAAGACACGTCTAACATTTACATTGCATTTAACAGGAAATAATTTTTGAATAATAAAAATTGTATTGAACTTGCAAACGATGTGACCTTGACATGACCTTGAATTCCAGTCTTTTGGTTATCCATCCTTAAAGTTTGAAACCTATAACTATTGTCATCTTTGAGATAACCGAAGGTAAACTATAAATCGCTTCCTGAAGATGGCCTACTAAGTCCGAAACATAAGAACAATCTTTTGCGTTTTCAAAAACATGTCCAACATTTATATTGCATAAAACTTAACATAGTTTTTAAATAATAAAAATGGTATTGACCTTTTTAACAATATGACCTTGACATGACCTTGAACTCCTGTCTGTTGGTTATCTATCCTCCAAGTTTGAAACCTCTAAATGTTGTGATCTTTGAGATAACCGAAGTCAAACTAAAAATCGCTTCCTGAAGATGGCGTACTAGGTCCGAAACATAACTAAAACCATTTGTGTTTTTAAAAACATGTCCAACATTTACCTTGCATTTAACTTAACATAGTTTTTTAATAATAAAGATGCTATTGACCTTTCAAACAATATGACCTTGACATGACCTTGAACTCCTGTCTTTTGGTTATCCATCCTCCAAGTTTGAAACCGTTACCCATTGTAATCTTTGAGATAATCGATGTCAAACTATAAATCGTTTCCTGAAGATGGCCTACTAGGTTCGAAACAGAAGAACAACGTTTTATATTTTTAAAAACATGTCTAACATTTACCTTGCATTTAACTTAGCATAGTTTTTTAATAATAAAAATGATATTGACCTTTAGAAAGATATGACCTTGACATGACCTTGAACCCCTGTCCCTTGTGTATACATCCTCCAAGTTTGAGTCCTCTAACTATTGTAGTATTGGAGCTATGTCAATGCAAACATTGACATTTGAAAACGTCATAGCTCTTTTCCTAGACATAGAATTTTTTTTTAAAAATTTTAACACAAAGGGCTCTCCGAAAGAATATGTTTAAGCAAAAAAAAATCACAATATTTTGGGCTAGATTTTTTTTTGTATGCAATATCTACTAACCTTGACCAGTGGTCAGTATGACCTTGTGGTCATCTTGACCACAAGACTTTGGTATTTACTTATGCCAAGTTTGAACCTTCTACCTAGTACCATAATTGAGTAAATTACGGTTAAAGAAATTTTTTGCTCCGTACATCCATCCATCCATCCATCCATCCTAACATACACCAAAGTGATATTTTTTAATAACAACCCAATGGATGGTCCGATCGACATGATTCTAGTATCAAAAGATCGGTAATTTTTTGTAGCATCTTTCCAACACCCTTAACTTTCACGTATCTTGCTTCGTTTAGGCACAGTTTCAAAAAAACATCGATTTTCAGAAATTGCAATTACAATAGTACATTTCCTTTAGAGAAATGAACTAAAAATTAATTAAAAAATAGTCGCTGGCTTAAACAAATCATAATATGCAATAACGTACTCTGACCGCTTTATCTAAAAAGCAAAATTTGGTCAAAATCTTTTACGTTCATGTTCCCTATTATGTATCAAAATTTGTACTTTTTACACAAATTGTAATTATTTTAACAATAAATAACATTTGAACATAATACAATTATTTAAAAATATAGTAGGTATTTCTGTAAATTTATGAATTAAATAATTCATTTTAAATTCTTCTTTTATGTATGGTCTTGACATTGAAACAATAAATAGTAAAGTTGTAAAATACCTACCCTTTCATTCATCAAACAAGAAAGATTAGGTATTTGGCTATTTTTAAACATAATGCGGTCGGAAGCAGTTGGCAGTTACAGTTGAACTGAATGTCTGGAAGCACCAAAAAAATTGCAAAGATCGTCGTTTCGATCGGTCGTACGATCAAACTGTATGTCTAGGGCAGGCATTAGGCGTAAACTAGTATATCAAAAATTGTTCTGTATATTACTGTCGTAAAATATAGTAACTCAACATAAATTGATATATTTAAGATGTAAAGTAGTATATCTATACAATTGTTTTGTATATTACTGTCGTAAAGTAGTATAACTAACGAAGTAGAACAATACATATCCAGACGTAAAGTATTCTAACTAAACTTACAATACCGTATACACCAAACAAATAAAACATCAACCTCGGAATTTTTTGGAGCTGGCGGGACTTTCGTGATAAACCTTTGTTTTGATGTTATAAATGTTGTCTCAAAAGTCACCATCGATATCGTGTGAGCGTAACTATTTACGCGGGGTAAAAGGTCATGGAAAACCGTTTTTGGCCCGTAATGGCTTTAATATGCTTCTAATGACTTTTGGAGTTATTACATAAAATATAGATCTAGAAATTCTTTACATATTTGATCTTGGGTGGACATTTTTTAATCAACCCTTACCCACCTAGGGGCTGTAGACTAAAGTGCGTACCCCATATTTCAAACACCGCTAAAATGAAGGCATTTAATGATTTAGAGATGTCCATTCGTAAATTTATTCCTTAGGTTCCATTAATACCCCAGTTATATAAAACATTCAACCTCGGAATTTTGAGAAACAAGCTGAATTTTTGCATACGCCTTTGTTTTGGCATTATAAGAGTTGTCTCAAAAGTCCTCATTGACACCGTGTGAGCTAAACTTTTTACGCGGGGTCAAAGGTCGCGAAAAACCGTTTTTGGCCAATAACTTTTTTCCTGTGCGTCCAATGCTATTTAATTATAGAGCATCAATTTTTCTACAAATTGGACTTTGGTTAAAATTTTTATCATCAGCCCTTATCCAGATAGAGGGGGTATATCGTAGCGACTACCCCATATTTCAAATGACGCTAAAATAGTGACATTTAATAATTATACAATTTCCTTTCACAAATTTATTCTTTGGAAATGTATAAACAATATAAGGGGGACAACCACTTGTTTCATCCCTGGGGGGCTAAAAGCCAACCCCCTTTTTCTGATAATAGAGCATCCTTTTGGGAAGCCCCATTGAGCGATATACCCGAACAAGGTACCATTTTCTACTAAATAATTATATATAAACCCATTTTTAGAAACACTACCCCATTGGTCCCATACTTTTTCCAAAAAAAATTATTTAAGAAAAAATTACATGGACCTCATTTCATCATGGTATAAATTTGTCTGTAGCATGTTTTTTACGTAACTCGCGACTGATATGGTTACTTTTGTCATTAATAAGTTATAATAATTACTTTTTCTTTTTTGGGGTGGGGGTAAGTGTGCAATTTTTTTTTAGGGGGGTAGAAATTCGTCCATGGTATGCTTTTCATATAATTTGGGGTAGCTGAAGTCATTTCTAATAAAAATAAGCAATTTTTTTTTAACTTAAGTTGTATGGGGTGGGAAGAAATGGGGTGATTTTTTGAAATTCATTAATAAATCCATGCATGGTATGCTTTACTGGTAAATCGTGGCAGCTAAAATCATTTTTGGTATTAATAAGTTATTATATTTGTTTTTTTTTGTGCGGGGTGGGGGTAAGTTGAAATTTTTTTTTTATTTAGGTTAGAAATTCGTCTATGGTATGCTTTTCATATAATTTGAGGTAACTGAAGTCATTTCTGATAAAAATAAGAGATTTTATTTAACCTAAGTTGAATGGGGTGGGGAGAAATGGGGTGATTTTTTTAAATTCATTAATAAATTCATGCATGGTATGCTTTTCAGGTAAATCGAAGCAGCTGAAATTATTTTTGGCATTTTTTTATCAGAAATGACTTTACTTACCTCAAATTAGATGAAAAGCATACCATGGACGAATTTCTAACCCAAATAAAAAAAAAAAATTCAACTTACCCCCACCCCGCACAAAAAAAAATTATAATAACTTATTAATACCAAAAATGATTTATGCTGCCACGATTTACCAGAAAAGCATACCATGCTTGGATTTATTAATGAATTTCAAAAAATCACCCCATTTTTCCCCACCCCATACAACTTAAGTTAAAAAAAATTGCTTATTTTTATTAGAAATGACTTCAGCTACCACAAATTATATGAAAAGCATACCATGGACGAATTTCTACCCCCCTAAAAAAAAAATTGCACACTTACCCCCACCCCAAAAAAAAAAAGTAATTATTATAACTTATTAATGACAAAAGTAACCATATCAGTCGCGAGTTACGTAAAAAACATGCTACAGACAAATTTATACCATGATGAAATGAGGTCCATGTAATTTTTTCTTAAATAATTTTTTTTAGAAAAAGTATGGGACCAATGGGGTAGTGTTTCTAAAAATGGGTTTATATATAATTATTTAGTAGAAAATGGTACCTTGTTCGGGTATATCGCTCAATGGGGCTTCCCAAAAGGATGCTCTATTTTCAGAAAAAGGGGGTTGGCTTTTAGCCCCCCAGGGATGAAACAAGTGGTTGTCCCCCTTATATTGTTTATACAGTCCCAAAGAATAAATTTGTGAAAGAAAATTGTATAATTATTAAATGTCACCATTTTAGCGTCATTTGAAATATGGGGTAGTCGCTACGATATACCCCCTCTATCTGGATAAGGGATGATGATAAAAATTTTAGCCAAAATCCAATTTGTAGAAAAATTGATGCTCTATAATTTTGGTTATAACTCCAAATAGCATTGGACGCACAGGGAAAAAGTTATTGGCCAAAAACGGTTTTTCGCGACCTTTGACCCCGGGTAAAAAGTTTAGCTCACACGGTATCAATGAGGACTTTTGAGACAACTCTTATAATGTCAAAACAAAGGCGTATGCAAAAATTCAGCTTGTTTCTCAAAATTCCGAGGTTTGGTGTTTATTTTAGCGTATATAACTGGGCTATAAACAATTTGAGAAGGACAACTTCTCAAATAATCCTCTGGGGGCTAAAATCCACCCCCATGCAACTTTTTTTTAAATCATCCCTCCTGGATAAAATATTAGCCCAATGGGGCTGTTTTTGTTAAAAATGGGTTTAAATATAATTAATTAATAGGAAAAGACACTTTTTTAATCATGTAGCTGAATAACGTTTCATAAAAAAAAGTTTAATTTTTGGAAAGATGGGGGTGAATTTTAGCCCCCAGGGGATTATTTGAGAAGTTGTCCTTCTCAAATTGTTTAATGGAACCTAAGGAATAAATTTACGAATGGACATCTCTAAATCATTAAATGCCTTCATTTTAGCGGTGTTTGAAATATGGGGTACGCACCTCGACCCTCGACATAAAGATTTAATATATCCACCAAAAGCACATTTACCAATTAAAAAAAAGTAAATTAATAAACAAAAAGACTAAATTTGCCCAACTATGCTGAAAAACTTATTAACTTATAATTAAAGTGTTTGTGAAACAAACCCCGGTAAAATTTAGGTAATAAAAATGTAAAAACTGATTCATAGTCAAAATAATTATTTGTAGGTATATAATATTTACTTCAAAATGCACAAAGAAGATGGTAACTAGTGTAATAAAATGGTAGGTTCTGTAGCCTCAAGGCTAAAGAGCCGACCGGTAGGCTTTTTAGCGCTAAAACACTAGAGAGCCGACCGGTCGGCTCTTTAGCCTTCAGACTAGAGGACCTACCGGTAGGCTCTTTAGTCACTCCCTTCAATAAATTCAAATTTTAGGTCATTTCTGATGTAAATAGCGACGCCACCACCATGTGTTATTCGGCAATTATGAATTGCACAGTACCCATCTATCTATGTCATAGTATTGCGTTTCATTTTGCTTTAGCCACGTTTCAGTTAAATATAATAAATGTGGTTTATTATAATTATTTAAGTAGGTTTTTAGATTTTCAATTTTGATTTTTGCCCGAATGGATCTTATGTTTAAGTAGAGAATGTTTAATTCTTCTACGTTTACTGGTTTTTTTAGTTTTTTGATCTGCGATTTTTGGATTTTAAATTATCAAGCACTTTTGTAGAATGTACTTCAATAATTTTAAAATTTTCGTTTTCTTTTAATAGTATCTTACCATTAGACACCCAAGCAAATTTGTAATTAAGATCTTTTTTGACGGATCTGGTTTCGTTATACAGCTTTTGATTATCTTTGGTTAAATCGTGGTTTATAAATATGTTATTGTCGTTATCTTCAAATCCAAGGTCCGAAGACTCTAATGATTTTTCCTTTTAGTTCATTTCTCTAAAGGAAATGTACTATTGTAATTGCAATTTCTGAAAATCGATGTTTTTTTGAAACTGTGCCTAAACGAAGCAAGATACGTAAATGTTAGGTGTTGGAAAGATGCTACAAAAAATTACCGATCTTTTGATACTAGAATCATATCGATCGGACCATCCGCTGGGTTGTTATTAAAAAATATCACTTTGGTGTATGTTAGGATGGATGGATGGATGGATGGATGGATGGATGGATGGATGGATGGATGGATGGATGGATGGATGGATGGATGGATGTACGGAGCAAAAAATTTCTTTAACCGTAATTTACTCAATTATGGTACTAGGTAGAAGGTTCAAACTTGGCATAAGTAAATACCAAAGTCTTGTGGTCAAGATGACCATAAGGTCATACTGACCACTGGTCAAGGTTAGTAGATATTGCATGCAAAAAAAAATCTAGCCCAAAATATTGTGATTTTTTTTTGCTTAAACATATTCTTTCGGAGGGCCCTTTGTGTTAAAAATTTTAAAAAAAAATTCTATGTCTAGGAAAAGAGCTATGACGTTTTCAAATGTCAATGTTTGCATTGACATAGCTCCAATACTTCAATAGTTAGAGGACTCAAACTTGGAGGATGGATACACAAGAGACAGGGGTTCAAGGTCATGTCAAGGTCATATCTTTTTGAAGGTCAATAGCATTTTTATTATTAAAAATGTATGTTAAGGTAAATGCAAGGTAAATGTTGGACATGTTTTTGAAAACACAAAAGCTTGTTCTTGTGTTTCGGACTTAGTAAGCCATCTTCAGGAAATTATTTATAGTTTGACTTTAATTATCTCATACACCATAATAGTTAAAGGTCTCAAACTTGGAGGATGGATAACCAAAAGATAAAAGTTCAAGGTCATGTAAAGGTCATATTGATTGAAAGGTCAATAGCATTTTTATTATTAAAAAGCTATGTTGAGGAAAATGTAAGGTAAATGTTGGACATATTTTTGAAAACACAAGAAGTTGCTCTTGTGTTTCGGACTTGGTAAGCCATCTTCAGGAAACGATTTATAGTTTGACTTCAATTATCTCATACACTTTAATAGTTAGAGGTCTCAAACTTGGAGGATGGATACACAAAAGACAGGAGTTCAAGGTCATGTCAAGGTCATATCTTTTTAAAGGTCAATAGCATTCTTATTATTAAAAAACTATGTCACGTTAAATACAAGGTACATTTTGGACATGTTTTTGAAAACACAAAAGGTTGTTCTTATGTTTCTGACTTAGTGGGCCATCTTCAGGAAACGATTTATAGTTTGACTTCAATTATCCCATGCACCACAATAGTTAAAGGTCTCAAACTTAGAGGATGGATAACCAACAGACAAAAATTCAAGGTCATGTCAAGGTCATATGGTTTAAAAGGTCAATAGCATTTTTATTATTAAAAACCTATGTTAAGGTAAATGCAAGGTAAATGTTGGACATGCTTTTGAAAACACAAAAGGTTGTTCTTGTGTTTCGGACTTAGTAAGCCATCTTCAGGGAACGATTTATAGTTTGACTTCAATTATCCCATGCATCACAATAGTTAAAGGTCTCAAACTTAGAGGATAGATAACCAACAGACAAGAGTTCAAGGTCATGTCAAGGTCATATTGTTTAAAAGGTCAATAGCATTTTTATTATTACAAATCTATGTTAAGGTAAATGCAAGGTAAATGTTGGACATGTTTTTGAAAACACAAAAGGTTGTTCTTGTGTTTCGGACTTAGTAAGTCATCTTCAGGGAACGATTTATAGTTTGGCTTCAATTATCTCATACACCACAATAGATAAAGGTCTTAAACTTGGAGGATGGATAACCAAAGGACAGTAGTTCAAGGTCATGTCAAGGTCATATTGTTTGAAAGGTTAATAGGATTTTTATTATTAAAAAACTATCTTAAGTTAAATGCAAGGTAAATGTTGGACATGTTTTCAAAAACATAAAAGGTTGTTCTTATGTTTCGGACCTAGTAGGTCATCTTCAGGAGACGATTTATAATTTGACGATTAGTCAAGTCAAACTTAAAGAATGGATAATTAAAAGACAAGGGTTCAGGGTCATGTAAAGGTTTTATGGTTTAAAAGTTCAGTATAATTTTCATTATTCAAAAACTATTTTTTGTTAAATGCAATGTAAATATTGAACATGTCTTTAAAAACATAAAAGGTTGTTTTTATGTTTTGGACCTACTGGACTATCATCAAAAAACGCTATAATTCTAACAAAAAAATGAATTTGTACGTAAGAAATGAACTCAAGAGTCGGATCTACCGGCCTCGACTCAGCTAGTTTTGCTTGCATAATAGCTTGTTTTGTTTTATAGTTTTTAAAAACAACGCGAAGGAGGGCTTTTGAAGGCTCTACCAAGTTTGTTGCATTTAATGTCTTCTTCGGTAAAATGAACTTTTAATTGTTTTCCAATTTTTATAGTTACTTTGCTTAAATCTTTATCATCTATTTTCTCCAAGGGTAGGCCATAGATAACTACATTATTTTTCAGTTGTTCCTGCTCATTTTTTATGTTTACATTTCGCATAAGTAAAACTTCCTTTTTTAGATTAGCAACAGTATCAGTTAAAGAAGTAACAGTACTTTCTAATTCTTTTGTTTTCTTTTTTTGATTTTCTATCACCTTCCTTAACGATTTATTGCTTTTTTTCATACTTATTAACTTTGCCATAATATCTTCTAGGGTTAAACCTTTTTTTTAGGGGATGAAACGCGTGAATTTCTGTGCGTAACTTCCTCAAATTCATCATCTTCCGACACCTCCGAATCCGAGATCATTTCGGCACATTCCAGGCACATCCAACTGCTTTTCTTTTTTGTAATTGCATTAAAATCCTTCTCAGATAAATTTGCACAAGCTTTGTGGTACTAAAGGGAACACTCACTGCATTGCAGTTTAAATGCTTTTTTTCCGAGAGTTTTTGTACACTTATTACACTTGCTCGACATTACGTTACGTTACGCCGCGCCAATGTAATTGATTACGATTTTATTTCAAGCGGAACACTATCGCTTATCTTTTAACGATACAGTTTAATTGTTTTTTTTCAAACGTCAATAAAGTAGTACATTTTTTGACAAATTTGCGTCATAAAAGTTGACGTTTTTTTTACAGGTAAAAAATGAGCCGGTTGCTAGGCAACACTTTTACTGCCTAAGCGTTAAAACTGCATTTTAACGCCTAGGCAATATTCATTTTTAAAAAATTACTGAGTTTAGTTAAGTTTAAGAACATTTTATTAATAACATTACATTTTTTGTTTACAAAAGCAAAAGCAATATTACTTAATTTTTTTATTTGTTAACGGTAATATTAAAAGTGCAATAATTACATGATTGATTAAAATTTATAGATCCACTTTTTTCGATTGTGTTAGTATTAGAGTTAACGAATTCAGTGTTTATTTCCATCGGACCGGAATTACAGCTACTGGTACTAGGACCGGCTTCAAAAACATCTATGGGGCTGATTGGAACAGAACTTGTTACCCCCAGTATTTTTTCGGCAATACTTTTTTTGTTTTCCAATGAATCTTCAATATATCCTTCTGCCACTGAGCTAGACCGCCATCCACCATGTCGTTTTAATGACATTAGATCGCCCCCCGAATCAACAAGTAAGGTAGCGGATGTGCGGCGTAAACTGTGCCCTGTATATTGATTGGCATTGGGTAAATTTAAATATTTTGCCACATCTTGGGCAACTTGACCTAATTTATGAATTCCCACAACCATTTTTGCGCATTTTCCTTTTTGATATTTTACAAACAATCTTGACTCTTTGAAATCTTTAGGGCGGAGGCTTACGTAGGTTCTGTATAGTTGTAAATATTTTTCTCCTAGAATCGTAAATGTTCTAGATATGTTTGTTTTAGTATTTGGTATTTTGACAATAAGAGCGGTTGTTAGGTCTTCAATATCTTCTCTTTTTAGTTTTACCAATTCATCGCAGCGCAAGGCTCCTGATATCCCAAATATTAAAGCAACCTAAAATGTCCTAATTTGTAATGTGATGTATCATACAAAGTTATTTTAATAACATACTTTTGTTAATAAATAATCCACGTCTGGTGCTTCATCTAGAAACTTATCGACCTGTTCTTTTTGTAAGAACTTTGGATTTTTTTGGTGTATATCCAGTGTTCTGCTTCTTTAAAAAAGCCCGCAATTTTGAATATTTTTCGATATCAATATTGTTCTTGATTTTAAGCATTGATTTGATCATGGAATAGTGACTCCATAGCGTAGAACACTTGCTTTTTTCAGAAAGAGTGGCAAAATATGCCAGCAGCACATCTTCAGTGTGGACGTGTACATTTTTTTCTGAACACCAATCAAAATATTTTGCATAGGCAATTTCATATACTTTCCGTGACTTGTCCGGTAACAAATTAAGAGTTGCTGCCTTTGAAATATCTAGAATTTCTTTCGGAATATCTTTCGGAATATCTTCTGACATTTTTTGCGACGATTAATCTGACATTCAAAGTAAACAAAAAAAAAAGATAGTAACTGGTAACCATGGAAATTTCTGAAATTAAGTTACCAGAAGCCTAGATCATTAAAAGTACAAAAATATTTAATTAATTTTATATCTTTAAAATTATTAAAATATGTCGTTTGAAAAAAAAATAGTATACAATATTCGGAGAAAAAGTAACTTTTTTCGCCTCGCAATTTGTATCCGCTCGGCTACGCTTCGCTCCGCCTCGCAGCTACATCTAATTGCTAGGCGAAAAAAGTATAACTTTTTCGCCTAATATAGTAATCTACTATTATATTTCACTTTAAAATGTTTATTTCTTTAATTATTTCGTTACTAGATTAACAACAAAGTTCCCGTTTTAGGATTCACCAAATATTGGTTATCCAAAAAACTACCCGAAAATTCGTAAATTAACTTTCACTAAATTCTGAACTGCTTGCTATTTTTTAAGATAGATAACGGAGCGTGTACGTTTCAACGCTGTTGTTAATTTTAATAATTTGTAAACTTCAAATGTACATCTTCATACTGACCATGATGTACCATGATGATGTTCCTTAATCAAGAATTATGCAAACCCCATAAATTGCTACATATCATACTTCAATTAACATAGAGGGGCTGTTTTTTATTTGTTGGGGCTTTAATTTTATAAATATTATTAAATGATGTTTTTATTTTGAAATATTTTAAGTTTTATTCAAAAAATCACATTTTGATTCCATAGAACACATTTATTTGCTAAAAAGGCTATTAAAAGGGGGGCTCCTAGAAGGGGTTTTACCTATTTTTAACGCTAGTTTAACATTGATATAGTGACAGGATACTTTAAATTTTACATTCCATCATACTTTTACCCAAAATTAAATTTGAGCTACCAGATAAACGCCTGTTAAGTTTTAAACATAGGTTTTCATAATGGGGCCCCTAGTAACATTTTGGGTAAATCAGACCTATGAATTATTATGGAACATTAATACCATTGCGTATACCAATTTTCATAGCTTTGTGCATATGGGAACCTACCAAAACAGAAACTCTTAAATAATCTTCTTTGGAGCCTTATGGGGCCCCTGTCATTTTTTGCAACAAATTTATGGTTATAAATGGTAAAGTAGGATCCAAAAATCTTATATATTGGTTTTCGTGAAAATCCAATAACTAGGAGGTGTCAAATAATCAATAACAATAAATGGGGCGCAGGGGGGTTACGACAAAAATGTTGACAGGGCTCCAGCAATTGATCGCTGAAGTATGATTTTTAAAGCCTATGTTTCAAATTATAAGGTTAAATTCAACTGGATACCTTTGTAAATGCTTCCGAAAGAACTTGTACCAGTGGGCTCTAGGGGGCCCATGGAAACATTTGAAGGCATTGCAAATTAAAAGCAGTTAATGGACCTTCTTAGGAATCCAAATATGAAGTTTCATGTAAAAATGTTGAAATGCAAAGGTGTAAAAAAATAATGTAAAAGTGAAAAAAGAAGGGGCCCCAGTGGGGCTCCTATGAAAATTTCGAGAGGGCTCCAGCAACCAATTCTTTTTAAATGTTCTAAAGATTATGTTGTAAATTTCAGACCTCGGTCACATTTTGCAGATAGACCCCCTTTTTTCCGCTTAACAACCTAGCTACGGCATTTCCTCATTATTACTAAAAAGAAATTATATTATATTATATTATATTCTTGAATGTTCATATTTGTCACATACCAACCCTTATACCTACTATGACTTGTAATGCTTATTAATAATCATACGAATATATATATATACTAAAAAGAAATGTAAATGACGTTATTTACCCCCTTACAAAATTAATTAATAGGTGTTTTGCTAAAAATATTTTTCCTGACTGTCTGAAAATTGCAAAAACTACACCATTGCTTAAAAAAAGAAGATGTAAACGATGTGGCTAATTACAGACCTATATCATTGGTTCCTATCTTCTCCAAAGTTATTGAACGGCTTATGTGTAATCAAGTTACAAATTATTTTGAAAAAAACAAACTTTTTTCGACATGTCAGTATGGATTTCGGCAAAAAAAGTGCACCACTGATGCAATTGTTAATTTTGTTAATAATACTCTTCGCTGCTTTGAATTGGGCTTTGTTCTCGCTTTCACTTTTTCTTGACCTAACGAAGGTTTTTGACTGCGTGTCCCATTCAGCTCTTCTATAAAAGCTGGCACATTATAGGTTCACTCAAAGTAGTATTGAATTGATAGAGTCATTTTTAGCAAATAGATTTCAGTCTGTTTTTATTAATAACAGTTGGTCAGCCAAAGAAAATATTACTATAGGAGTGCCACAAGGGTCAATAATGGGACCATTATTATTTCTTATATTCATAAATGATCTTCCAGATTATTTAACAAATTGTCTTACTGTTCTATTTGCTGATGATACTACTATCACTGTGTCCTGTAGTGATCCAGCTAAATGTGACGAGCTGTTTGAAACACGCAGAAAACTGCTTTGAGTTGGTTTTCGGGAAATGGATTAAGTATGAACCAAGTTAAGACTGAAAAAATTATTTTTAGTCTAAGAGAAACTGAGTGTTCCAACGCAAAATTATTGGGTATCTTTTTAGATACGAAGCTTACCTGGAGCGTTCATGTAAATTACCTTTCGTCAAAGTTAGCTACAAATATTTTTGTTTTGAGAAATTTGGCAACATGTGTTTCCAGTAGAGTCCTAAAAAGCGCTTACTTTTCGACTTTTCCCTCATTGAATCAAATCTTAAATATGGTATCATACTTTGAGGTAATAGTGCAGACTTGACTAAAAGAGTATTTCGTTTGCAAAGAAGAGCAATTCGCACTTGGATAACATTAAATATAGAGACTGTTGCAAAACCTCCTTTAAAAAATTGGGTATTTTGACAGTACCAAGTCTTTTCATTTTAGAATGTTTAATGCTGGCTCACAAAAACTTCGAATCCTGGAAATTAAATAGTGATATACACTCTCATGACACCAGATCCAAAAATAATATACATGTTCCCTTTCTAAGGCTTCGTAAATCGCAAAATGGACCGGAGTCTGTGTCTATAAAATTTTACAATATATTGCCCCTAAGTTTTAGAACTTTAACAACAAAACAATTTAAGGTCACTGTCACCAAAGTATTAAAGAAAAATTTAATTTTTAAGGTAAACGAATTTTTAAATTTTACTGATGTTAATTTTCTTGTGTAATATTAATGTAATAATGTATTTTTGACTTGTGTAAACTTAAATGTGCAGCACCAATAAATTTACTGATTTACTGGTCGTCATTTTTTAAAGTGGATATTTTAAATTTTTTAAAATAAAAAAAATCCTGACGCTTTCCAATAAATATTTTCTTGCCAATGTAAGTCTACACTTAGTGTTCGTGTACACAAAAAATATTAAAGCAAAATCCTTTCAAATAACTCCACTACACCAATAACAAAAAAATTTTACCAATCTCCTTCAACACAAAATTGAAATAAAAAATTAAATCTTATCCAGAAACCTTCGTTGCTAAAAAAATTACACTATGTAAGGCTTTCACGACCTTTACGAACAAACCTTTTTGGCAGTTTGGCCCGAACAAAATATAAGAAGAGATCATTTTTTACGGTGTAATGCCAACTCTTCGTAAGTCTTCTTTAAGCTCATGAGTAAATTTTTTAGGGGTTTGAGAAGGGGGATTTTGATCATAAGTTGTCTTTGAAGACAGTTTCTAACATGTTTAATGGAATTTTGGTTGGTAGAAACTGCAGTCGAGTAAAATTGTCCACTTACGCAAGAAGGTACATCAATTGGAAGAATAAACATAAACCAATATTTTTGTGCATTAATCGTTTCCTTTAAAAAATGTTAACGCTCTGTGCGAGTTCCTAAAGAGATATTGGCTTATGTTTATTCTTCCAATTGATGTACCTTCTTGCCTAAAGTTTGGCAATGAATTTATTTTTAAAGGACGAAGCCTGATCTTATCCTGCAAATATCGTCTCCTTGTTCCGTAAGTGGACAATTTTACTCGACTGCAGTTTCTACCAACCAAAATTCCATTAAACATGTTAGAAACTGTCTTCAAAGACAACTTTTAATCGAAATCGCCCTTCTCAAATCCCTCAAAAAATAGCTCATGACTCATTTAAAAAATGATCTCTTTTCATATTTTGTTCGTGCCAAACTGCCAAAAAGAATTCAGGTTTGTTCGTAAAGGTCGTGGGAGCCATACATAGTGTAATTTTTTTAGCAACGAAGGTTTCTGGATAAGATTTAATTTTTTATTTCAATTTTGTGTTAAAGGATATTGGTAACATTTATTTGTTATTGGTGTAGTGGAGTTATTTGAAAGGATTTTGCTTTAATATTTTTTGTGTACACGAACACTAAGTGTAGACTTACATTGGCAAGAAAATATTTATTGGAAAGCGTCAGGATTTTTTTTATTTTAAAAAATTTAAAATATCCACTTCAAATGACGACGAGTGTAAATGGGTACATGTAAGGGAAATAAACACGATGTTCACTAAACATGTACGCAAAATAAAAGGGTGTGGTTTCTGACCTCATTTATAAAATAGTTTGCTACCTCCCATAATGTGATTTTTTGAATAAAACTTAAAATATTTCAAAATAAAAACAGCTTTTAATAATATTTATAAAATTTAAGCCCCCCAAAAAAAAAACAGCCCCCTATGTTAATTGGAGTATGAAATGTAGCACTTATTGGGGTTATCATAATTCTTGATTAAGGAGCATCATCATGGTACATCTTGGTCAGTATAAAGATGTACATCTGAAGTTTACAAATTATAGATGGAGTCCCAGCATGTACCCCATTTTTGCCCTACAAGGTAGTTCTTTATAACACTAGTAATAAAGATATGATTACCTGTAAACCTACTATTTTTGATTTGCTTTATATATTTATTTTAGAATCTATACCTACCTAGTACATCCATGACGCATGGGCGCCCGCAGGGGGGGGCAACAGGGGCGCTTGCCCCTGTCTAGAGGATGATTATTTTCAAAATTCCTACTAAAATAACCAAACGAAAAAAAAATTATGTAGCCAAAATAACTTTTATGACATTTTGCCCCTGTCTAAAAAAATTTCTGCGGGCGCCCATGTCCATGAGTGGAATGTAACCGCAGCAAAAAAACTACCCTGTAGTGCAAAAATGGGGTACATGCTTGGGCTCCATCTATAATTTGTAAACTTCAGATGTACATCTTCATATTGACCAAGAAGTACCATGATGATGTTCCTTAATCAAGAATTATGATAACCCCAATACGTGCTACATTTCATACTCCAATTAACATAGGGGGCTGTTTTTTTTTTTTTGGGGGGCTTTAATTTTATAAATATTATTAAAAGCTGTTCTTATTTTGAAATATTTTAGGTTTTTATTAAAATATTACATTTTGATTTCATAGAACACATTTATTTGCTAAAAAGGCTATTAAAAGGGGGGCTCATAGAAGGGGTTTTACCTATTTTTAACGCTAGTTTAACATTGATATAGTGACAGGATACTTTAAATTTTACATTCCATCATACTTTTACCCAAAATTAAATTTAAGCTACCAGATAAACGCCTGTCAAGTTTTAAACATAGGTTTTCATAATGGGGCCCCTAGTAATATTTTGGGTAAATCAGACCTATGAATCATTATGGAACATTAATACCATTGTGTATACCAATTTTCATAGCTTTGTGCATATGGGAACCTACCAAAACAGAAACTCTTAAATAATCTTCTTTGGAGCTTAATGGGGCCCCTGTCATTTTTTGCAACAAATTTTTGATTAGAAATAGTAAAGTAGGATCCAAAAATCTTATATACAGGGTGTTACCAAATAAGTAGGAAAAAATTCAGGGGGTAATTCCTGAACCCATTTTAAGAAAATAAGTTCATATAAACATGTGTCCGAAAATCCTTCGTTTCTGAGATACAGCTCCCCCAAGAACCCCTAAAAAATCCGTTTTTTCGCTATAATTTTGAAAAGAATAATTCTTTCAAAAAATTTTATAGGACCTATTTGATTTATCTAATCACTAGAAATATTTTTCTCTTTGTAAAATTTAAAAAAACGTGTTAATAGTGGGGGCCCTTAGGGGCTGTAAGAAAAAAAAAGTCAAAATCGGGCATATGTTTATAGGAACTTTTTTTCTTAAAATGGGTTCAGGAATTACCACCTGAATTTTTCCTACTTAATTGGTAACACCCTGTATTGGTTTTCGAGAAAATACAATAACTAGGAGGTGTCAAATAATCAATAACAATGAATGGGGCGCAGGGGGGTTACGACAAAAATTTTGACAGGGCTCCAGCAATTGATCGCTGAAGTATGATTTTTAAAGCTTATGTTTCAAATTATAAGGTTAAATTCAACTGGATACCTTTGCAAATGCTTCCGAAAGAAAGTGTACCAGTGGGCTCTAGGGGGCCCATGGAAACATTTGAAGGTATTGCAAATTAAAAGCAGTTAATGGACCTTCTTAGGAATCCAAATATGAAGTTTCATGTAAAAATGTTGAAATGCAAAAGTGTAAAAAAATAATGTAAATGTGAAAAAAGAAGGGGCTCCAGTGGGGCTCCTATGAAAATTTCCAGAGGGCTCCAGCAACCAATTCTTTTTAAATGTTCTAAAGATCATATGTTGTAAATTTCAGACCTCGGTCACATTTTGCAGATAACCACCCAGCTATTGTGGCTTTTTTATAATTTTAAATTTTTTATGCTTTTTTAAATTTTTTTTGTGATTTTTTTCTTAATTTTTTACCCCTTAAGTCCTGATAAGAACTAAACTAAATTAAATATTAAAAAATTAAAGTAAACTTTGTGAAATCCATAGTGCTAAATTTATTACATTATTTAAAGCACACTTTCGTAAATGTTGATGTCTGAAACAACACGTTTTAGAAACAATCAATGTATTTATAGCTGGACAATTAAACGAATCTAATGATATAACGACAAAACCAAACTTTTGAAGATGTTTTTTCTTTTCTAAACCTTTAATAAGAAAAAAACCCTGAAAATTTGAAAGTATGTTAAAAAGTTCCTGCAATGTAATAAAGCCACCTTCCCATTTGATACCGTGCAAATTATTCAGCACCCATTAATATTGCTTACGCTGTTTATAATTCAAATGTTCTATAGCATAAGGTGGTTTTATTAACCAATGCTCTTGGTACTCTCCATTTACGGAACAAATGGCAAACTCTTTAATAATAAATTCATTATTATTGTCTTTAAAGCCCTGAAAGTCCACTACATACAACATTTTTTATCAATACTTGAGATGCCGAAATTAATAATCGTAGTTGTATAAAGGTCTTTATTAATCAAAGGTAAAATAGTGACTGAGTATTTGGAATTTAACAATAAATAAAGTAATAACTAAAATGCTGATGTATAATAACTTAAGGTCATTAGCTTATAAGTTATTATACTTAATTAATATATTACACTCTCCCCTGCTAAATAAGAATTAGGGGAGTTAAGACTTAAGATATTTTATTTAACATCAAAACTTAAATCTACTTCGGATCATAACAAAGTCTTTTAGGTGGTAATCGAGTTCGCTGTGGCCTGGAACTGGAACCTACTAGATTTTGTAGTCTCTCCTTTATACTCGGTTTGTTTTTGGTTTTTAGCGAAATTAGGACTTTCGCCACTGGCCTTCCCGATGATCCTGAACCAGAAGCTTCAGATACGTGTCCTGTTGGAGTATTTTCTGTGCTCTCATATTGCTCTGATTCAAAGTTTTCATCCCATTCGGGATGATCTAAGTCTGAGTCATCACTGACTTCGATTGGAATTAATTCATCATCATCAGTGACAACTGGACTACCCTGTTCATTATTGATACTCTGATCAACAACAAGGTCGTTATCGTTATCATTTATATTATTATTTCTGGGAATTAATGGCGGTAAACTATTTTTAGTATTTGCAGGTTTATTTACCTTAACAACTTCCTTTTTAGTTTGAACCTTGGTTTGAACTTTAGAATTTGATGACACATTATTTTTATCGTCTGGTATACCTACGTTGCTTGTAAGCATTTGATTTGCATGACGTTTCCAATTTTCATTTATTTGTGGAATATTTACTAAAAATGTGTTTTTACCTAACTTTTTAATAATATTACCTGGAATCCACGTAGTGTTATTCCTATCCCTGTAATCTTTCACGATAACGTTATCTTTAATTTTGAAATCACAACGCCTATTTCCCCCAAAATATTGTTTTTGTTTTTCCTGATTTTGGGTAACTTTTTGCAAAATTTCTGGATTAGGGCGCATTAAATCAAATTTTGTACGTAGATCACGTCCAAACATAAGTATAGCAGGTGTTTGACCTGTAGTCGCATGAACGCTATTTCTATAATCTAGTAAAAAATTGCTGAGTACGCTCTGGATGTCCATTGACTTAGCTTTACCAAGTGCATTTTTTAATGCATTTTTAACAATTTTTACTGCGTTCTCTGCGGCACCATTTGACATTGGATTAAAAGGTGGAGATGTTATGTGCTCAATTTGAAACTTCTCTAAAAATGATTTAAATTCTTTGCTAGTAAAATTTGAAGCATTGTCCGATACTAAACATTTAGGTAATCCGTACCTTGCAAATGTGCTATGTAAAGCTTTAATAACAATACTGGAAGTCATTGAACTAGTGGGAAATACTTCTATCCACTTTGTATAAGCATCTAAAATAATTAAATAATTTTGTTTTTTAAACTCGCAATAGTCAATATGGATTCTTGAGAATGGTTCTGATGGCCATTTCCACGGTTGTAGCTCTGATTTTGCAGGGCTGTTTTTATTAAGAGAACAATTTTCACATGCCTTGGCCAAATATTCAATATCCTCGCTTAATCCTGGCCAGAAAAAATAGTTACGTGCAATACTTTTCATTTTGACAACACCTAAGTGCGATTTATGCAATTCCGCTAAAACTAACTTTTTCATTGACTCAGGAATAACAATTCTATTATTCCATAAAAGCACATTGTTTTCTATTGTTAACTCATAACGTAATAAGTAATATTTTTTTAAATATTGATCATTTTTAATATTTTTAGGCCAACCGTTTTTAACATAATTTAAAATTTTTGATAAATTTTTATCGAATTTAACTTTTTGCTGTAATGTTTTAAAATTGATATCTAATTCTTCATTTTCTTGAAAATAATTTACGTAATTGATATCTAAATGTGACATATCGTCATCTGGTAAATCTGATCTAGGCAATCTCGATAGAAAATCTGCAGCATTTTGACTGGATTTAACGTATTCTACCTTATACCTATAATTTGACAGAATTACTGCCCAACGTCTTAAGCGGTTCGCTGAAAATTGCGGAATTCCTTTAGATGGGCTAAAAATTGTCATTAAAGGCTTGTTGTCGGTGGCTAATATAAACTCCCGACCATACAAATACTGATTAAATTTAATTACTCCAAAAATTATAGCTAACCCTTCCCGTTCTACTTGACTATAATTTTTCTCTGCAGCGGTTAATGTCCTTGATGCGTATGCTATTGGTTTTTCTGACTTGTCAGGAAAAATATGAGAAATAACGCACCCGACGCCATATGGAGAAGCATCTGTAGTCATTTTTAAGGGTAAATTTGGGTTATAATGAGTTAAAACTCTGCTTGAGGCTAAGATGTCTTTAACTTTATTAAATGCGTTATCGCATTGCTTTGTCCAACTGAATTTTGAATTTTTCTTTAATAATTCGTAAAGTGGACTTAACATTGTCGCTAAATTTGGAATAAATTTACCGTAATAATTAATCATGCCTAATATTGATTTTAATTGGGAAACTGTTTCCGGTTTTTGGGATTTCTTAATAGCCATAACTTTTTCGTCTGTAGAATGCAACCCCTCTTTATCTATTTTATAACCTAAATATTCAATTTCTTTCTTGTTTATAAAACATTTATCTTTAGAAACTTTTAGGCCACAATTTTGCAACACGGTTAAAACTTTCTTTAACCTTACATCGTGTTCTTCTTGGTTTCGACCGCATACTAAAATATCGTCTAAGAAACATACTGAACCTTCAATGTTGTGTAAAATAGATTCCATGATTTTTTGAAATTTTGCAGGAGCGCACGCTACCCCAAAAGGTAGACGCAAATACCTAAATAAGCCCTTATGAGTGCTTATGGTTACTAGTTCCTGCGATTTTTCATCTAGGGCTATTTGATTGTATGCTTGAGATAAATCAATTTTTGAAAATATTGTTCCCCCTTCCAATTTTGAAAATAAGTCTTCAATTTTTGGCAATGGAAATTGATCTATTTCAATTACTGGATTAATTGTTATTTTAAAATCCCCACAAATACGAATTGAACCGTCCCTTTTTAAAACGGGTACTATCGGTGTAGCCCAAGGTGAATAATCTACAGGTTTAATTACTCCTAAATTTACTAGATTTTGAAGTTGTTTTTCGACCCTATCTTTTATACCATATGGTAAAGGTCTAGCTCTGCAAAATTTGGGTTGAACGTTCTCATCTTTTAATTTAATTGAAACCGAACCTTTATTAAATAGTCCCAATTGTGGTTCAAATATTGATTTGAACTGCTCTGACCAGTCTTTTTGGTTAGAGCTAATGGTAAAAATTTTTGAAATATGTAATTTATATTCATGCATAAAGTCCCTACCTAAAATAGGTGGACCAGCGTTTTTAATAACGTACAATTTAATAGAACGTTTAATGCCGTTATATTGTACATCTACTTTAATATAACCTAGTGGTGTCATTTTAAACCCATTATAAACTTGTAATGTAATACTAGCATTATGTAAGTTATATTCTTTAAAGTTTTTACGCCAATAATTCTCAGAAATCGCAGATATGCTCGCACCTGAATCTAAATGAAACGATAATGACCTGTTGCCAACCAAAATATCAACAATAAAGGGTTTAATATTTACCGAAGATCCTCCAACAGACCACAAATCCTCCACTTGATTCACATAGTTATGTCGTTGCACATCATTGTTTCTGTTCTTTTTGCACACATGCGCTATATGGCCTTTCACGTTGCAAATATTGCATGAATTGTTCCGAAATCTGCACTGCTTTGAGTCATGATTCGTTTTGCCGCACAGTGAACATTTTGGTCCATTATTCTTTGGTTTAAAAGAATTTGACGGCTTGAACGTATTTTGACGTCCTTTTCTTCTAACATGGTGAAGCGGCTCTTCTTTAATTTGGACATTTGGACCATTGGCTGCTGCTTGTTTGGATGAAGCAATTTTTACTACCTCGGCTAGGGTAGAGGTCTCGTCTTCTTCAAACAACCGCTCTTGGATAGGTCCTTTGGAAAATCCCATAATAAATTTGTCGCGCAGCATCATGTCAATCTGATTTGCGGCAAATTTGCAATTTATTGCCAAACTTCGCACTCGTGCAACCCAGTCCGAAACGGTTTCATCCTCTGTTTTTGCTGCAGAGTAAAACTTGTATCGAACGGCAAATACTGACTCGGAAGTTTGGAAATGGTCGTTACCCAGTGCCACTAGTTGCACGTGAGTTTTCGTCTCTGGGGTTTCGGGCATACACAGATTAAAAATAAGCTTGTACGTCTCCTCGTCCACTGCATTCAGGAAAATTGGGGTCTTTTTGTTTTCTGCCACGTTATTGACCACAAAAAAATTGTCCAGTCTCCTGACGAACACCGACCAATCACCATTTTGGGTGAAGCTGGGAATTTGTCCATAAGTAGCCATAATTTACGTTAATTTAACGGAGTCACTTGAGTTTACACTTAAACTGCCTTTTGTCAATTGATAGCAATTGATTACTTCCACGTACGTTCGAAATTCCTCGTCGCCAATGTAAATACTTGAGATGCCGAAAATAATAATCGTAGTTGTATAAAGGTCTTTATTAATCAAAGGTAAAATATTGACTGAGTATTTGGAATTTAACAATAAATAAAGTAATAACTAAAATGCTGATGTATAATAACTTAAGGTCATTAGCTTATAAGTTATTATACTTAATTAATATATTACAGTTTACAAGCGTTTATAGCCAATGCCAGTGACCATACATAAATATGAAATAATCTGGTGAAAACGAGCTCCCATATATAGGCTTTAGTGCTTAGACAGAATTAAGAGAGATGTAGTATAGCGCCATCTATGAACAGTGGCGTAAATTATTATACTATCCGCCGTACATTACCGGTAAAGGGACTATATTCAACAACTCTGTTATGAACAATTAAACAATATGCAGCTGTATTTGCTGGAAACATGGTATCTGCTTCAAATTCTAATCTGACATCTATGGATCCCGTCTTAATAGAATCCGATTGTTTGGAACAATCTAAAACTATTAGCGGTGTTTTTCCAAATTTACATCTAGAAAGCAATGGAGATGGATCTGTGTTGGGGTAATATGACGATCTGAATGCGGCATACATATGGTAAAGTAAAGCAAAATGACCCTTAGTGAAATCCAAATTTAGATCATCGTATGGGTACACTTTGGAATTTAGAAATACACTGGCTTTCAAAAGTCTTGCACCCCCCCTTTAAAAACTTTCGCGGTTGCCTGACTGAAATTTAATTTTCTTTAAAATAAACTTTAAAGCCTTGGTGATATAATACACAAGATAGAAAAGCGTTTAATTAATTTTCTTCAATGGTACCAAGCGTTTAAAAAAAAAGGGTAAAATTCCTGAAAATTGAAGAAGTGTAAAAATTAAAAATAAAGCAAACACGGGATTATTAGTGAGTGGTATTAGTACTCCTTGTTCTAAATGATGCATTCAAATGGTTTCGCATACTTCTAACGGGGCTATTAACAACTTCTAGGGGTGCATTCGCCATTTTCTCGCAACGGAACAATTAGCCCCTGTCTGCTTTTTAGCGTTTTTTTTTCGGGTTTTTTTTGCGGAAAACTTGTTTAGAGATAAAATTCCACTATGTCCAAAAGAATTAAGGTTCGATTAGCTGGCAGGCCAGTCACATCACTCCCTGTGGGAATATTTCGACACGTTTAATAAGACGCGGATTCCCATTGTCGCCCTTAAAAGTAAAATTTCGGATCTTTTTTTATGAACTCCTAGTGTAGGGGTATTATGTTAACATAACATTATATGCAAACCCGTTTTCATTGGTCAGAGAAAAAACTAAGCGGGATGCTTCGTGGGTAAAAAAAATTGATTTTTATTGGTAAGTCCAGGTTTGCCCTAATGAGTAATGTTTATCTTTAATGAGTTTGGCAAGATGCAAAAAGACACCATCGATTGAATACTTAAATTAGCGTTGCCCCATATCATACGGGTACTGAAATGTTTTGGAGTGGTATAATGTTTTACGAAAAGTTTGCTCCGATTCATAGTCCTGGCAATATCGATGGTCAAGTTTACGAAGAGACTTTTGTCTGTCTCCTAATGTATCCTTCTCATGTTATTTCTTTTTAAAATTTTGCATTTATGGGCGGCAAAGGGACTCTGCGTCGTATGAAACGTGTCGAAATATTCCCACAGGGAGTGATGTGACTGGCCTGACAGCTAATTGAACCTGAATTCTTTTGGACATAGTGGGATTTTATCTCTAAACAAGTTTTTCGCAAAAAAAAACCCAAAAAAAAAACGCTAAAAAGCAGACAGGGGCTAATTGTTGCGTTGCGAGAAAATGGCGAATGCACCCCTAGAAGTTGTTAATAGCCCCGTTAGAAGTATGCGAAACCATTTGAATGCATCATTTAGAACAAGGAGGACTAATACCATTTACTAATAATCCCGTGTTTGCTTTATTTTTAATTTTTACACTTCTTCAATTTTCAGGAATTTTACACTTTTTTTTTAAACGCTTGGTACCATTGAAGAAAATTAATTACACGCTTTTCTATCTTGTGTATTATATCAACAAGGCTTTAAAGTTTACTTTAAAAAAAAATTTAATTTCAGTCAGGCAAACGCCAAAGTTTTTAAAGGGGGGGTGCAAGACTTTTGAAAGCCAGTGTAATTTAAGATTTGTAACATTGCAGTGATCGAATTTGCAGGCCAATTTTTTATTCTCATTTTTTCGCGATGTTTGAAAACCTATAATTACGTAACGTGGCTTTTCAATTTGTGTTGTCGTTTTGACACACCAAATATGATTACGATTTCGTGGAAGTAAAGGATATTCGTATATTTCCCAACTTCTAAAATTTAGGTTTAATACAAGATCAGTTTCCAAATGACGTAAAAGTGTAAGTTTTTGACTTGGTGAAACAGTAACATAAGGCATTTTTAAAAATAATTTTGTCAGTGAAATTTTACCTTTTGTAATTCGGTTATCATCATCAGGTATAGACAAGTAGCAATTTTCATCTCTTCGTGAACGCAAAAGAATTAAGTCTTGTTTCACATTAACGATTACTTTTTTATGATCATCGGCAAAGCTGAGTAGAAATGCCAGAGGAATGCACACATTAAAGTATCCTTCTTCTGTTATTTCAGTATAACTGTATTCTGCAGCTGATCCTAATCCATAGTTTTCGATTATGTGCTTGTCATTCATCGAATGTGTTAAATATCCTTTCATTGTAGTGGTAAGTCCAAGGTTTCGTACACGATCAATTTTTACGCCATTTAATTCATATCGTATTTCATCAAAAAGAAAAGCAAAGGCGTTATTTGTTAAACTAATGGTATCACCTGGATTTTCATTATTTTCTTTGGTAAATTTACCTTCAATGTAAATGTAGCTTTGCCATGGAAGTGTATATATTTTGATGTTGAATTGAAATCACAATTTCATCTCCGTGGTCTAATGATGTTGAAGCAAATGGGTAGTGAGTATGATATTCGATACCCTCAATACCTTCATCCAAAGTGGAAGGTTCCAAAACGTTCAGAAGTGTCATGATTTGTTTTTTAACTTAATTACTGTTGTGGTACTTCCTTATATAGAATTTCTTATAGAATTTCCTTTAAAAACAAAAGACATAGAAAACCGCAGTATGATGTTCCAGGACGTTGATAGCTTTTCTTGTTCCACGTAATTTTTAAATTTTTTAAATAACGTTCAAGTTCAATTGGTGATAGCCATTATTTTGTCGAGAATACGGTATCATTTCAATAAGATCAGCTTGCCAAAGATCGTCGATACCTTTTAAAATTACAGAGCGACGTTTAAAATTTCTTCTTGCCGGTTTATGAAGTTCGTTTACAATCTGTTGTTTGGCATCCATTTATTTTCTTTTATACGAAAACAGTTTTGAAATCACACGTGTATATTTTTTGTTATTTAGAAGTCTGTTTACTTTTCCAGTAGGACTAAAACTTTTTTTATGCGCTTTTGTAAGTGATAAAATTTTTTGATATGTTTTCCATTCGGATCTTTCAATAGATTCTGTTGCTTTAGAAACATCAGCTTATATAGACCCGGCGTTCCCAAAAATGTTGTATGTCCACCGACATTAATAATGTCATTGTGGATTTTTATTTCGGCATTACCCATAAGTAGACGCTTTCCGTCATAACGAACACCGTAAATTAAGTCATATCCATCCATTTCATCATTTATTACTTTGTTTACATACTCTGATTCCAATAGTCCAAAATTTGATGTTCCATCAACTGAATGTTCTGATAACCGCTTTTTTGTTGTCGAGTTATTGGTCGTACTTGTAGAATTTACAGTATGTTGCTTTGTTGTATTTGATGCTGAGGTGCAAGGCTTGGGAGAATTATTTCTGAGTGTTAAATTTCCTTGGGAAGTAAAAAATGATGTCGATGGTATTGGAATCAATGATGATTGACCACTTTCTTGTTGAATTTCTGGTGTTATCGTGGAATTATGAGGTAAAGTTGTCCTTTTTGCATTTTGTTCTTTCTATTATATATATATAACGGCATAGGAGATAAACTATTATGAGTATTAAAAAATGAAGTCGATGGTATTGGAAGTAAGGGAGAATGACCGTCTTTTCGGTTTGGCCAAACTGCAGGAGAAGAAAATATTGAATTTTTTGTAGGTGTTTGTTCAACACTTTTAAAAGTAGTTTCATTTGCACTACGCCCAGGTACATTGCCATCTTTATGACTATAATCCTTAAATTTCAATGGAGTGGAAGATTCTTGAGGCATTTTAAATTTAAAATCTTCAATGCTGGTGCTGCTATCAAACGATTGTTCTGGATATTGCATATTATCTGTTATTAGTTTTAAATGTTTGGTAATTGGATTAAAAGTTCTATTTAAATAGGATATTCTTCATTTTCGGCCACAGTTCGTTTAAGTGTCAAGTATTTTTCTTTGATATTCGTTGTACTTTTTTCAATGTCATCAGCAAGTTTCAGTGAATCCATGTTGATAATTTAAATTACTATAAAGATGTACAACTACATCCTTATATAGACATCGAAACCACAGCGGTAACGTCCGTCATTTATATCCTTGTCTTTATCTATCACTACAAAACCATATTTACGATTCCAACAATGATCGCAAAGAGATTTGAAATCTTGAAGACATGTCAGAATTAACATGATCATCATATAATCGTTTAACATTTAAATTATCCTGTTTAAAAAAAATCAAGAGGTTAGCATTATCCCTTATTAAATGTTTGGGAATATGGGCATAACTTTGACAAAGGTAAAAAGCATCTACCCTACTGTGCCGTCCTTGACAATAATAATTACGTACATTGTCTTGTTTATCGCAAGCAATGTCATCAAATATAAAAATCGAATTTGACTTTGCAGAGCTTGGATGAGGAACATTGGCATTGTCATCGAAAAGGTGTAAACCAATTTCATTAATTGAGTTTATAATCTTTGCAAGTGTTTGATATTTAGGCTGAAAAATGGTTTTACTAAATAGGTAAACGTTTTGAAATCTTAAACCATTAGGAGAGTAAATAAGTGTAAGCATCAAGTTGGTTTTTCCACAATTCGAAGGTCCACATATAATACATCGTATACTATTCGGCAAAAGTGATCCATGTCTTGAAGGTCTTTCTTGATTCTCCGAATCTTCTATGTTCCATATAGGAAGTCGTACATTTTGTTTAATAAAACGCATGATTAAATAATCTTATAACATAATAATAAAGTTACGTAGAATTGAGGTTCCTTTTATAGTTTTAGCAGTCTTGCATCCATGTTTCTTATCACTATTTATGGTTTTTTACCTTCCTTAATTGTTGGATACAAACATCGGAAAGCTGAATAAATGTGTTTTTCAATCTTTGCTCCTGTTAAGACAATTTTTCCCGATCTAAATATGAGAAAAGTCACTTTAGGGTAACTTAGTTGAAATCTTAAACCGGGAAATAATTCTGGCTCGTATATACTATTTCGAAGGATGGCATGTAATTTGTGTAAATCAACTGAAAATTGAAGGTCACAACTTTTTGTTATGTCTTGAATTTTAAATTCTGTCAAATGTGCATTAAACCCCATTTTAATTATAATATTTTCAAATTCAGTACACGCCTTAAATGCATCACTTTCATTTTTTGTACCTATACATACAATTTTTCCAGTTTTAAAAACGAGTGCGGTACATTTTGGATTTTCTATTTTGATAATAGCATTATTTATCTTTGCATTGTACCTTGCTTTTTGATTTTGGGATGTTATCATCTTGATATCTAATGGAATACTTAAGTTCGCGGTTGCGACGATATTTTGAATTTTTGGTTCCATATTAAAATATTAAAAAATCTTATACGTCACTTCCTTATATACCTATCGAAGGCAGAATAAGTTGTTTACACTGCCGCAGACAAGTCGAGACTTGTTTGTGACGTCACGCCGATAAGAAACCAGATGTTGATAAGACACGTATTTTGTATTCGGTCCTGCACGAATATATAAGTATAAGACCCATGCTGACTACTAAATCAGTTTTATTCGTGACCTTCACAGATTTTGATAAGCCACCCAGTGAACCATGCTTGCTGGCAAACCAACGGCCCACCGCCGGTAGTGCTGGTTATTTGCTGGCTACTTTCGAACGAACGTAGCCAGAAGTGGCCCGTATCCGTTTTGATTTCATTATTACTGCTGCCTATATGCCATCTACAATCGGAATCGGGCCACAACGTATGACTCGGTAATATAACTGAAACAATCCGGGCCAGTGTCGGTTACCTAAATAAATTTGACGTTACGGAAGATTTAAAAACTTCCAGTTGTGGGCCGTTTCTGTAATAGGTAAGTATGATTTAAGTGTTTTAAGTTTTGAAATTCACTGATAATATCAATCTGGTACAATTAAAATAATAAATTAAAAGATACTTAAAGGTATTTTTAGATTAATTAATTAATAATACAATAATACCCTGAACTTTTTCCTAGTTATTTGGTAACACCCTGTATATTAAGTTTAAGTTATTTGGATTTTCATCATTATAGGACTACATTTTAAGCTATTTTTCTAAATAAAATAAATCTGACGTACTTGTTGTCAAAATAATTCATGAAACTGACATAAAAAAACTCAATCACACTAAACTAAAATGTTAAAAATGAAAGGTGGCGAAATAAATAGATATTTATTATACAAGGGATAGAAGAAGTAGATTTTATCCCGAAGGAATTTCTTGCCCGACGCGAAGCGGAGGGCAAAAAATATTTGAGGGATAAAATCTATATTCTATCCCGAGTGCAATACACTATTTTTTTCTACATTTACAGCCATAATGGTTGGCAAAAGAAGTGTTAAATTAAATAATTAAATACAAATTTTTAGATTTACTTTTTTTTAACATCATGTCGCCTGTTACTATGACAATTCTGTTTTTGAATAACACAAAAACGTGTGACATAAAGTGTCAAAGTTGTTTGTACTTGTACACTAAAGTATTTGACGCGTTTATTAAGATTAATAAAATGAATAGTAGTGATAGCGACTTTGCGTGTACGCCCCCGGATATACAAGAAGCTGCAAATGCGACAAGCTTACACTTATTACCTTCCAAATCAAAAAATTTGTATAAGAAAGCCTATAATGAATTTATAAAGTGGAGACAAGAAAACCATATCAACTCATTTTCTGAGAGGGTTGTGCTGGCATACTTTTCAAAATTATCATCGACAATGAAGCCAAGCACTGTGTGGTCCAAATATTCCATGGTAAAAAGCTCACTTATAGCAAAAAATAATGTAAACATTTCGAAATATATGAAGTTAATTGCATATTTAAAGCAAAATTCAAAAGGATATAAACCCACAAAATCCAAGTCCTTTAAGTGGGATTCACAATGAACATTAGCTTGCATGCGGTAAGAAGTAAGGTAGCTTGTAAGAGCTTGAAATATGTATTTGGGATATACCATTCACAACGAATTAGCTTGCATGAGGTAAGTTATTGTGAATGGTATATCCCAAATACATATTTCAAGCTCTTACAAGCTACCTTACTTCTTACCGCATGCAAGCTAATTTTCATTGTGAATGAAGCTTTACGCGAGAACAAATAGATACATTCATACAAGAGGCACCAGACAATATATATTTACTAACAAAGGTAAGAATAGTAAAATTATTGAAATTTTATAATTTATAAAAAAACATTTCAGACAATTCTAGTATTCGGGATTGCAGGCGCATGCCGTTCTGGCGAATTAAGCAAATTAACCATAAATGATTTGGAAGATTTAGGAAAGAGTGTTATTGTAAAAATTACTGAAACAAAAAACAATGTCGACCGCAAGTTTATAATAAATGGAGATTATTTGGAATGTTACAAGCGCTACATTGTTTTGCGCCCCCAGAATACTAAAGATAACCGACTTTTTTACGCCTACCGAAATGGAAAATGTATCAACCAAGTATTAGGAAAAAATATGTTTTATAAAGTTCCGCAAGATGTAGCCGGCTACCTCAAATTATCTAATCCAGAATGCTACACGGGACATGCATTTAGAAGGTCATCCGCCACAATGTTGGTGGAATCTGGAGGTGATCTCCTAACTTTAAAAAAACATGGAGGGTGGAAGTCATCTACTATTGCGGAGCAATATGTAGATGACTCCACCTTCCAAAGAAATAAAATTGCCCAAAAAGTATTGGGCACGTCCAATGAAATGGAAAATGAAGGATCAAATGAACCCTTTGAGGATACCGTTATTGCACCGAGCTCCAGTAACGGAAATGCCCAACCCAACATTATAAACCAAAGAAAAATAGAAAACATAAAATGTCCCAATGAACTAAAGTATTTTGGTAATTGTAGTTTTTCAAATTGCAACTTTTCTTTCAATGTTACTCAATAAAAGTTAAAATACTATATTAGTTTATAATTCGCATAATTTAAAATTGTTATAATTTTCCTTATTTTAAATAAAGAATTAAAATTAGAATTTTAAATTATTTTTTCATTAGGTAATTAGACATTTGTCAAAATGTATACTTAGCAACCTACATTAAGAACAAAGAGAAAGTTCTATGCTTATTATTACTTCTACCACACGGGGTAAAAGAACATTTCATCCCGCGGGGTAAAATGTGACATTTCTACAATTTCTGACAGGGATAGAATGTCAACTTTTGTAGTGTTTGTAGAAAAAAAGCGTTTTAAATTCATTGATCACGATAGTACTTAATCTATGCTTTTTTCCTCACTCCAACAAGGCAGAAAACTAAGAAAGCGCGCAAAGCTCACACACAATTTAAAATTTTTTAGGACTTTACATATTTGTATAAATTTTCTTATAAATAAAAAAAATTCATAAAACTTATTTTTGCACTGATACAACATTCACTATATTGTACGTATTTTAAATACATATAATATAAAATATTTAAAATCGCCTGCACGTAAATTTACGAATCTTTTTCAGTAAATTTTGAACGGTGTGGCAACAATGAAGGCAACACTGCGCGACGCAGTATCGAGCTTTACGTGTTTTCTGTGCGCACACCGTTCAGAGGTTCAGGGCGAATAAACAGCAACAGCCAAGGCAAACGCTGTATAGCTAAGCCAATTTTGTTGTGTGTTTTACTTTACTGTTTTATATCATAAACAATTGTTTCTGTGGTTTAATTAGTGCATTATGTGTGCATTATGTAATAAATATGGCCGACTTTTTAGTCTTTCATATGAAAATGTGTTAGTAATGGACTGTATTTTGCGATGGTACATTTAAACACGCTTGATTTTGTAATAATTTTAATTTAAAAACATAATATTGATGAACAATTGAAGAAAACAAGTTGCATGACGCTGCGGTACAAAATTTACACAGCTCTCGTATAGTCAATATGGCCGGCAGACCCTCTCGCGTCGTAGTCTCGTCGCAGGATACCGGATACAGCCTCGTTTAAGGCATCCTCGAACTTCAAATACTTTGGCGCGCAATATAAAATAGTATAATGTCTTTATTGTCTTTAACAAAATGTGACGGGTAGAATTAATAATTCTCAGCTGTACTGATGGTCTTTATTTACTCATTATTATAAATATTTTCGTAAAAGCAATAAAGCACAAACAGAATATTTATTAATTGCAAAACTGTAATTTTTTCAATCCATTGAGACGGTACAGACCCCGGTCTGTAAGAGTTAATCTCAATATTCTTAATCTTACATGGTTTTGTCGTTTCCTAGCAATGGCTAAAGTCGTGATAGTTTTCTAAGTAAGTGTTCAAAGTTTTGTCTTAAGATTCTTTTAGAATTTTAGTCAGAACTGACTTAGATGTCAAGAGATGGCATTAGTGTTTTGACTCCTTTGAAACATCATTAGTTGACATGGATAGGTTCAATCGAAAACAGAGCTTAGGTAGATTATTTTTGATCTGGAAGTTTCGGCTTCTAGATAAACTAATCTCAAATTTCTTGACATGTATAGAAGGAACTTACGAGGTCTGATCTTTCTTGGCTCAATTTACCGACCATCCTTAGACGATGGACATGTGTGATAAGTCGAGTTAGTTTGCATCTAGTGGTTCTGGAAATAATACTGTTGAGACTCTTCGGATGTTTCCGGGTTGTGGGAGAGCTTGCTTGATGGGAACTAGCTTAGTTACATTTACCGACCATCCTTTGACGATGGACATGCGTGATAAGCTGAGTTAGTTCAAATCTTGTGGTTCCTAGAGATCATCTGCAGAGGCTACAAGGCCTTCTTTGATTCTCGTCCTATACGTGTTCAAGGGATATTTCTTTAGTAGGCTTTTGCTATACAGTCGTTCTTAAATTCTTGTCAGTCTTGAAACAATACTGAGCATGCTTTCGTTCCTTTGTTGAAATAACACATAGAGGTTAGGGTTACGACCCGATGTAACGTTGGTTACCACGGTACCAGCTGAGAAAGTCCACGGACTGTTATGTCATAAAAGGGGAACTACGGTTCCACGCCTTAGCTAAATTTCAACAATCCAATGAGACCTGTCTTATTCTGTAGACCAGTATTTTTCATTATTGAACATTATTTTACCTATTTAACCATTATTTTACCTGTACCTATATATTTACCTATGTCCATTTTAACAATGATAAACAAAGACACCTTTTTATTAATTAACAAGCGATGTGGAGGTTGGTTGGACCGCTTGGATCTTTTAGATCCTTTTCTAAATTCTCAGTACTCTAAAGACTTAGGTTACAAAACACAACACAACGTAGGGGTATAGACGATCACAAGGTTAGGATACTTAGCATTCTAGGATGACTAAGGGCCGTAAGGTTTCACCATTGATAATACCAATTCTGGAAGATCATTCTCTCTCTTTTTTTCTCATAAGGAAAGAATGAGACAGAATGATATTCCAGAATCAGAATAGCAGCAGACCCCTCATTTTGAAGGGTTTTTTATCCTCTATGCAATGTTAATGTGTTAAAAAAATTAAAATATATTTATTCATTTTATCGGTAAAATTTTAATCAACTATATACCGTGTGTCCCGCAAATAGCGCACGAACCTAGAACTTTTTCCGTATGGTGTTTTTTTTTTTAAATTTTTTAGGTAGTTTATGTTTATTCTACGACATCTTTTGCATAGACTAAAAAATTTTTTAAATTCTTTGGTTTTAAAATTTAGTTTGCGGATTTTTGAGCCGTTACTAAACCGTTAATTTTTGTCGTAGATTATTTTAAAAAATACAAATGTATTCAAGGTTAAAAATCCTTTTGAAATAAATAAAAATATATGGGGTGTTCCATTGAAAAATCTACAATTAATTTCTTTTCCGGTTAAACCGGAAGTACTATATTTTTTTTAGGGTGTACAAAATATGGTGTAGATTAAGCATAAACTATTTACAAAATTTTAATTTTGTACAAACCATACGGAAAAAGTTGTAAGCATGTGCGCTTTTTGCGGGACACACGGTATATTTTATGAAAAACAACAATCTTGTAAGTTAAAAATTAACGAAGGTACGATTTTTTTTCTAGTTAAGGGCTCCGGATAGGGCTTTTTCATTTTGATTCCTATAATAAACTCTTTCGGACTTGTTCCTGCAAAAAGTATAATATACAGGGTGTCCCACTGCTACCGTACACTGAGATAACCACATGTTCCCTAGAGCAAAATGGGTCGATTAAACACGCAATTTTACGAAAACATTAAGGGAAAAGAAAGTTTTCATTTGAATTAGTTTATTAAAAAAAATAAATACAACTTTGAAATTGTTAAGAGTAAAAAAGTTATGGGCAATCTTTATCCACACTATCGGGGTAACTTCAATTCGAGAAGGACCCCAAATTTCAAAATTGGTTTAAAATAACTGTTTTTATTATCTTTAATATTTGTGAAAATTTTGTTTTGGTTTGACAAACCTGCTTAAAAATATTGTTGGTTAAGCGTTGTTGGTCATTAAGGCTTAAAAGGGCTGTAGTTCTTAAACGCTGAACTTTGGGTTACAGGTGTTTGGGGTTTAATCGACTTATTTTGCCCCAGGGAATCAGATTATATAAAACCGATAAAATTTATAATAAAATATTCAAAACATTGCTTTTATCGATTTTACATTCTATGCGATTATGAAACTGATTTGCAAAGTAATTTTCTGTTGATTTTGATTTCTGCCACGCTTTATTATGGAATATACCTTCATTTTAGAAACCAAGATTTGAATGTTAAAAACAAACGCTTTTGCAAAAGCTATGAAAACAAAGTCATTGATAAAAATGTCAGAAATCACTTGAGTATTTTGGAATTAGAAGCCCATCTAGCGTGTTCAAGTAGTTTATCCCCCGTCGCTCAAATAAATTATGTGACTGAAAATGTTGATATTGGTAATTGTCTAAAGATGCAGCATCAGTCTTCTAATAGTGTGGAAGTCGAGCTGGAAAGTGATGAACGATTTTCAATTAATAACGAGTCTGATGATTTTGATCTTGATCTTGAACAACAACCTTCCAGTTTATTGGAAATTTCTAAAACTTCATCTGAATCTGGCTCTGATAGTGATAATGAACCTGATAAAATTCCTAAAACTTCATCTGAATCTGGCTCTGATAGTGATAATGAAGCCGATGAAATTCCTAAAACTTTATCTGAATCTGGCTCTGATAGCGATAATAAACCTGGTGAAACTACCAGCTCGTTTTTAGGTAAATGGGCAATTTCAAACAACATCACGCATCATGCTCTTACTGAACTTCTGCACTTTTTAAATAAAAATCCTAATTTGTCTGAATTACCTAAAGATGCCCGAACCTTGTTAAAAACACCAAGGAAAATAAATCTGGAACCAATGGGTAGGTTTTTAGCATGACAATTTTGAGTGTGTTTGCATGACGACTTGCAGCTTGGTCATATTTCATTATCAGTGATGTTTTATTACCGGTACTATTACCCAATTAAATGGTAATTTATAAATAATTTTACGGTAATATTACGGTTTCTTACAAAAATATGAGAAACATTTTAAGTATCTCTTAATATTACCGGTAATATTATGCTCACATCACTAACAAGTATAATTATTTATGCATATTAAAACTAAACTTAATACTTAATTTTGGTGGTGGAAAATAAATAGTGTCTCATAATTAATCCGATTGTACCTCAGTATACAAAATGATAACCCACTAAATAGACTCCTATAGTAAAACACTTTTAACACAATCTTAAATAAAAAAATTATAATTTAGGTGCATTGGTCGTAATGATGGGGCATTTTGCTTACTAAATTATTTCATTGCATAATTTCATATAATCCATAATTTCAGGTGACGGACAATTTTACTATTTTGGTATTCATGGTTGCATTTTGAAATTTCTCGATTCATTTAATAATAATGGAGAAACAATAGGATTAAATTTTAATATGGATGGTTTGCCTATTCATAAAAGTAATAGTACTTCGTTTTGGCCTATATTGTTAAATATACAACATAATCTAGGAGTAACTAAACCTTTACCGGTTGCAATTTATTGTGGTCCTAAAAAGCCACCACTTATACCTTATTTGACGAAATATTGCAATGAACTTTCCCAAATTCTTGACATCGGCATAACTTTTAAGGGAAAACTGGTAAAAATTGAGTTGCGGTCAATTCTATGTGATGCTCCAGCACGATCTTTGGTTAAAAACGTCAAATCGCATAATGGATATGCGGGTTGTGATAAATGCGAATGTAGAGGCACATACAACAATAGTCGAATGACTTTTCCGGATTTATATGCTACACCTAGAAATAAGGAATCTTTTGACTCTAAAAGAGATGCAGAACATCATTTAGATGGAGAAACTCCTCTTTCAACGTTAGGCATTGATATGGTTTCCCAATTCCCATCAGATTATATGCATTGTGTATGTTTAGGGGTGACCAAAAAGCTGGTACAAATCTGGAGAACTAGTGGAGCTCTGTATAATTTTACTAAAACTAATGTTGCCTTACTAAATGACCAGATAAAAAATTTTCGAGCGCACTGGCCTGTTGAGTTTAACAGGAAGCCACGCTCATTCGATGAAGTAGACAGATGGAAAGCTACAGAATTTAGAAATTTTCTTTTGTATTGGGGACCTGTCATATTACGTGATATTTTACCATCTTATGCTTATTCCAATTTTATGGTTTTAAAATTCGGAATTACTATTTTATTATGCAAAACATTAAATGTGGAACATAACTGCTACGCTGATAAGCTTTTACGATTTTTTATAACACATGCCCAAAGAATTTACGGTTCCGAATTTTGTATTTATAATGTGCACACCCTTAGCCACTTAGCAGCTGATGCGAAAAAGTACGGGGACTTAAATGGGATAAGTTGTTTTCCATTTGAAAATTATTTGGGCTCCTTAAAAAGAAAACTAAGATGTGGATCTAAACCCCTAGAACAAATAGTTAGACGATTGGAGGAGGACAAAATAAGCATGGAAATAAATAATGAAAACAATAAAACACTCATAGATTTAAGCAACAAAAAAATTTTTCTTAATAATTATGTTTTGTCCGAGAAAAATGGAGATAATGTAATACTTCTAAAAAGTAACCAAATTTTTAAAATATCTAAAATTGGCGACGGTAGTAAACCCATCATAAATGGACAGATTTTTAATTTAAAAAAACCATTTCTAACTTATCCCTGTGATAGTTCTCTTGTGGAGATGTATGAAGTTGAAAATATTTCCGAAGATATTTCTACTATTAGCATTGAAGATGTTAAGTGCAAGCTTGTATGCATGCCCTACAAGCAAAATTATATAGTATGTCCCTTACTGCATCTGCTTTAGAATGTAATTTTTTTTTTCTTCGTAATGTGTGCTTGTCAAAAAAAAAAAATGGTAATAATGTATTTACTTTTTAAAATATCCTAAATTGTTGGCAATAAACTCATCATAAATGGACATGTTTTCAATTTAAAAATGTCTTTGGGATAATGTATATCATGTGACAGTTTTGTTGTGGAAATGTATGAAGCGGAAAATATTGCCGTAAATATTCTTACTATTTGCGTTGATGAAACTTGTGTGTATCCCTACAAGAAAAATTATGTGATTTCGATTTGTCCTAATTGCTGCATTTGCTTTAGCATGTAAGTTATTATTGTCAGGTGGCGGATTATTATAAAACGAGTTAGACAATGTGTGATTTTTGTTAGTCACCGTTATACAAGGTGTTCATAAATTGGCGCATAATTTCGATGGGGCATGTCCAGAGATCTCTGGAACTTTAACCAAAAATTAATATAGATAGATTTTTCTTTAAATTTTTTTAAGGATCCCTGGACATGTTCCAACAACGTACCAATGCGATTATGCGCCAATTGTTGGACACTCTGTATAAACTTTTTTTTTAATATTTTTAGGTTTATGGTGGTGGAGTTTCCAGAAGAAACAGATGAATACGGATCAGTATCCACAAGTATTGTTTCATCAAGATGGCTAACTACCAAAAATCAAAGAACCTTTTGTTGGTGGCCACCGCTTACGGATTTAAATCTAATTAATAGGGCTGTGTTATGTCATGAAGAAGCGGATGAGAAGAAATGGAAATTATGCGGAATAAAAGTGAAGTACTCTAGTAGTAAGTCATAATTAACATCACAGCAGTTTAAAGTGTGCCACTAAACATTTGTAATGTTTTAGGAAACATGAATAAGTGCAAAAAAAAGATGGCGCGTCTTTTACGATGTTTTATCGGTGTCTCAAACGCAAACCGAAGATGAATTATTTCAAAGAAAAAGAACAAAAAACAGTCAAATGGAAGAGTATATCGTGGATTATTCAGACTTAGAGGATGATTTACCAAAGCCCCCAGCACCACCAAAAAGCAGAGGGGCAGAGGGACAGAGGGACAGAGGGAGGTTGTTAAATCCCCCACCTCAGTCTCAAGTGTCGATTGCAATATTACGCAAGAATTAAACATTATTAAGGGTAACTATAGTTTAAGAATATAATTAAATCTAAAAACTATAAACTGTTTTTTTTTAGCATTACATATTTCATTGGCCAAAAAAATGGACAAAATGAGCAACGAGATAAAAGAAATGAAGAATATTATGTTAAGCCAAAAATTCAACAATATCGATCAAGGTTTAAAAAAAGTAGAGGATCTTAAAACAATAACAGATTCTGTAGAATTGGAAAAATTTAATCTGGATTTGGAGAATGCAGATACAATGAAGGACACGGTAAGCATAATTTAATATTAACTTTTTAATGGAATATTTTTTTTGGTAACCATTATATTATTATTTATAAGATAAATAAACATTTTTAATTTTATAAAAAAAATTCATTGATTTTTTAAACGGGTGGGTGTACAAAAAATTATAAAATGCTTTTTTATATAATTAATAACAATCTTTAATTTAAATTTAGTTACAGACAGCCAAAATTTAAAAATTTTTAATGGTCAAAAAGCGAACGATTATGAATTTTTTTTTGCCCTAGTATGAATAACGATTTTAAAATAGGTCCTACCGTATAATAATTTAACTACCATTTCTCTTTAGATGCAGCAGTGTGCGACAATAGGGGGGTCAGACCCTTCAGATTTGGTTAAACGCATTTTGACAAAGCTAATCGACAACAACCTAGCAAAAACTTACAACTGGACGGGGGCTAATGAGAAAAAAGCCTTCAAAAATCTTTCAAACATTCTTAATTTGTTTACTGGTATGTGACCTTTATTAAAAAAGAGTATTTAATCTACAACTGTTTAAATAAATGCAGTGTGTTCAATCGAGGTTTAGATTATTAGTGTCTAATCCTCAATTAAAAACACTGTATAGCTACAATATGTATGACAGCAAACATATAATGTTCTTCTTAATTTAAAAACGGGGAATATGAAATTCATAATCCACGAACGTAGCTAATAACAGAAATAAAACAGTTGTAAATACAGCATCGCATTTAATTCGAGTATAATGGCCATTTTACACTTAATCCATTTAGAAATAAATTACTTTTTTATTGTGTAATAGTAATATAAGTGCCATTATAAATCATCATCATCAAATAATATATGTAGTATTTATTTATTTTTTTACATTTTTTTTCAGTAACAACAAGAATAAACTTCCCAACCACAACCAAATAAGATGTGGAAAACATATGTAAAGTATGGTTGAGGAACGCTTACGATCGGGGCGGCGAAAGGGCAAACCGATTTAAAAAAAATTAGTTTTAGGAAAATCTATTTAAAAAAATAAAATTTATTTGTAAGTTTTTTAAAACAATAAATTAAGTTTATTTCTTAGATGTTTTTTTTTACCAACCACAGCAGCAGATTTATTTAAGCATACCGGAAATTTTCCAGCAGGTTTTGGAAACCCTGTTGTTAGCCATAATCTAACCGCAAGCATATTTTAGTTGGCTGGCTACAGTTATTCTTCTGGCCCTTCGTTGACAACAATGCAGAAAAATTACCGGTCCATCGCGTTACGGATATTTATAGGGAAACCAGAACCGGGCCATCTAGTGATGGAAAACTTGCGGCCGGTGGCTCCTATCTGTGCCGTTCCGCATCCGTTTGCCACTGCAGAGCCAGCAGTGTTGACCGCAGCATGACAACGATGTGCCAGAAGCGGGCCAGCTTTGTTGTGCTCACTGGGCAAGTAACAGATAACAGCAGTTGTTCTAGAACATTCCACCAGATAACATTAGCAAATATAAAACGGTATATAAAATTCCTGTCAAGACTTGTCTGTGACATCATACCGATAAGAAACCAGGTGATTTTTAGCGCGCATGTTTGGTATTTTACTATTAATAAGAGATCTTGCTTGCTTCTGAATCATTAATCATCCGACTTCGACTTCGCTACCTTCAAAAGTGAAGTTAGAACGAGCTGATATATTTCTTCTGCGATATTGTTTAAGTACCTTGGATTACTTATTACATTAAAAATGGATCAATTGTTTAACGATCAAGCCGACCTTGAACGAATTATTACGAAAATTTGTGGAACATGTGGTATTTTCCAACGCCTCCAATCGCACGAGACATGAAGCCGTATGCCAACCTTCAAGTTCAGTTTCTAAAAGACGTCATGAAGATTTGTTTCCTGATCAAGAACAATTTGAACGTGAAATTGCAAAAATATGTTCAAAATGTGGTCAAGTTTTTGTCAACGCGTCTAATCGCACAAGACATAAAAGATTATTTTGTAATATAGTGTACAATGGTACTTGTCAACATTGTCAACATAGCTTTACCAACTTGCATAACCATAGACGACATGAACAAGTGTGCGGTCAACCACAAAATAAAAATCGACGTACAGAACCGCCAGTAGACGAATTGTTAGCTACGTTACCCAATTCTGAAGGAATAGTACCTTATGAAACGGCATTTGCTAGTCGCCTAAAGTCATTTTTTCTCCGATCCGATACGAATTTGGACATGACGCAATTTTTGTTGTCCTTAAAGCAAAAAGTGCTTAATTAGTTAGAGATGGAATTAAATAGAAATAGTGCCATAAAGTTTAATATTCTCGTTGACTGTTTACTTCATAATTAACTCAGTGAAGAACTAAATGCATCCTTTAAGACCAAAAATGTAGTGGTGGTTAGAGATTCAAACTTAGATGAATTAGTTGACACTTCCTTTGAAAAACTGAAGAGGGAATTAGAGGAGACACAGTTAAAAAAAAGTGGATGGGTACTATTAGCTGTGGATGGACTACGACTTCGCATAAACAAATACAGACCTCTTGGTGGTAGCACATATATACCTTTACCAAAAGCAATTGCGGACAAAAAGGCTTGCATAAATGTTGAAAATAATGATCAATATTGCTTTGATTATTTCCTTCCAGTCATCTCCTGCTATCTGAGCTCGCATTTCCTGCGATTTAGCCTGATAACACCACGTTGCTATGACTCCGTTGTGTTATCGCAGCGATAACACAACGTTGCTATGACTCCGTTGTGTTATCGCAGCGATAACACAACGTTGCTATGACTACGTGGTGTTATCACTTAGGCATGGCTAAGCGTTCTTTTCTTCAAAACACTTAACTATGTCTTCCACTACAGGACTACCTCTGGTATTCCTTATCCCAAATAACTATGTGTTGAATCTCCTATATCAACCTAAATTTTGGATAATGTTTTGGGGGAGTTGTAAGTTCTATGATCACAGTATGATCTGTGCAATAAGCAGACTTGATGTTACAAGTTGACATTAGTGACATAACTTGCACTTTTTTTTTGATGTGTTGAAAGGTTCTTAAAAAACAGTTTAAAAATGAATGCAAAGATGCGTTTTGTTCGGTACACGTGTTTTGCAAAAAAATAAAGAAATTATGTAGAAAACTATGTATTTAATACCTGAAGACGAAAAAATTTGCGTTGAAAATGTTGTTGTAATGCTACTGAAATGGTTACTTAAATTTTGCAGAAATTTGGAATGTTTCTTATCCTAATTAAAAAAAACTGTAAGTAAGTTAAATTCTGTCAGGAAATAATCTTTCGAATACCACTCATGAATCGAGTATTGCACGATAATACTAATTTTTAATTTACTCAAACTTCGTTGCGTGAAGCAATTTTGTACTCGTCAAATTGACATTGACAAAAAAACTCGTGCAAGGGCTGCTTCGCAGCCTAGGCACTCGTTTTTTTGTCATGGCAATTTGACTCGTAAAAATTGCTACGCAACGAAGTTTTCGTATAAAATTTAGTATTACCGGCAATCCTCTCATCATTCGTGGTATTATATTTGAATATTCAATTTTGGCAAAGTTGATAAGGACACCACATGCCGAACGAGTTACTAAGTATACCAATTTAGTTCACCGCTACAACTTTGACTGTGTAAGTTTTCCAACACCCCTTGAAGACATCAAAAAATTTGAAAAAGTAAACAATATTTCTATCAATGTATTTGGCGTGGAAAAAGATACAATTTACCCTCTAAAAATTTGTAATGCACAGTTGGAAGATCACAGGGATTTACTTTTTATTTCCAATAAAAGTGGCAACCTGCATCATTATGTGTACATTAAGAGCGTCATATCTCCTCCGACTACCATGGTGAGACGCGAATCGGTGCGGGGAACGCTAGCATGCAAGGGCCTACTGAGACGTGGAAAAAGAGTGTATGTGCAAAAATCAGATTTTGAAATAATAAGGTTTTATTCAATATGCTTAACATTGAACGGCAGGTACACCTTCGACGTATTAATATCTAAATATTTATCAATAAAATAATGTTTAAAGTATGATTATCGTTTTCGCATGGTCCAAAAAACGTATAAATCAGTAAACATATCAAAATCAGATACATCCTTTTTCCATTGTACGCTAGAGGCTGGCGGAGGGGGAACCCTTTCCTATATAAATATTCACGTAATTTAGACTTCAAATATCTTTGCTAATTCTTATCGGATTTTTAAAAACTTGGTGTCATTGGAAAGCCTATTAAATTTGTAATACTTATTGTTTTTTTAAATTTGTTTTTGAGCGCTCAATTTCTTAAAAAAAATAGTTGTTGTTTTTGGCATGGTTTACCCACCTTTAAACTGTTATTTTTGCTAAACTAGGGACTCAAATCAAAATGTGCCAAACAATAAGTATTTTAAAAGAAGTTAAGGCAATACTATCAAAATTTCAAAGTCATTGCGTTAATAATAACTCTAAAAACTGCGGTCTAAGTTGTACACAAATTTGCATAAGAGAAGGTGGGATATAGGGCTCTTAAAAACTTCGAACGACTCGTACACACTCAACTTACTTATAACCACGGTCGACTAGTGGTATGCAAGCGTTGTTTCCAACATTACTATATTAATTATAATGGAGAAAATAGAATGGCAATACACAAACGATTATGTGACAAAAATAAACCGGTTCGAGTCGAAATGCCAAAAGACAAGCCTTACATTAAGTTTGAACATGTCGAGCGTGCACTTCGTGTGCCTTTTGTTCTGTATGCTGACTTTGAAGCAATACTTGAACCCATTGCAAACGCTACTCCAGATCCAAGATTTTCATCACTTTAAAATATCAAAATCACAAGCCCTTTAGGTTTTGTGCCTATCTTAAATGTACCGATGATGATGTATTTAATTTAGATCCAACTTTACCAACAGAGCCGTACTTATATCGTGGGCAAGACGCTGCAGAACATTTTATTGAATACGTTAAATCTCTGGCGGAAAAAATTTCCAAAATATATTCCACAAAGAAACCTATGGTCTTTGATAATCTAGACGATCTTCTGCACGTAGTGGCTGAAACATGTTACCTTTGCGACAAAGCATTCTGCGACACAGATATCAAAGTTCGTGATCATTGCCACCTTACCGGAAAATATAGGGGAGCAGCACATCAATCTTGCAACCTTCGATATCAAGTACCCAATTTTTTGCCTGTTTTGTTACATAACCTTAGCGGCTATGACAGTCATTTCATAATTAAGGAACTGGGTTACGACGAAAAAGACATCGACATTATTCCCAACAGTGAAGAAAAATACATTACATTTAGCAAAACAATTACGCCATCAATGAAAATTCGATTTGTGGACACATTTAGATTTATGCCGTCTAGTTTGGATTCACTAGCCAAAAATGTTTCACATCTTCGTGAAATAACCAAATTTTTTCCACCTCAGCATATACAACTTTTATCCCGCAAAGGTGTGTTTCCATACGATTATATTTCTTCATGGGCAAAATTAAACATAAAAACATTACCCCCCCGAGAAGCATTTTACAATCGTCTAACGCGAAGTAAAATCACCGAGGAAGATTACGCCCATGCTGAAAATGTATGGAGGACATTCAAATGTAAAACACTTGGAGAATACAGTGACATTTACCTTCAAACAGATGTTTTATTGCTGGCCGATGTTTTTGAAACTTTTCGTATGTTACAATAAAAACTCACAAACTGGATCCGTGCCATTATTATACACTTCCAAGTCTTTCATGGGACGCTACGATTTACTGGTATCGAGTTGCAATTATTACAAGATTACGAACAAATTCTTATGGTGGAAAGTGGCATTCGAGGGGGTATATGCCAAGTTTCCCATCGCTACATAGAAGCCAACAACAAATATCTGTCTGACTTTGACCCTAGTCAACCATCAACCTTCATCTCGTACCAGGATTGTAACAATCTTTATGGCCATGCAATGGTACAGCCCCTTCCGTACGACGAGTTTCAATGGACCTGTCCCGATGACTTTGATGTCTTGAATATTGCTGATGACGACGAGTATGGTTATATTTTGGACGTAGATATTGAATACCCATCAGAAATACATGCTCTTCATAATGATATTCCCTTCCTGCCAGAAAACATCAAAATAAAAAATGTTAAAAAACTTGTTCCGCATTTAAATAGACGTCAAAATTATGTTGTACATTATGTTCCTTTAAAACAAGCACTTAATCATGGCCTTGTTTTATTAAATATTAACCGTGTATTAAAATTCAAGCAATCGACGTGGCTTAAACCTTACATAGATCACAACACACGATTACGTACTTTGGCAACTAATGATTTTGAAAAAGATTTATATAAACTTTACAACAACTCGGTATATGGCAAAACTATGGAGAATATCCGGAAACGTATTAACATTAAATTGGCTTGTGGTGCTAGAAAAATAGAAAAATTAACTTCAAAACCACACTTTGTTGATCGCACTATATATAGCGAAAACCTTGCAGCGGTTCATATGGCCAAGACATCTTTACTCTTTGACAAACCCATCTACGTAGGAATGTCCATTTTAGACCTCTCTAAATTTACAATGTACCAGTACCATTATGATGTCATGTTACCCAAATATGGAGTAGAAAATCTAAAATTGGCCTATATGGACACTGATTCGTTTATTTATCGGATTACAAGCCATGATTTGTACAATGACATGTTATCAATGGTTCAATATTTGGATACATCTGATTACCCATCCAATCACCCATGTTATTCTACAGCAAATAAAAAAGTACTGGGAAAATTCAAAGATGAGACCAAAAGCAAACCAATTTCATCTTTTTTTGGATTACGTGCTAAAATGTATGCCATAAAAATTGACCAAGACGAAATAAGGAAAGCCAAAGGCATTCAAACGGCCGCTTTGAAAAAATTCATTACTTTTAACGATTATGTTACTTGCTTGCAGTCAAATTCGTGTCTTCGAACACCGGTACGTGCAATTAGATCCAAAGAACATAACATTTCAACGGTAGAAATTAATAAACTTTCCTTAAATCCCTTTGATGACAAACGAACCATTCTTGAAGATGGTATTTCCACTCGAGCCATAGGCTATAAGGACAATGGCGATCAAGATGAGCTGATAACTGACAGTGATTAGTAATATTTTTTCCATTTTCTGCGATCCGACTTGTTTGTAAAGTCTTACCTATTGTTTACACCTTTGACTTTGCCTGCCAAGACTTGTCTGTGACGTCACGCCGATAAGAAACCCGATGTTGATAAGGCAAGTGTTTTGTATTCGGTCTTGCACGATTATATATGTATAAGACCCATGCTGACTACTAAACCAGTTGTTCACACTTGGATTTTGCATGTCAAGACTAGAGTGCCTTGATAATTTTGACAGTTATTGTCGCCTTATAGAGTAACGCCATGCATCATTCTTTCTCTGTCATACAGATAACGTCATTAATTGTGATTGTAAGTTGTAATTGTTGTCACTTTGGCTATAACGTTGATGACGTTATCTGTATGACAGAGAAAGAATGATGCATGTCGTCACTCTATAAGGCGACAATAATTGTCAAAATCATCAAGGCACTCTAGTCAAGACTTGTCTGTGACGTCACGCCGATAAGAAACCAGATGTTGATAAGTTATCTACGTTCTGACTTCCGACTTTTCCTGTCAAGACTTGTCTATGACGTCACACCGATAAGAAACCAGATGTTGTTAGCGCGCATCTTTGGCATTTTAGTATAAATATAAGATCTTGCTTGCTTCTGAATCATTAATCATACGACTTCGCTACCTTCAAAGTGCAGTTCGAACGATATTGTTTAAATATTTTAGATTACTTATTACCTATTAGAAATGGATTACTACTTTCCGGATCAAGCCGAGTTTGAAAGAATTATTGCAAATATTTGTTTGCAATGTGGCAAAGTCTTTTCTAGACCATACAATAGACTGCGTCATGAAGTAGGTTATTGTCCATTGTATTCAACTACTCCCACTGCAAAAAGGCCTTACCATTTTGATTTGGATCAAGGGCCATCAACATCTAAAATTTTAAAAGAGTCCATCGATAGGGTCAAAGAAAAATATGTCCAAATAAAAAACAATGAAAAAAAATTGGCACCAATCCTAATTCTGCCACCAAAAAGTTTCTGCAATACAAAAAGACTGAATATTGTGAAAAAAAATTATTTAGAAGAATTTTTCTTGGTATAGTTTATAGTTGTTTATAGTTCATTTCAGAACTTGTTTTCTCTGATACTTAAGGGGTAAAAAATTATGAAAAAAATCACAAAAAAAAATTTAAAAAAGCATAAAAATCACAAAAAAAATTTAAAATTATAAAAAAGCCACAAAAAAATTACAAAAATATAAAAAAAAGAGATCAGAGATGGCACCTCTGCAAAATCTCGAGCCTTGACGGGGCGCAGGGGCTTACGAAAGGTATGTCATTTTTGGTATGTACATTTTAATTACCTTTGCTACCTTTCAAACTAATCGAGATTAAAAAAAATTACGATCGTTAAAAAATTAAAAAAAAATAAAAGAACAAAGAAAAAACGAAGCTGCCGTATTGGGGGATCGAACCAGCATAGAATGGCCACTATCCGCCTTACAACTATACCGATATACCAACAGGGCCACGGCAGCTTCGACAAATCATATCTTATGCCTAGTATAACAATAATACACAGCTGTGTGTGACGTCACAGACAAGTCCTGGCAGGCAAAGTCGAAAATTCATAAATGTAAACAACAGCAAACAGCTGGTGTGACGTCACAGACAAGTCCTGACAGGCAAAGTCGGAAATTCATAAATGTAAAACAACAGCAAACAGCTGATGTGACGTCACTCGTTTTGTATTCGGTCCTGCACGACGTTATAGGTGTCGGCTGATCGCAGTAGTCGGCATGACATGGCTACCATGTGGTCACGTGGTCACAATACTAACAGCTGCCACGCATGCGCAGTACGAAATAGCCGAGTGGTGGGGATACGAAACTATATAAGTAGGTGCATGACCAGCAAATTTCGGTCAGGCTGCAGACGTCGAGGTGGTAGGATCGTGGGACTGTCGCGTATGTAAAAGTGAGGTTATGTATTCATGGTGGGTGGTGGCGGGGAATTGGAGAATTTGGCGGGAAAGTCTATACAGGGTGTCCCAGAATTGGCGCACCACCTGTATGGTACGCTGTTAGGGCATGCCTGGGGATTCCAGGAAAATTGTTAAAAAAAATCCATCTGTTATATTTATTGAGGAAAATGCGAACAAAGTTGCATAAATTTGGCTACACAGTCTAGGTAAATAAATCTAAAAATCCCATCTCCGAGTCTTTAATTATACACTTTAGCCTAAAATTTTATTGACATTGTTGTCAGCTTATTTCAAGAAAATTTTGTAAAATTAAATTTATTATAAAAATTTTATTTGATCATTTAAAAGAAGAAAAATTGGTAAAATGGTTTAAGATAGACAGCAGCTTTGTATTAAACCATATTTTTCGTTAATACGTGCTGTTGTTTTTAAGGTATATGCGTTTAAAGTTTTGCACTTTGGGGCCTCATATCTTTTTTTGACAATTTTCTGGGGATCCCTGGGCATGCCCCAACAACGTACCATACAGGTGGTGCGCCAATTCTGGGACACCCTGTATAAGGAAGTGGCCTACAGCTGATCGGTAGTCAGTCGTGCTTCAGGCTATCAGCTGATAAGGTCAAATGAAGGTCACATGGTGGGCATGCGAAACTATATAAGGAGGTGGATGACTAGCAAATTTCAGTCGGGCTGCAGACTTCAAGCTGGTAGGATGTGTCATCAGGTAGCAGGTATGATAGGTTGTATGTGTGTGTTTTAGGTTAGGGTGGTGGCCGCCATCTTGTGTGCCTGTCAGTTGTATGTCTGCTTTTGACAGCTGTCATTTGTGACGACCGTCATTTTTGACAGCTGTGATTTGTATGTATCTTTTTCAGGTTATGTCAACAGGGCACTGACGCATGCGCAGACCATATGTCAGTAGGCCGGTAACACAGTGCCCTGTTGACGCAGGCGCAGATCGGATGTCGGTAAGTCGGTATTACAGTTTCCTACTTACCGACATTTTCCGGTTACAGTTTTCTATTTTTTAAAAATTGGCGGGAGATGACCCAAAACGAACAAAAACACTCTACTAACCCGAGTTTTAATTCGGTTCTTGAAGAAAAACCTATTATACAAAGTTGACGAAATTTTGGGAGCTTAAAGCAAATTTCCCAAATTACAACATATTAAAATTGCAGCAAATTACCCGTAGAGCCATTTTCCCTATAAAAAGGGCGATGTCCTTTGCAAAATAATTCACTATTTGGACAAGATTTTACTAAAATAACGCATGACCCTTAAGGTATGGGTATACACGTAGCAGTAAGGTCAACTATCCAGTGCCGTTGAAACTAACTGATTTATGCGGCGCTCTCTTATATATGGAGACCTTAAGTAAGAAGTCCACTCGAGGCTTGAAATTTCAAAAATTTGTAACCCAACTTATAGCTAGTTCGAAACAGATGTCGCTTCGAGCGGGAAAGAAGCGTCACTGCTAGCCGCCATTAGTGTCAGTTCGTCAGCTAGTTTTTCGTTAGATCGAATTTTATGCGAATTAGCGAACTATATGTGTTATTTTCGGTTAAGCTTTTAGTTGATTAAATTTTTTTATTTGTGACTGTTTTAAGATGAGTAAATACCGCAGCCGCACATGTTTTGTTCCTGGCTGCAAAGCTGGATATTCATCGCAAAAAAATGTATCTATGAAACCTAGTCTATTTAGTGCTCCGAAGGTAAGTTTTTTACCATTATTATCTTTATTATATAGTTCTTATATCAAATTATGATACAACATTAATAGTTGTAAGTTATCTTTTCATTCAATTTGATTTTATTAAAATTTTGGTATCTTTTTTACCAAGAAAAAGCTAAACATTAAAACACTCATTGCCTGTCACCATTTTTCGTTGCTTTGGATTTATCAACACAATATTATCGTCAAAAATATAGTATTTTGTAATAACCGTAGAGTAAGTTCTTTAAAAGTGCATTTCCTTAATTCTTACCGGATGCAAGCTAATTTTCATTGTGAATGAAGCTTTAAATCAACACTATGAACTACCTCAGCCATTTCCGAATCATCCACAGCAATATTTTTTAGATATGACCTCGACAACAAATCTGCAATGTACATAAATTTGCCAGGTAAGTACTCTATTTTAATGTTATATTTTAATAATTTTAACTTAATGCGTTGCAATCTGTTCGTTAATTTACTAATATCTTTTTGGTGTATTGCCACTAACGGCTTATGATCTGACTGTACCAGTACTGGCCTACCATACACAAAATGAAGAAACTTTTGCAAACAATAAACTATCGCAAGATATTCTTTCTCTACTTGTGCGTACCGAGTTTCAGCATCTGTCAAATTTCTAGAACAAAAAGCAACTGGTCGTCCTCCTTGTAGAAGTGCACCCCCCATTCCTACCTTACTACAGTCTGCTTGAATAACCACAGGTAATTTTGCATTAAAAAATTTTAATGTAGATATATTAGCAACAACTTTCTTTATTTTAGCAAACGACGCAGCATGATCGACAGACCACGCCCACTTAACATCCTTTTTTACCAGACTCCTTAATGGGTTTAACATCTCAGCCATATTGGGTAAGTATTTTGCTAAATAATTTACCATTCCTAGAATGCTTAATAACTCCTTTTTTATTTTTAGGTTCTTCCATTTCAAGTATTGCGCGCAAATACTCCGGGTCAGGTTTCATCCCCTCCTCCGAAAACACCTGACCTAAATACTTAACTTCTTTTACTTTATATTGTACTTTATTTATTATGTTAAACCTTATATGATTATGATTTGCTACTGACATAACTTTGTCTAATAAACAATCATGCTCTTGTTCCGTGTCAGAAGCAACTGTTAAGTCGTCAAAATAAATACCGATACCTAAATGACCAAAAATCTTTCCATTAGCTCTTTGAAATACTTCAGGACTTACTTTAAGGCCAAACGCAAGCCTATTGAACTTAAATTTTCCAAAAGGAGTAATAAATGTGCATAATTTACTGCTTTGTGAGTATAGAGGAATGTAATAAAACCCGTCCTTCAAATCTAAAAATGTATAAAACTTTTTATTACTTAATTTTAACCCTAAATCATCAATTTTCGGAATAGGAAATTGATCTGAACATATTTCCTTGTTAAGATGCAAAGGATCAAGGCAAATTCTGAGACTTTTATCCGCTTTTTCAACAATCACAATATTATTAACCCACTCAGTTATGGTACTTCAACTTTGGAAATTATTTCCTTTTCACACATCGTGTCCAACATTTCCTTTAACCGTGGCTTTACACTGTCTGGTACTCTTCTACAAGAACAAGCAACAGGTTTCGCATTTTTATTTAACACAATTTTGTACGTATATTCATTTTCCCTACTCCGTCAAACAAACCCTTGTGCTTTAATAAAAAATCATTTTTATCCCCTAATTTTAGGTTATCAACCTTTTTTAATAAATTTAATTTGACACAAGCATTTAACCCCAAAATAGGTACAGGGTGTCCCACGTAAGATGACCCAACCCCTTATCTCAGGAACAAAAAATGCTAGCAATTTTTTTTTTTCGCAGGATTGTTTATAATGAATCAAATTTTTATTTTTAGTAATGTTCCACTCTACAGGGTGTTCCATTTACTCGAAACACACATTCACTTCCTTATTTTAAATGGAACACCCTATATTTTTTTATATTTCTAAATACTCCCAAAAATAAGGATAACAACTTGTAGATTTAATCGGTTTATTGGCAAAACGGTTTTACATTCAAATTATTTTACGAGACAGTTTCGAAAAATGGATGTTTTCTTTATCAATCTGTAATGGATTACAAGAAAAAAGGAAATAGAATGCGGTTATAATATAACTTTTTTAAATACAAAGTATGAAAAAACTACAAGTGAGAAAAAGGACTGTAAATAACTTATTTTTTTATAACTTTGTAAGTTTAAAGTGAGAGAAAACTTGTCTATTAGAAGAAAAAGGTGCTTACCTAATAAGTAATATCCTGATAACCATATGAGAAAACCATTATTATTATTTAATAACGTTAAATTTTAAAACCATGACTTGAAGAGTTGAAGAAAAGAACTATTTTAAATTAAACATATTAAAGGACTAAATTCACAAGTAGCACAATAATTGTGCAAATGTATTTGTCATAAAATCATTATGCAAAAGTTAGATTTTATAAGAAAAATGACGAGACGCATTGAAATAGTAAAAGCAAATGGAAGACTCTAGACTGACTGAAACATCTGAACGAACGTCGCCTCATGCGCATGCGCTGGATTTGGTCAATACCTATCGATTTGAAACATTGAAAACAATTACAAATGCACAAAAACACACTACTAATTGATTATTTAGACGAGGGAAGAGAATTTATTTTATTTTATTTATTAAACTATGATAAATACCACTAAGACCTTGTACATCGCTCTTAAAATTAATTGAATTTTTGTTTTTTTGAATAAATAACATTTCAGAGAACAACCGCTTTTTATTTGAAGATTCAACGTCTAAGATTTCAATATTTTCAATACTAAAATCAAAACTATGACCCGTTGATAGGTGATGTTCTACTAAAGCAGTTTTATTATTATTAATGTGTTGACAAGAAGCCCTATGTCAACACATTAATAATAATAAAACTGCTTTAGTAGAACATCACCTATCAACGGGTCATAGTTTTAGTTCATTTCTCTAAAGGAAATGTACTATTGTAATTGCAATTTCTGAAAATCGATGTTTTTTTGAAACTGTGCTTAAACGAAGCAAGATACAGGAATGTTAAGGGTGTTGCAAAGATGCTACAAAAAATTACCGATCTTTTAAAACTAGAATCATATCGATCGGACCATCCACTGGGTTGTTATTAAAAAATATCACTTTGGTGTATGTTAGGATGGATGGATGGATGGATGGATGGATGGATGGATGGATGGATGGATGTACGGGACAAAAAATTTCTTTAACTGTAATTTACTCAACTATGGTACTAGATAGAAGGTTCAAACTTGGCATAAGTAAATACCAAAGCCTTGTGGTCAAGGTGACCTCAAGGTCAACATGACCACTGGTCAAGGTTAGAAGATATTACACGCAAAAAAAAATCTAGCCCAAAATATTGTGATTTTTTTTTGCTTAAACATATTCTTTCGGAGAGCCCTTTGTGTTAAATTTTTTTTAAAAAAATTCTATGTCTAGAAAAAAAGCTATGACGTTTTCAAATGTCAATGTTTGCATTGACATAGCTTCAATACTACAATAGTTAGAGGACTCAAACTTGAAGGATGGATACACAACAGACAGGAGTTCAAGGTCATGTCAAGGTCATATCTTTCTAAAGGTCAATATCATTTTTATTATCAAAAAACTATGCGTTAAATGCAAGGTAAATGTTGGACATGTTTTTAAAAACACAAAACGTTGTTCTTATGTTTCGAACTTAGTAGGCCATCTTCAGGAAACCATTTATAGTTTGACTTCGGTTATCTCAAAGATTACAATGGTTAACGGTTTCAAACTTGGAGGATGGATAACCAAAATACACAAGTTCAAGGTCATGTGAAGGTCATATTATTTGAAAGGTCAATAGCATTTTTATTATTAAAAAACTATGTTAAGTTTAATGCAAGGTAAATGTTGGACATGTTTTTAAAAACACAAAAGGTTATTCTCATGTTTCGGACTAAGTAGGCCATCTTCAGGTGACGATTTATAGTTTGACTTCGGTTATCTCAAAGATCGCAATAGTTAAAGGTTTCAAACTTGGAGGATGGATAACCAAAAGACAGGAGTTCAAGGTCATGTCAAGGTCATATTGTTTGAAAGGTCAATAGCATCTTTATTATTAAAAAACTATGTTAAGTTAAATGCAAGGTAAATGTTGGACATGTTTTTGAAAACACAAAAGACTGTTCTTATGTTTTGGACTTAGAAGACCATCTTCAGGAAGCGATTTATAGTTTGACTTCGGTTATCTCAAAGATCACAATAGTTAGAGGTTTCAAACTTGGAGGATAGATAACCAACAGACAGGAGTTCAATGTCATGTCAAGGTCATATTGTTTAAAAGGTCAATATTATTTTTATAACTTAAAAACTAGTTTAAGTTAAATGCAAGGTAAATGTTGGACTTGTTTCTGAAAACACAAAAGGTTGTTCTTATGTTTCGGACTTAGTAGACCATCTTCAGGAAGCGATGTATAGTTTGACTTCGCTTATCTCAAAGATCACAATAGTTAAAGGTTTCAAACTTTGAGGATGGATAACCAAAAGACAGGAGTTCAAGGGCATGTCAAGGTCATATCGTTTAAAAGTTCAATATAATTTTTATTAATCAAAAATTATTTTCTGGTAAATGCAATGTAAATTTTGGACATGTCTTTAAAAACATAAAAGGTTGTGTTTATGTTTTGGACCTTCTGGACTATCTTCAGGAAACTGAACGCACTGCCAGGCACCGACATAGGTAGAAGCCGACACCGCTTGTAACTGTAAAGAGCTGGTAGCCGACAGGAGCTGCGGGCCGACAGAAGATGAAATTCAAAACAAGCCGGCAACGTTGCAAGTACTCAACACATGTGTTTTAAATAACTTTAGGGTTCAGCCTTTGAACGCTAGGTGTCGTGCGTATAGATAATAAAATAACGTCGCTTCGCTATAATAAAAGGTAGAGACATTCCTGGGGTAAACATTTTCATTTCATTTGGCGCCAAATTAAAATGAAGCAAATAAGTAATATAATAAAGTAAGGTGAAAATGTCCAATATTTTATAATTTTTAAACATAAATTTAATGGAATGCCGCAAATTTTCACAGACAACGTTCGTTGTCCTAAAAAATAATTGTTACACTGTCATTTTGGTTTACCGGTTTGACTTTTGGACTATAGATCTTTCCCGCCGTTGATCCCAATCGCGGTCGTTATACTTGGGAAACGTCAGATATGCGTCAGATTGACACATATCATTGTGCTGCTGGTGGTCATTTAGTTTACCAAGTATACCGACCGCGATTTTGGTCAACAACGGCGGGAAAGACCTATACTACTATTTATAATACCTCTAGTCATTTACACAATTACTACTATTTTTTTCGCATGAGATCGAATTGTGTATTCTATTTTTAAAGGTATAAGAATAATAAAAATCCCAAAAACAAACCCCAAATTTTTAAAGTGTTAGGTACTGTGACAGGCAATGACACCAAATCGAGAAAGTAAGTTTTCGGAAATGTTTTTTTATTTCCTGGTGAAAGTGGAACTGCCTGTAGGTACCAACCTGTAAATTATTGGCAATAAGACTATTATTTTATATGCTGATTTCAAAAATATGAAATACTTATGGCTGAAGGACCACAATGAATGGACTTTTAAGTTATATTCAATATATAAACATATTTTTTATTTTATTTATTGAATAAGGCTGCAAATTTAGCCAAGATAATTTTTTTAATTACCCAATTTTTTTTCAGTTCAAAAGAAAGGTATTTTTTTTGCAAAACCTGTACATTTTTTTAGTTTTGATACCTACATGAATTTTAATAAGACATTTAGAAACTTAATTTCTTTTCAAAATCTTCTACGATTAAGAATACATAATAATATAACAATTTTATGGTGAGGCGAAATGCATCCTTGGACACTATATCTACACAAGTTTCTATTTTAATTTATCCTGTTATCCCTTTTTCTCTGTTATTAAATAGTAATAATAATCTGCAAATTTTAAATCAGTATTTTTATTTACTACTTATAAATTAATAAAGCAAAAATACAGGGTGTTTAAACCAAATCTTTTCAGGGCAATTTTTAATGATTCTTTCGTAATGTCATCACAAAAATTCATTAAGAAAAAAGTTCATGTATTTAAGTGTCCTATTTCGCCCATTTATAGAATTACAGTCTCAACCCCAAAAGCACTTGAGTAAGTAGAATTTTTTTCGGTTCAGGTATTTTCGAAACAAATACATAATTTAAAAAAATTATAGGACCTTTTCTAATTATCTAAATACCTACCAAAAATAAATATTTCTTATTTATTTGTAAAATTTGAAAACAAATTTATGGTGGAGATTCTTGGGAGGTTGCAAAACTTTTTTTATAAATGAGGTCAGAAACTACACCCTTTTATTTTGCGTATGTTTAGTGTTTATTTCTCTTGTGTAATTTTGCGCAAAGGTGAGGAAATGGTAACTTTTTTGGGGAAGAATATTGACATTTGTTTGGCTTTTATAAAAAAGCTTAAGGCAAAATTCCTTTTTGTAAAATAAATAATAAAATTAAAATTTTAGTATGCCAATTGGTCAATCACAATAATCATTTTGTTGGCTTTAAATTTATTTTAACTGAATAAAAATGAACTTAGATTGATGGCCACTTTGCACTAGGATTTTTATCTGTTATTTCTCGTTTAGAGACACTATGACTTTTACGTGTCTTGCACCAATTTATTATTATTTACTTTACTTATTAAAAAGATATTTTTCAATAAAGCAAATTTAAATAGGGCTATTTAATAATCTTACCAATTATGTACTCTGTTTACATAAATTAAGTACTTTAATGTTACATTTTAAATACACAAATTATGTTTTTAAATAATTAATGTATGTCATATTAATATATTGAGTACGTATTATTTTTAAGTAAAATTGATTATTTTAATTTTATGTACCAAATACCTTAATGATTTTACGTAGTCTCTACATAATTTATAAAAGTCATATTTATATATTAAATATGTATTTTGTTTACATAAATTGATTACTTTGCTGTTATGTATCAAATACCTAAATCAGATTACATAACCTCTACATAATTAATTAAAGTCCTATTTATGTACTAAGTATGTATTTCGTTTACATAAAATTTGTTACTTTAATGTTACGTATCATATACGTAAATCAAGCAACATAACCTCTATGTATCATGTATTTAGTCTATGATAATACATACTCGGTACATTAATATGACTTTAATAGGTTACGTAGAGATTATGTAATATAATGAAGGTATTTGATACGTAATAGCAAAGTTATCAATTTATGTAAAAAAAATACATATTTAATATATAAATATGACTTTCATAAATTATGTAGAGACTACGTAAAATGATTAGGGTATTTCGTACATAACATTAAAATAACCCATTTTACGTTTTACGACTTTAATAAGTTACGTAGAGGTTATGTAATATAATGAAGGTATTTGATACATAACAGCAAAATAATCAATTTATGTAAACAAAATACATATTTAATATATAAATATGACTTTTATAAATTATGTAGAGACTACGTAAAATCATTAAGGTATTTGGTACATAAAATTAAAATAATCAATTTTACTTAAAAATAATACGTACTCAATATATTAATATGACATACACTTGGTTTCACAAGACACTGGGACACTGTCAAATTTCATTTACCAAATTTAGTATTAATTTCTTCATTTCTGGGTATTTTGTGACTATATTCGTAAAATATGAAAAGGCAACGAATCAACCACCATAAATATGATTAAATTATGGCTATATTAAGGTCATATTTAGCAAACGAAATTTGACAGCGTCCCAGTGTCTTATGAAACCAAGGGTATATTAATTATTTAAAAACATAATTTGTGTATTTAAAATGTAACATTAAAGTACTTAATTTATGTAAACAGAGTACATAATTGGTAAGATTATTAAATAGCCCTATTTAAAATTGCTTTATTGAAAAATATCTTTTTAATAAGTAAAGTAAATAATAATAAATTGGTGCAAGACACGTAAAAGTCATGGTGTCTCTAAACGAGAAATAACAGATAAAAATCCTAGTGCAAAGTGGCCATCAATCTAAGTTCAGTTTTATTCAGTTAAAATAAATTTAAAGCCAACAAAATGATTATTGTGATTGACCAATTGGCATACTAAAATTTTAATTTTAATATTTATTTTACAAAAAGGAATTTTGCCTTAAGCTTTTTTATAAAAGCCAAACAAATGTCAATATTCTTCCCCAAAAAAGTTACCATTTCCTCACCTTTGCGCAAAATTACACAAGAGAAATAAACACTAAACATACGCAAAATAAAAGGGTGTAGTTTCTGACCTCATTTATAAAAAAAGTTTTGCAACCTCCCAAGAATCTCCACCATAAATTTGTTTTCAAATT